>CM060107.1:13844885-13902385 GCA_030522415.1 Channallabes apus
GACTAGGTGGCATAGTGACTTAGTGGTTTTAGCACTGTTTAGCCTTAGCACCTCCAGGATCCAGGTTCAATTCCCATCTGTGTGCTTGAATTTGCATGTTCTCACCTGTGCTTTGTTGAGTCCTCCCACAATCCAAAAACATGCAGATCAGGCTAATTGGTGTTCCTAAATTGCCTATAGTGCGTGAATGACCATGTGAATGTGTGTTTGTGTATCCCCAGTGATGGAGTGGCATCTTGTCCAGGGTGTACCCCTAAGTCTCCTGGGATAGGGTCCAGGCCCCCCCATGACCCTGTATACAGGAGCGGTGTAGACGATGAGTGAATGAGTGTATTAAACTATGTAAGACTAAGAAGCAGGTGGTACAGAGGCTTAATGGTTAGCAGTGTCACCTTGCACCACCAGGGATGAGGGGTTTATATTTCGGTTTGTGTGTGTGCGCAGGTTGCATGTTCTCCGTGTGCTTGGTTCTCCTTGTGCTCGGTTTCCTCTGGGTACTCCAGATTTCTCCCATAGTCAAAAGACCCGTAGGTTGAATGGATTTGATAAAATTTCCCTTTTGGTGAAAATGAGTGTGTGCGCTTGTGCCCTGCAATGGGTAGCACCCATCTGTTTTGTGCCCTAAATTTCCCTGTGATTTTTTTTTAGTAAACTACTCCAAAATTTGGACATTTAGTGAAACACAATTAATCCCATTAATTAAAAATGGACAGGATATGGCAAAACAAAACTGTTTTCCAAAAGCCATGGTGATTGAGCACCATACCTAGTGTAAAGCATGGTGGTGGTAGCTTCATGTTAAGACTTATACTTAGCCTTGGTCTCAAAAAAAATGACCAAATTATATATAATTTTATTTCTCTGGGTCAACTGAAACTGTTAGCTTAAGTTATATCGACCAATTTGATCATGTTGGACACATACTGAGCAATGAATCCCCAACTGCCTTGTGATGAAGTTAAAAGTTAACACTTTTTTAGCTTAGAAGCAAGCAGGTGTGTGTTTGTCTCAGGCAAACGCATTATAATTTGTCTTGTATGAGCAGGCTTGATTCTCCACCTGCTGCCTTGATTAGCCTGTCAACAACCGCTCTTTGGAAATAAAGGTAGGATAAGTGATTGTGGGCTAACGTGAGCTGATTGGGCTATGGTAGAATTGGTGATAATGCTTTATCAGAATAGTCACTTTGCACATGGTTACAATAATGTTTAGATGAATATACCTGTTTTATGGTCTTGTCTTAAAAAAATTATAATCTCACATATGTCTGATCTACAGAGGTGGAAAGTAACGAATTACATTTACTCGCGTTACTGTAATTGAGTAGCTTTTTTGTGTATTTCTTATTAAAGTAGTTTTTAAAATCTGTAGTTTTACTTTTACTTAAGTACGTTTTGTTTGAAGTATTGTAATTCGCTACATTTTAAATCATATTCGCTACTGAGTAAAAAATAAATTAATGAAAATGCTAAAATAATGTTAATATTACGCTCTCGTGTGTGTATCATGTCCTGGTCGCGCGCCGCTCCAGACTCCACTCCAGGTTTTCTGACTGTCCCCACATCAGCAGCTACCTGACCTTCCACACGGTCGCTTCCGCCCTGAGAGTGACGTCATCGACTAGCGCGACCATATATAAACCGAAGAGAGTCGCGGGAAAGATGAAAGAGGTTGTGATTTTGGCGTTTTGATATTTGGTTGTGTATTCCGGTTTTTACTTTTTGCCTCCCATTGATTGTAATTATTGCTTTGGTTTGGTTGGTCTTTGTATATATTTGTAGATAATTTCTACACTCACTAGTAGTAGAGGCGTGGCTGCCATTTATTTTGCCACTGTTTTTGGTTTAGGGAGTCCGGGAAGGTACCTGTACTTTTGTTTGTGGGTTTTTATTTTATTTATTTATTTTTTTTTGGCAGATAATCTAGCTACTAAATATAAATCCCCCCCCCCCCCCCCCAGCTGTTAAAAAAATAAAAATAAAAAAGTAACTCGGTAACTTTTACTCTGAGTAAATTTTTTAATGAGCTACTTTTTACTTTTACTTGAGTAGATTTTTATAATGGTAACTTTACTTGTACTTAAGTAAAATTTCACTGAAGTAACAGTACTTGTACTTGAGTACAAAGTTTTATTACTCTTTCCACCTCTGCTGATCTATAAACCTTTTAAATGGTAAATAGTATCATGCATATTAAATGTGAATATTGAAATGTGAATTTAAAAAATGTATGAACTTCCATTAGACGTCCATTGTAAGTGAGTTTGGAGTTTCTCTCTCTCTCTCTGAGTACATAAAAACGTAATCACAAATTCACTACAGATCTAGATAGTGGATAGAGAAGAGGGTGAAAAACACTGAAGTATAACTTTAATCCATCATGTGCCCTCTGTTTCACGGCCGTGGTGCTATGAGTAGCCAACCAGCACGCCGTATGTGTGTGTGTGTGTGTGTGTGTGTGTGTGTGTGTGTGTGTGTGCAGTGATGAAATTGTGATGGAAATGCAATTAGAGATAAGGCTGTAAACTTTGTTAGCCTGCGGATGCTGTAGCGTGAGATACAAGGCCAGACGGAGGTACTGCTCTCGCTCTCTCTTTTCTCTCTCCTCTCTCTCACACACTCACACTCCTTTCCCCCTTTCATTTCATGCTCTTGTTTTTCTTTCTCGCTGCGTTTTTCTCCCACACACTCTCTTCCTCTCGTCTACTTTTCTTTCTGTTCACTCCCTCAATCTCTCGCTCTCACTCTTTCCTTTCTCTGAGCTCCTTTCCCTCACACATTCTCGTCCCCCCCCCCCCCACTTCCACCCCATCAACCCCCACACCCCCCCAGTCTCACGCTGTCTCTCTTTCCGCTCGAAGCCGATCCGATTCGGTGACGCCAGGCGCGTATTTGCAGACAGACACCACGGCAACACACTGGCCTGTGACGAGAAGAACAAGGGCCTCTCAGAGCTCTTCCTTTCAGCCTAGTCACGGATAGTTCAGAATGCTCGTGCTGCTGCACAGAGGCTGAGGACTGACACAAGGGCTCCTGTTGGCATTATAACCGGTGTTCATAAGGTATTAAGTATACTGTAGAATGCTATACATTAGAGTATAGGATATAGTCCATAATTTGTATAGGGTCGTTATCTCCAATCGAAACAGGAACGACAAGTTCTCATGTGCTGCCTCTGATTCATGAGCAGAACGGCATCCACAGCTGCCAACTTGGAAAATTCTAAATGTGTTGGTTAAATTTTTGTATCTGTCACCCACAGTGCCCTCTTGTGTCTCTGCCCCTTTCGCTACATAAAGCTGGCTGTGACTGCATGGCGCATAAATAATAATAATAATAATAATAATAATAATGCACTAATTTTCAGTTAGTTTTTCCCGGAATCAATACACAGCTCTCCTCTGTAACCTTGCTAGTGACTTGTATTGTATTAGATCTATAATGAACAAGCCAGAGATCAGAGAAACAATGTAATTATTCCTAAGATGACATAAGAGAAACCAGACTCTAAAGGGAACTCCTTCTCTTCTGGGTCACACTCGATAGTGGTATGATAAATGAATAGTAGAAAATACAGAGAGACAGACAGTACTGCATGTGTTTGCAGAATGTTCAGTATGAGCAGATACTATATTAAAAAGACTTCTGAATTAGCACAGGGCAGTGTTTATGATTATGATGTACAGGTAAGAATATTAGGGCGGCGCGGTGGTGTAGTGGTTAGCACTGTCGCCTTGCACCTCCAGGGTCTGGGTTCGATTCCCCGGCCAGGCTCGATTCCCATCTCTGTGTGGAGTTTGCATGGAGTTTGCATGTTCTCCCCGTGCTTGGTGGGTTTCCTCCGGGTACTCCGGTTTCCTCCCACAGTCCAAAGATATGCAGGTTAGGCTAATTGGCGTTCCTAAATTGCCCGTAGTGTGTGGTTGGGTGTGTGTGTGAGTATGTGTGTGTGCCCTGCGATGGATTGGCACCCTGTCCAGGGTGTACCCCGCCTAGTGCCCGAAGTCTCCTGGGATAGGCTCCAGGTCCCCCGCGACCCTGAACACAGGATTAAGCGGTATAGAGAATGAATGAATAGAGGTAAGAATATTCACTGAGACAAGGGTGAGACTTGGCATCAACAGGACCTAAACACACGTTTCCTCTGAGATTCAAGAACCTTAACTTATACTTTCTAAATTGTTCCACAGCAATCATTCAAGATAGTTTTAGCCAGGATTGTTTGAGAACCCTGAGATTGTTCCTTAACTCATTAGTTAAGATTATTTAAAAAATACTTTTTAATAAAAGATGTTGAATACTTTTTTTTTCTAGTTCTCAAGTTATGTACTGTAGCTGTACTTGTAAAAGACTGATCGTGAACTTGAGTTAAGATAGTTCTCAAACTCTTTAGATTGCTTTAGAACATTTAAGTTTTGTTTTATAACAGTACATTTGTTCTCAAACACTTTCATAAGATGTTCATAAACCTTTCCTTGAGATTGTATTTAAACCCTTTAGTTAAGATTGCTTAAGATGGTCATAAAACCCTTCATAAAAGATTGACCTACAACATTTACATTTAGGCATTTGGCAGACGCTCTTATCCAGAGCGACTTACATTTTTATCTCATTATACATCTGAGCAGTTGAGGGTTAAGGGACTTGCTCAAGGGCGCAACAGTGGCAACTTGGTGGTTGTGGGGTTTGAACCTGGGATCTTCCGAACCGTAGTCCAATGCCTTAACCACTGAGCTACCCGTGGCCCAAGGCTACATTTCTTGAACATTTATCTTTAGATTGTTCTTGAACTCTTTAAACGTATATTTTTGTTAAGTTTTTAGAAATTTGCTCTCAAATTCAAGGGGTAGGATTGTTTTAAAATCTTAAAACTGTTCCTATATTTTCCATAGAGATTTATTTTTAAACCATTTAGTTAAGATTCTTCTATATTATTCCGGCCAGGCTCGATTCCCGTCTCTGTGTGCATGGAGTTTGCATGTTCTCCCCGTGCTTGGTGGGTTTCCTCCGGGTACTCCGGTTTCCTCCCACAGTCCAAAGACATGCAGGTTAGGCTAATTGGCGTTCCTAAATTGCCCGTAGTGTGTGATTGGGTGTGTGAGTGTGTGTATGTGTGTGTGCCCTGCGATGGATTGGCACCCTGTCCAGGGTGTACCCCGCCTCGTGCCCTAAGCCTCCTGGGCTCCAGGTCCCCCGCGACCCTAAATACAGGATAAAGCTATATGATAAGATGAGTGAGTGAGAGTGTTCTATAACCACTTAAAACTGTTGGGTTTACATTGCTCTAGGACGCCTAAATGAAACACATCAGTTAAAATTACTTTTAAACTTGAGTTAAAATTGCTCTAGAACTCTTTAGTTAAGACTTTTAGAACCTGTCCATTGTTCTTATGCACATTAGTTAAGATTGCTCTAGATTTCTAAATGTGGTCAAATTGTTTTTCTCCAAACCCTTTAGTTGCACTTGCTCAAGAACCACCTAGTTCTTCAGTCTTAAAGTTTTGAATGAAGTTTGTTCTACACCTCTTTATTTGCGATATGTAGAACCTATAGTTCGTAGTTATAAAGTTCTTAAATTAATTAAGCTTGTTTGTTTGCTTTTTCCTAGGTTGGAAAAATTCTTTAGGAAGTTTTTTCGTTGAATATTGAGTATAGATTGTTCTCAAATACTTTCGATTGTTTTACAACCTTTTAGTTATGTTTTAAGGTCTTAAATCAGACACACTACTTAGGACTATTCTAGAATTGTCAAATTGTTCCCAAACTATTAATTGAAATTGTTTTAACTTTTAGATAGGATTTTTCTTAGGTAGGATTCTTAGTAAGATTGCTCTAGAAACACAATGTTTGTTTTAAATGTACTTTTTTTTAGAAGAAGATTGTTCTTACAACATTGTTCTCAAAGCATTTGTTTAGAATTGTTTTAGTATCATAAGTTTGTTCTCAAACCCTTGTTTTGTAAACATTGTTTTAGAACTATTTAGTTTAGACTATTCTTGAACTGTTCTCAACCATTTTTGTTAAAATTGCACTTGAACCCTTTGCATGAGATTTTTTTCCTAGAATTCTCTAGTCAGACATTTTCTATAATCCTCATACGCCATTAAAATTATTCTAGAACACTTTAGTAACTTAATATTATTTTTAAACCCTTTAATACTATTGATATCACACTTTCATTCTTAATCTCATTATACGTTTATCTTTATTATCTTTATCCTTATTCCACTTTTTCCTTTTTTGGTACTGCTTCTGCTCCTAGCACTTTTGATATATTGCCACTTCTCTAGTTCTGGCATTTTCGTTCCGATCCCATGTAGTGCTGGTGTAAAAATGGTTCCTATGCCCTGTGTCATCCTTTGGTTATTGTAATTTTTTATCCCTGTTTTTCACATTGAAATTATTTTTTTTTACTTAAACCTACGAAGAACAGGTTTTTCAAAACCCATTATTGGTTCTTCGCACACCTAGTTAAGATTTTTAAACCATTTATTAATTAATTTTTTTTTGATATTTTTTTTTTACTTTTTAGTTGTATTTTACAATCCTATTGTTCAAATGCTAAGAAAAAATCTAAAAAGATTTGGTTAAATTAGTTTTAGAATCCTTCTTTTTTTTTCTTTGTTAATAAATTCATTCTAGAACAATCTGTGTAAAATAACGACAAACACAAATCACATAAAACAGCTAAATTACAGCAGTAATGGAAACAAATTATAAGAATAAAATAATACAATAAGCCAGTACATAGAAGTTTTATATAAATTATATGTAGTTTCTAATTTATATTTAATTAATTACACATTGTGTTGTGTGACTGAATGAGATTCTGGTGTTATGGAGTTTTGTCTGCTTTCTTTGTCTTAATTTTATCAACAATCATTTGAAAGGAATCTGATTTTTGCTTTCCACTTTTTTTTTTTTGCTTTTCAGAACTCACAGTATTGTTGCCTGTGTTGAAAGTGAAAAACATTTCTCAACAAGTCTTCTCGTCAGTAATGTCATTGTAGCTGATATAATCTGCTTAACTAAACGTCTATTATGATAAAAGAAAGCTGTAAATCCGAGCATGTCGGTGGTGTGTTTAACTGAACACTGGTCCTGCCGTGCCACAGCAGTGATGCACTTCCTGTAACTGTCATCAAGGTGACTCTTCCTCTTATCTGTTAACGCACACAAAAAGCCAGGGGAAATATTTCCACCACGTCCCCTTGAGATGATTATAAATGTGAGATAGTTCACTTTTACACAAGGGCCTTTTAACCATTTCATATTACATTCACATGTGGTTGTTTGTTTGTTTTATTTTTCATCCATCCATCAATCCATCCAAGAACCTCTGGAGAACAAGTAAGTACCATGGACGCCAATGGCGACCACAAGCATCCACACACCATGGGCAATTTGGAAATGCCAATTATCCTAATCTTCATATGTTGGACTGTGGAAGGAAACCAGTGAGGTGGGAATCAAATCCAGACCCTGGAGGTGCAAGTCGACAGTGCTAAATACTAAGCCACTGTTCTGCCTTATTTAACTTTCTCCACGTACAATTCTTCACATTTTGATTTTTCACATTTTTTTTTCCACATACATGACATGATGTCACATTTGCTTTTTAAATTTACAACTGAAAAAAATGCACCATCACATGTTTTTCACATGTTCACAGCATGTCCCCTTCCCCTCTCCCCCACAAACACACACACACACACACTAGGGTCAGGGTCAAAGCATAGCTCACTGCATTAGTCACATGGTTGTGTGTTAACAAAGTCAACCTTTCCCTAGCACATATTAATGATTAACTAGCAGAGTTGTGCTGCAGAATTCTCTCACCAAACCTGTCTCTCTCTCTCACACACACACACACACAGTTTCTGATGCTCTCTGCCCTCTCGTGCTGTCTCCAGGCAGCATCACCAGCTTCTAGCAGCTCTCCTAAGGAAAAACGCATTGTACCTGTCAAACATTCACACACACAGACACAGATTTTGATGAGTCTCTCACAGACTCATTTTGTCATCATACTGTACTTTCACATCTTTTACAACAAAACAAAAATGAACAAAAAAGACAGGACACACACACCTGTGTTTTAGTTAGATTTGGTCTGTAAAAGGTGTCCTTGTTTAAATTCAGCAGTGCTTCAAGGCAGTCTCCTGGTTTCAGCTGGCTTTCGTAACTGCTAACGATCCACATTAGACCTAGGCTAATAATTAGCTTCCACACACACACACACAGACAGACATATCCTTTGCTGTTTCTCCTGTGTGAAATGTGTTTGAAAAGGTATCCTTGATCGAGCTGTAAAACAGCCTGGATGCTGATCACTGAAGCTGATACACCGAACCTCACTGGTCTTATGAGTATTAACTTTGTATAGTAGTTGTGTGCTGTTTCCTTGTGAGTACCTCAAAAATCATGCAGTTGTTTCATGGATGTAATTCAGTCATTTTAGTTTATGTCAGATATTTTTTCAAAAACTGACAGCAGGGGAAATGTCGTGAAATATACTGTATAAGGTTACACATAAACAAAATGGAAAATTATTAAACCTATAGACTTTTTAAAAGTAAGTGAGTGATCAAGTTAAATCAGGCACTTTTGATTGTGCAGAATAACAGAACACAGTTATGAGAGTTTTATTTTATTTCTCTATATGATCCCCTGCTACATTAATGCACCTACAGTGGAACCTTGGATTATGAAATTTTTCCATAAGAAATAATGGAAACTCAAATTATTCGTTACACAGTCCAAAAAAAAAAAACACATAAAAATAATTAATACAAAATATAAAGTACAAATAAATCAAAGTACTTTACCTTTAAAAAAAAGTAAAAATAAATCCAGACAGATAAGTGTTTCCGTTTATGCGCGCAGACGCTCTGTGTGTGTGTGTGTGTGTGTGTGTGTGTGTGTGTGTGTGTGTGTGTGTGTGTGTGTGTGTGTGTGTGTGTGTGTGTGTGTGTGAAGCTAAAGTAAGAGGAGAGGAGGAATCAGCCCCTCCCTTCTCCCTCTTCTCGTCTTACACACAACGGAAACACTGTTTTATCGAGAAAATAAACAATAAATCTCTCTAATGATCTCTCAAGTGAGTGACACACTGCTGTAAAGTAAAAATAAAACAAATTAATCTGCACTTTACCTTTGAAAAGAATCGCGACAGAGCAGTGTTTATGTGTAGAGCGGAGAGTGTGTGTGTGTGTGTGTGTGTGAGAAGATTAGAGTAGGTGTGTGTGTGTGTGTGTGTGTGTGTGTGTGTGTGTGTGTGTGTGTGTGTGTGTGTGTGTGAAGGCGAGAGGAGGAGGGGTGTGTGTGAAGGGTCCAATGATGCGTGCACACACAAAGTGCAGGCTGATACAGAGAGAGAGAAAATGGATCTTTAACCTCTCTAATGAGACTTTCTTTTGGTTTACATGTGCGCACACACGTGTGTTATAATAAGCAGTACAAGCGCGCTGTATATATGTGCGCATACAAACACAAAATAAAATGTGTTTTACACGCACACTGTGACACACAGTGTTATAAGTGCATGGATGTTGATTATACCAGTGAGAGACACACACTTAGATGATTACCCACAATTCTGCAGCGCAAGAGAGAGAAAAACCGTTGGCTCAGTTGTGATCACGTGGCGCTCGGCGTCAAAACAAGAAGCGCATGCGTGCCATAGGATACTCGGTATTCGTGAACCAAGACTTGTTTGTTTTCCAGGTCAAAATCAAATCTTTGCTTGTCTTGTGGAACACTTGCAAACCGCACTACTCGCAATCCGAGGTTCCACTGTATCTCAGTGTTTCACTAGTGCTTCTGCATCATCAACGTAGTAAACTTTGAAATGCTGGCTTCCCAGGAACTCCTTTAATGTCCCAAACATGTAAAAATGGCTTGAAGTGAGATCAGTAATTAACGGGAGATGAGGCAATAACGCCCAGCTTAGTTCCTGTAACGTGCAAGTGGCGCTGGTGAATGATGTTCTGTACAGTTTCCAGAGACACGCACATCTTTCACAAGTTGGTGACAAGTTATCAGTCTATTTTCAATCATCACGTCATGAAATGGACTGCAGTGGTCTCTGAGCCACTTCAGCTAGGATTGCCATTTACGGACATACAGCCTAAATGGTGTAAAATGTTTGGATCATTTAAATGTTTTACTGTAGCTAAGAGTCTCAACACCATAATGCGTTTGACATCTCTTGTAAATGTCAATCGATTTATGCCTTCATTCACAAGAAATTTCATCGTAAGTTCTGGGTTAAACAACCCTGTAGGCTTGATATATTGTTGTATTGGAATCATTTCAAATGCTGATTTCTAGAAAGAAGGAAACATGTCTGCTGTGAATAAAAATTAATTAAATTGGTTTAGGAATATTATAATTGATGTGGCATGGTGGTGTATCGGTTAGCACTGTCGCCTTGCACCTCCAGGGTCCGGGTTCGATTCGCGTCTCTGTGTGCATGGAGTTTGCATGTTCTCCCTGTGCTTGGTGGGTTTCCTCCGGGTACTCCGGGTTCCTCCCACAGTCCAAAGACATGCAGCTTAGGCTAATTGGCATTCCTAAATTGACCATAGTGTGTGAATGAGTGTGTGTGTGTGCTCTGCGATGGATTGGCCCGCTGTCCATGGTGTACCCTGCCTCGTGCCCTGAGTCTCCGGGATAGGCTCCAGGTCCCCGCGACCCTAAATACAGGATAAAGCGGTATAGAAGATGAATGAAAATTATAATTGATTTACTGTAAACTTGTAGGATTTTTTTTTTTTTTTTAATCTTTCAATATTTAAGATATTTTTACTGAGAATTGTTAGCGATGGCATGCAGTGTTGCCAGATTGGGTGGGTTTCTGCCTAATTGATTGGTTTTTGGATGATTTCGATTGTATGGGTTAAAATTAGTGTGGGCAGGTGAACAAATCTTGGGTTGGTTTAGACGCAGTTTTTCATTGTATTAGCTAATTTGAAACAAAATTGAATTGAATTGAAACAAAATATGACCAATAGCCTGTACTCCATCCAATCAGTCAACATGGTGTTTATTCACAGACAAGCCCAGTCCCAGGTGTTGATGAAGGTGCTGACAGCCGTGTGTGATTTTTCTTAATTAATGACTTAATTAATTTTTAACCCAGTTGATTAGCAGTGTGATGTTGTAGTTAAAATTTCACCTGTTTGTGCAAAAGCCTTAGGAACCATATTATCAGTTCAGTAGTGTAAATGTTGTTTTTATATATTTATCATGTCTGCATTATATGTACAAAACTATTCACTATTTCCAAACATACTTTAAAAATAATAAATAAATAAATAAATAAATAGTATTACAAATGAATACCTGTAAAGAAAGCAACATATTACATGACAGACCAGTTTTCAGATGAAGACAAAATAATGTCTCCTTGGTTGTCGCTTCCTTGGTTTGCATGAAAATAAAAAGGAGCGAGTGTGATAAATTTACCAGAAGAACTCTTCGGTTCATATTCTTCAGCATGCTCATTAAAATATTCAACTGTTTTACCTACAAAACTGCACAAATTAGTATCCAAATCTACAGATTTTTTATTTCAAGCAAAAAGTTTCCGCATCAGATTTTTGAATATGTTTATTTTATTACTCTTTAGTGCTCTTTGTAGAAGTTTCTTTGATGCACAAATGTTTTAAAATTTTCTTATGGCAAATTTTCTTTTTTGGGATGTTTCTAAGATTTTCGTGCAGTACTGTAAGTAAAACAGCTGGTAGGTTTTACTGAGCATGCTGGAGAGTCCTTCTGGTACTGTAACTTTATCACACTTGCTCCTATATACAGCATATAAACAGTATGTATCTCAATGATTATCCTAAACTGTAAAAGCATTAAAGTAAATGTATTATATTATCATTATTCTGCTTACTCATGAAAAGTGTTGTTTGTTTGTTGTTGTTTTAATTAAGCTCTCTCTGCCCTCTTTGTGCATGTTTCTTCTATATAAGTAAATTATGTTTTATACTATTGTATAGATTTTTAAAAGATTTTAATAACTGACAGTGGCATCCCATCATTGCTTTGTTGCTATGGTTACTTCCATGAGCTTGGCCTTAATATTTCCAGTTATCCAGTGGTGAGGTGTTTCTCCGACAGAGAGCTGAATAAACCTAAAAACAAATAAGGCTTACAGTATCATGAGAACTTAGTTTCATGTTATTGGGTTTTATGTTGTGGTGATTACTACTCTTGTGTTGCTTTAGGTATGTTTAGGGATTATCTGTCTATCTGTCTATCTATCTATCTATCTATCTATCTATCTATCTGTCTGTTAATCGGTGATGTAACTGTGGCAGCTAAAATACAGATTTGAACAGTTTGGAAAACTATAAGCTGTATCTGATGATGTGTTTTTCCTTATTACAGTCAGTGCAGAGTAACTGGGGATGGATGAGTAAAAAGAAAAAAATCTGCTTTCTACTACTCAGAGCCACTTATTATAAATAGATAGATAGATAGATAGATAGATAGATAGATAGATAGATAGATAGATAGATAGATAGATAGATGAGGAAAAATGAATGTGAACGAAATGTTCAAAACTTCAAAATTCTAACTTCCACAACAATGATTGTTGGTACTAGATTGTTTCAAAAGTTAAAATTACTTTTGATGAAATGAGGTTGGACCAACATTAATCAATTACATGGCATTGATATAACATTGAATGAATAACACGGCACTACAATATCAGAACAATATTTATTAATTCCATTTATTCATTGAATCTGTACCTGAAATAAGTTCTTGAAATGTTTATACTGAGGATGCTAGATTTATGCAGCAGAAAGAACATAATACCACTGGGAATATGAGCAATAACAGGTTGTACAGGTCTGCACTGATTAATATGCCAGATCAGTTATGAAGTAAAAAAAAATCTATAATTTGGATGTTATTATTCTGTTATCTTAAGGTTGTATTTGCAACATAGTTTTGGTTCCACTCATTCAAATGTATCTCAACATCATTTTATCAGAATAATTCTAACTTTCAAATTCAGTTTGAAGGTTGCTTTTTGTGCTCTGTGTCCAACCGTAACACCACACTGACAGTCATGTTACAGGATGATGTCTATAGAGTGTATAGCGCCAAACCTGTGTGTGACTTTTTTGACAAATCTGATGACATTTTGACTGCAAAATCACAATCCTATAGAAAACTTGTGGGATTATTTGGAAGAGCAGGTGAAACACCAGAACTCTTGCTGAATTGTCACACAGTCAGTGAAAGAGTGAGCTGAAACTGACAGGAACTGTCTCACAATACCAGTGGCATCTTTCTATACTGCTGGCAGGAATGGAGCTGGTGTTCAGGTGAGGGGAGGGCAAGTATCAGGCAAAGAAATGACAACTTTAAACAAAAAGTGTAAAAGAGTTTTATAAGTGGTTTTTGAAGAGAAATGGAAATGGACACATCTCTCCCAACAGAGGCGAGCGTGATGAAAAAAGTACTAACTTTTTTGTCTCTCTTTTGTCAATTATTTTCCTATAAAAGCATATTCTGAAATTTCTCCTATACCACAGCATCAGTCAATTTTTACATAATTTTTATCATTTATAGTTACAAACCGGATTCCAAAAAAGTTGGGACACTAAACAAATTGTGAATAAAAACTGAATGCAATGATGTGGAGATGGCAAATGTCAATATTTTATTCAGAATAGAACATAGATGACAGATCAAAAGTTTAATCCGAGAAAATGTATAATTTTAAAGGAAAAATATGTTGATTCCAAGTTTCACGGTGTCAACAAATCCCAAAAAAGTTGGGACACGTAGCAATAAGAGGCTGGAAAAAGTAAATTTGAGCATAACAAAGAGCTGGAAGACCAATTAACAGTAATTAGGTTAATTGGCAACATGATTGGGTATAAAAAGAGCTTCTCAGAGTGGCAGTGTCTCTCAGAAGCCAAGATGGGTAGAGGATCACCAATTCCCACAATGTTGCGCAGAAAGATAGTGGAGCAATATCAGAAAGGTGTTACCCAGCGAAAAATTGCAAAGACTTTGCAGTTATCATCATCAACTGTGCATAATATCATCCGAAGATTCAGAGAATCTGGAACAATCTCTGTGCGTAAGGGTCAAGGGCGTAAAACCATACTGGATGCCCGTGATCTCCGGGCCCTTAAACGACACTGCACCACAAACAGGAATGCTACTGTAAAGGAAATCACAGAATGGGCTCAGGAATACTTCCAGAAACCATCGTCAGTGAACACAATCCACCGTGCCATCCGCCGTTGCCAGCTGAAACTCTACAGTGCAAAGAAGAAGCCATTTCTAAGCAAGATCCACAAGCACAGGCGTTTTCATTGGGCCAGGGATCATTTAAAATGGAGTGTGGCAAAATGGAAGACTGTTCTGTGGTCAGACGAGTCACGATTCGAAGTTCTTGTTGGAAATGTGGGATGCCATGTCATCCGGACCAAAGAGGACAAGGACAACCCAGGTTGTTATCAACGCTCAGTTCAGAAGCCTGCATCTCTGATGGTATGGGGTTGCATGAGTGCGTGTGGCATGGGCAGCTTGCATGTCTGGAAAGGCACATCAATGCAGAAAAATATATTCAGGTTCTAGAACAACATCTAGTCATCTCTTTCAGGGAAGACCCTGCATTTTTCAACAAGATAATGCCAGACCACATTCTGCATCAATCACAACATCATGGCTGCGTAGGAGAAGGATCCGGGTACTGAAATGGCCAGTCTGCAGTCCAGATCTTTCCCCTATAGAGAACATTTGGCGCATCATAAAGAGGAAGGTGCGACAAAGAAGGCCCAAGACGATTGAACAGTTGGAGAGAGCATTCCTATATCTAAACTTGAGAAACTGGTCTCCTCGGTCCCCAGACGTCTGTTGAGTGTTGTAAGAAGAAGGGGAGATGCCACACAGTGGTGAAAATGGCCTTGTCCCAACTTTTTTGGGATTTGTTGACACCATGACATTTTGATTCACCATATTTTTCCCTTAAAATGATACATTTTCTCAGTTTAAACTTTTGTTCCGTGATTTATGTTCTATTCTGAATAAAATATTGACATTTGCCATCTCCACATCATTGCATTCAGTTTTTATTCACAATTTGTTTAGTGTCCCAACTTTTTTGGAATCCGGTTTGTATATTTAATGTTGTAAAACATCTGCAAAATAAGTTATCTCCTTATATTGCACTTTGCCATTCATTTCTCTCTCTTTAAATTACTAGGACGAAGCTTGTATCATTACAAAGACAATACAATACACTCCATTATAAAGTTTTTCCTGTTTTGAAAAACTTGAAGTTATAACTTTACCTCAGACTTAAGATTGACACTGAACACCTCTTCTATAAATGCCAAATAACTGTCCAAATTCATATCTTTTGTTTCTGAAACAAAATTCCTACTTTGTTCTTTATTGCAATGAATAATAATAATGAACAATGTACAATTTTCTTGTCACTTAAATTTGTATCACTTAATTCAGTTTAACTTAACTGAATTTGCCTGAGTTGTTTTTAATGAACTCATATTCAGAGTAATCACTATTTAAACACTACGTCTCTTTCTTTGACACACATCTAAAAGTCTCAAATTATCAGGTCCTGTTCTCTCAATCTGCCTTCCTGCTTTATAGTTATTCCTGTTCCCTGTGTTTCTCAATCACTGTTATCTATGTCATCTATAACTCTGTCCATCCTGCTTGACCTTGTTTCCTTGTTCCTTCACTCTCTTGCTCCTTTGCTCCTCTCGTTCCTTTCCTCTTTCCCTTCTCGTTCCTTTCCTCTTTCCCCAGTCTCTGCAACTCTGCCAGGCTCCGGTGCCTGCTGGCGCATTGGCAACCCAGGCGTACAGCAGCACGGACAGCAGGTGATACGGATTTCCGGAAAAGTGGAATTAGAAGTGTGGAAATCGCTGTCCAGTGAGTGTTCATGTGGAAAATGTGGAGCCAGGGATGCAGGAAAAACCAGCCGTGATTTCCAGACACAAAGATCTGCTCTGCCAATAGCACAGAATGCTTTGGCTTTACTTACTGTAACTTTTTGGGGTGTAGATATGGATTAAAATCAAGTCATCCAATTTGCTGTTAGCTGCAACTGTAGAATAGGTTTTTCTTTTTTTATTTAACATAAAAAAAAAAACATTTCTTATTTTATTTAACATTCTGTAGGCTGTAGGGTTGTTAATAGATTTCTGGTTATTTTATTTAAGATTGTTAATGGTTTAACAAGAATATTTACTGATTTGCAGTAGTTTTTATATGTTAACTTTTACTTCATTAATGATAGTTTATTATTGCACTAAAGTATTTCATAATTTTTTTAAATCATATATTTGTATTTATTTTGTAATATCTTTGATGGTTTAACAAAATATATACAGATTTTTTAAGTTTTCACAGATAGTTCACAGTTAATTTATTAAAGAATGTTAAATGTTATTATATATTTTTTATTATATATATATATTTATTTTTTTATTTTTTTATTCAAAAAAGATAAATAAAAGATTGTTGCTTTTCACATATTTAGTTAATTTATTAAAGAATGTTATTTTAAAATATTGATTGATTGTTTTTGGTAGTTTTTACAGACTACATATTGTTGATTTTTCTACCAAAAATATTAGATTATTTGAGTATTTTACATGGATTTATACCATTTATACTTGTTTAGATGAAAATTGTTGATATTCCACAAAGACACAAGTCAGTAGTTTTTGTAGATTTATTCCTACAGTATTTAGTTAGATTGTTGATTGTTGTAATAATATATTTGCTGATTTGCAGTAGTTTTCTCAGATTTATAGTTAATCATGAAAAATGTTCAGTGTTCTACTTAAAAATTATTATTTGTAGTACTTTTCACAGATTAATAGTAAAATTGTAGCAGCTATAACAGATTTAATCATTAAATAATGTTATTTTAATCTAAATATCTCATGAGTATAGTTTTCATAGACTGTTCTACTAAAATAATGATTTGCAGTAGTTCTACTAAAATGTTTAATAACTTAGTAGTAGTAGTTTACACAGATGTATTGCTCATTTGAAAGTTGATTGTTCTAATAAAACTTTTGAAGATTAGCATTTGTTTTCTTAGATTAATAGTTAATTATTAAAGACTAAATTATTTATATGCGAGTCCTACTAAAAATAGATAACTTATATTAGTTTTTCCTAGACTGTTTTAAGGTTGATAGTTCTACTACAATGTTTAATGATTTGTAGTAGTTTTATCAATTAATAATTACTCACTAAATCATTAAATAATGATTCTACTGTTGATGTGAAGATATATCCTGGCTTAGAATTTGTAATAGATTATACCACTAAAATAATGATTTGCAGTACTTACATTTTACATAATCTAAACAATTTTTGATTGTTCTACTAAAATATTTAACAACTTGTAGTAGTTTTCAAATATTTATAGATATTTTATTAAATACAGTTTATTGCTCTACTAATATATTTCATGTCTTGTGGGATTTTTTTTTTTTTTACAGATTTATAGTTCATTTATTAAAGAAAGTTGATTATCTATAAAACTGCAGAGAAATATTTAAATGTTTTAGTAGAACAATCATTGAAGAATGTTGATTGTTCTACTACAATGTTTAACAACTTCTAGTAGTTTTCATAGATTTATAGTTAACCACCAAAAATCATGTTCTACTAAAATATTTCATGATTTGTAATATTTTTCATAGATTGTTCTACTAAAATAATAATTTGCAGTAGTTTTACAGATCTGCTTTTTTAGGTAAAGAATGTTGATTGTTCTACTAAAGTATTTAATGACTTTAACGACTGTAGTTTTTACAGATCGATTTATACTTATTTAGTTAAAGATTGTTGATTGCTTGACTCACTTATTTAATGGTTTGTAGTCGTTTTCACAGGTTTATAGTTAATTAATTAAAGTAAGTTGATTGCTTTAAAATCTATAATGATTTCTAGATGGTTCCACAGACTGATAATTAACTCTTTAAAGACTTAGGGCATGAGGCGGGGTGCACCCTGGACAGGGTGCCAAACCACTGCAGAGCACACATACACACACTTGCACACTATGGGCAATTTGGGAACGTCAATTAGCCTAATCCGCATGTCTTTGGAATGTGGGAGGAAACCGGAGTACCTGGAGGAAACCCACCAAGCACAGGGAGAACATGCAAACTCCATGCACACAGAGACGGGAATCGAACCTGGCCTTGTGCAAGGTGGCAGTGCTATCCACTACATCACCATGCCTATAATACTTGTGTATTAAAGGTTGATCTTTAACACTTTTCTCTTTCTTTGTTTTTTTCTTTGCAAAATCTTAAATCTTTACAACACAAAAATGTTATTATTTAAGTTAATAATAAGACTAATTTAATTAAAGCTTATTAATAATCCAATTACTATTTCAGCAGTTTCTAAAGTCATGTACATGGAAAAAAACAAATTGGGGGAAAAAAAAAAAAAAAAAAACGGGGATTTTTCTTTGTAAAATCCCCAGTACACTCACAACCTTCTTGCACATCCTCACACTGCTCCTGGTTGTGTGTCCAGTGCCTCATCACTATGCGGTAGTGTTGCCTGCTTTGTCTGGGCTTCAACACAGCCAGCTGAATATCATATAGATCATAATATATATTCTGAGCACTACATGGAGTTATATAAAAGAGTGTAAGAGAGAGAAAGAGAGCCCTAGGGTGTTTAGTGAGCCACTGCATTCTTCTTTTGTTTCTGTACTATATAGATGTACAGCCATGGGCTACTAGGTTAGCTAGGCAAAAAGTGCATCCAAAATTTGATACAAAATATACTAAAGTAAAACTATAATTTTAACATAGTAAAATAGTATGACTAAAATTATTGAAAATAAAATAGAGTGAACAGTATTTATTATAAGGATGATGTGAGATGATACTGGTAATACCAGCTGTCTAGTGAATGGTAGTTACTGTTATTGCTAGTGCACTGTGGTCTGCATTAAGTCATTCACTGACAAAATACAGTGGTGTGAAAAACTATTTGCCCCCCTCCTGATTTCTTATTCTTTTGCATGTTTGTCACACAAAATGTTTCTGATCATCAAACACATTTAACTATTAGTCAAAGATAACACAAGTAAACACAAAATGCAGTTTTTAAATGAGGGGTTTTATTATTTAGGGAGAAAAAAAATCCAAACCTACATGGCCCTGTGTGAAAAAGTAATTGCCCCCTGAACCTAATAACTGGTTGGGCCACCCTTAGCAGCAATAACTGCAATCAAGCGTTTGCGATAACTTGCAACGAGTCTTTTACAGCGCTCTGGAGGAATTTTGGCCCACTCATCTTTGCAGAATTGTTGTAATTCAGCTTTATTTGAGGGTTTTCTGGCATGAACCGCCTTTTTAAGGTCATGCCACAACATCTCAATAGGATTCAGGTCAGGACTTTGACTAGGCCACTCCAAAGTCTTCATTTAGTTTTTCTTCAGCCATTCAGAGGTGGATTTGCTGGTGTGTTTTGGGTCATTGTCCTGCTGCAGCACCCAAGATCGCTTCAGCTTGAGTTGACAAACAGATGGCCGGACATTCTCCTTCAGGATTTTTTGGTAGACAGTAGAATTCATGGTTCCATCTATCACAGCAAGCCTTCCAGGTCCTGAAGCAGCAAAACAACCCCAGACCATCACACTACCACCACCATATTTTACTGTTGGTATGATGTTCTTTTTCTGAAATGCTGTGTTACTTTTACGCCAGATGTAACGGGACACGCACCTTCCAAAAAGTTCAACTTTTGTCTCGTCGGTCCACGAGGTATTTTCCCAAAAGTCTTGGCAATCATTGAGATGTTTTTTAGCTAAATTGAGACGAGCCTTAATGTTCTTTTTGCTTAAAAGTGGTTTGCGCCTTGGAAATCTGCCATGCAGGCCGTTTTTGCCCAGTCTCTTTCTTATGGTGGAGTCGTGAACACTGACCTTAATTGAGGCAAGTGAGGCCTGCAGTTCTTTAGATGTTGTCCTGGGGTCTTTTGTGGCCTCTCGGATGAGTTGTCTCTGCGCTCTTTGGGTAATTTTGGTCGGCCGGCCACTCCTGGGAAGGTTCACCACTGTTCCATGTTTTTGCCATTTGTGGATAATGGCTCTCACTGTGGTTCGCTGGAGTCCCAAAGCTTTAGAAATGGCTTTATAACCTTTACCAGACTGATAGATCTCAATTACTTTTGTTCTCATTTGTTCCTGAATTTCTTTGGATCTTGGCATGATGTCTAGCTTTTGAGGTGCTTTTGGTCTACTTCTCTGTGTCAGGTAGCTCCTATTTAAGTGATTTCTTGATTGAAACAGGTGTGGCAGTAATCAGCCCTGGGGGTGACTACAGAAATTGAACTCAGGTGTGATAAACCACATTTAAGTTATTTTTTAACAAGGGGGGGCAATCACTTTTTCACACAGGGCCATGTAGCTTTGGAGTTTTTTTTCTCCCTTAATAACGTAAACCTTCATTTAAAACTGCATTTTGTGTTCAATTATGTTATCTTTGACTAATAGTTAACGGTTTTTGATGAGCAGAAACATTTAAGTGTGACAAACATGCAAAAGAATAAGAAATCAGGAAGGGGGCAAATAGTTTTTCACACCACTGTATGCTGTCTGGTGTCTTTTTCAAACTATTGAAAATGTTTCAACGGCAAAATTATAGTGAGAAGCCAAACAATGTACTGTACTGTATATTTCGTCTCTCTGTAATCGCATTACATTTACTGATTTAATGATCCTTATTTAATCATATTTCATTACTCCTGTGCATTTTAGTTGCAAGTATATTTATTTATGCTTCTTAAGAAACATAAATTTTTTATGAAAAAAGAAGCTTTATCGCTCCTGGGTGCATCAGAAAGACTGTGGGCAGAGTGGGTGCATGCATTTAAAGCGGACATACCAATACCATTATGACAGTTTTAGAATAGGTGGAATTTTAAGTGAAGACCTTAAAAAAAGAAACAGATGCTGGGGGGAACAAGCATCATAGTATCACTCAATGTGACATCACTAAACATGATGTCTCTCGATATGATGTCACTCAATATGAGGTTCCTTAATATGATGTCACACAGAAAGTTTTTAAACCACAAAATAACTGACTTCCTGTTAAGTACAGCCCATACTATGCAAAGTGAACTTTGTTCAACCCAATGAGATCTAAATGTGTACCGGGTTTCAAATGTATATGTGCAAGTGTGTGTGTGTGTGTGTGTGTGTGTGTGTGTGTGTGCAAAATCTCATGTTAGGACCCCATGGCCCAGGCGCTCCTAATGGCATTCTAATGGCAGCAGATGTGTGCCGGTTTTCATGATTTTGAGCATGTTAAGACCCCCAAAAAGCTCCTGATGCTGGAAAAAACATCCTTAGAAGAGCAAGAGGGGCCTTCATACACTATGATGAAATAGTGCGGATGTCATAGTGCTTGGGCCCTAACTAGCTTCTAGCATATTGCTGGATCCCAAATCTTTCTCTCACCCCTGATCAAAGGCAGAATTTTGGGTGTGGAACAAGGGACTGTACACCCTGTATAGCGCACAAGCTTTCCAGTCAACACTATTGCAGATTGAACCCCAAAACTCTGGACATTAGCTGAATAAGTGGAAATATAGTAAGTAAATATAAGTAAATCTAGTAAGTTTGTTATGGCTGTCCACCACCTCCATGGTTTATTGTCCTCACCTTTTGGCTACATAGTACGAGTAAGAATTTAAAACTACTTTTATGCCTGTTAATTTAACTGTTGGTCACTAAATTAGTTGACAGCTCAAAACTGGTGGAAGGATATGTGTTGGCGGAGCAAAATAACTGATTAAATAAACAAACAAATCATATTCTGTTGATAATATACTGTATAGTGTGCATAGAATTGGTGTATAAAATCAATATCACACAACAGGAAGTGCTTTCAGCACAGCTGTGGTATCTTCAATACTTTGGCTGCACCCTAATGCCTACAGCTGCATCACACCCATGCTGATATTCAGTACAACAGCACTCCACCGCATGTGATTAAATCACAAGGTTTAGTATAAGAAAACATGCAGCACCTTTAAACTCTGAATAAGGTGTTAGGCCATGTCAAGCAGCAATCTCTCTCGTGTCTTCGCTAACAACTTTACTGTTACATGAATAGCAGGGTTGAATTTCTTCAGCATCATATTACACAACTAATTAACAAGTACACAACGTGGTTAACATGCCTCTGTTCTAATGGCATAAAACATTAAACACATTTGAATTATTCAATTATAATTATTGGCTTTATAATTAATCTACAATTTAAATAACAGGTTTGCACATTTAAAGTATCTTTGTTAGTAAATATCACAGTATAATTGAAAAAAAAAAAAAAGAACTTTACTTCCTCGATCTTTAGGTTTACTTTCGATGATGCGACTTTGTTAGTTAGTGGAATATTTACAATTTTCATAGGGGCTAATGATTTCACTCGTCTATACCACTTTATACGACATGTTGG
This sequence comes from Channallabes apus, assembly GCA_030522415.1. Classification (NCBI taxonomy): domain Eukaryota; kingdom Metazoa; phylum Chordata; class Actinopteri; order Siluriformes; family Clariidae; genus Channallabes; species Channallabes apus. The sequence goes on from CM060107.1 coordinate 13,867,402, forward strand.
GTCACGGGGACCTGGAGCCCATCACAGGAGACTTAGGGCAAGAGATGGGGTACACCTTGGATGGGGTGGCAATCCAACACATATACACACTCACACGCAGAGGTGTCAAGTAACTAAGTACAAATACTTCGTTACATTACTTTGATTCATACACATTCACATTTCATACAAACTTAAATAATTCTTTTGATTGTGTAAAGCTGTTTTTTCAATTGTTAAAAGCGCTATACAAATAAAACTGAATTGAATTGAATTACTTAAGTAGAAATTTTGGGTATCTATACTTTACTGGAGTAATTATTTTTCAGCCGACTTTTTACTTCTACTCCTTACATTTTCACGCAATTATATGTACTTTCTACTCCTTACATTTTAAAAATAGCTTCGTTCCTCCTGTTTTATTTCAGCTTGTCAAAAAACAAACCAAAAAAAATATCCAGATAAATCGCGCCATCCGGATGGAGCGAATTTGATTGTGGTTGGATGAGAAGTATAAACATACCATTCCGACACCCTATTGGATGGTACGCGATCCATCGCACCTGCACATGACGTCACATCACACACTCCAGCAAGGACGTTTGAATAAAATAGCATTTCCCGTTGATAAGGTTGTGATAAGTAGACGAAGATGTTCGTGATGGAGACTCAAGATTCGAGCGAAATGTCACAACCAGCATCAGCGAGGAAGGTAACAGCACCAGGAAGGTAACAGGAACTTTTTCAATTGCCATATACAGTATCCCAAATCATTAGGGCCATTAAAAAATACAACAAGAGAACAACACCTTTTTTTTTTAATGGGGTGTTAGTGCAGTATATAGGCCCGTGGCACAGCCTAAGCTTTTATTCTTAATGCTGTTTCCCCCCTCACGTTACTTTTACTTTATACTTTAAGTAGTTTTGAAACCAGTACTTTTACACTTTTACTTGAGTAAAAAGCTTGAGTTGATACTTCAACTTCTAAAGAAGTCTTTTTAAACCCTAGTATCTATACTTCTACTCAAGTAATGAATGTGAATACTTTTGACACCACTGCTCACACGCTCATTCTAACACTACGGGCAATTTGGAAACGCTAGTTAACCTAATCTGCATGTCTTTGGACTGTGGTAGGAAACCAGAGGACCTGGAGGAAACCCACCAAGCACGGGGAGAACATGCACACAGACCTGAGGCAGAAATCAAACCCAGGACCAGGAGACAGAATAGGAATGTTTCAGGTGTAATAATTTGATTATCAATATAAAGCATAAGAATCCTTTTGATGTATTTCATAGATTTATGTTACGTGTATTTTAGAATGTTAAAAGCTGACTCACATATACAAGCCTTTTTTTCCACTGTCTTCACTCTCATAGTGTAATTTAATCAAAATGATTCATTGCAAACTGAACATCTGAGCTGTCTCTGAGCGTCAATTCATTCATCCTGAGTAAGCTCTTTATCCTGGCCAGAGTCACGTTGATGTTTGATGTTGCTTTCGTTAATTGAATCAGATAACACTTTCGTTCCTTTGTCTGCCCAATCAGTACGTGCGTAAAAGCAGCACTAAGGCATGCAAGTTCCTTTTTTTTTTTTTTTTTTTACATTCTCATTCATTCATCATTCTTCAACCTGTTATCATTGGTCAAGAATATTTTAGTTTTTATCCAGTTTAGAACCAAATGACAATGAGCTGTTTGTTAGTGATTGGTGAGCTGAGTCAAATGATCCTGAAGATGAGAATTCTCGTCACTAATTTGTTCGGCTTTTAAAAAGCAACTTTAAATGACTAGTGTGATGACTTTTTCCAGACAATAATGAACAGTAATTACATTTTCAACAGCGTTCATTACGTGACTCAACAATGGTCAAAATACAAAGAATTTAATGATGTTTGAAAGGACAGAACAACAGAACACGAAAGCATTTTGATTACATACTGGGCTTGTCTGCAAACGTATTCTCCAGGACTCCAAATTGTAATGTGTCCTTTAAATGCATGTATCCCTGCTAGGAGCTGACCTTGTGTTAGACAAGGTTCACTTGCGTCGACCTTTACATCCTTAAAGGACCTAGCTTCGTCTTTATCAGTGCCAAATGATTAACGTCAAGGTAAACCAGTTGTTTATCGTGTTGTGAGAGACACATGTTTTGTTTCGAGGCTGCTGATGAGCTCAGTGATGCATCATTTACTTAAATCAAGGTTAGTCAATAAAGAGTAGATATTTCATGATTTGATTATTGGTAAAGAAATTTCTCTTCATCTTCCAAATGAAGGTGATAAGAGTGTTCAGTAGGAGAATGATAGAAAGAGAGAGAGAGAAGGAGGGGGGTGAGCTGGAGAGAGAGATGGTGGAAAGGCTTCTGTAATTGGCAGTCGGTTTTTGTTGGAGAAGGCCGCCGGATTTAATAGGCTCTGCTGGTGACTCGAGCAGCGTGGCGAAAACCGTACACACTCACACACACTCACACACACACACACACACACACGGACACCCCTCCCCCACCCATCAGAAGGGTGCCGAGAGCTCCTGACTGCCCCTCAGCAACCCAGCAAACCTCACTAACCTCCTATACGGTACCGTGTAGGATTACGTCCTATCGATATTACACTTTCTCACTTGCTTGCACACATTTCTGAGAAATGTGTTGAGACATTTGATAGCAGAGACACTTCTGATTTCCTGAAATGTGCACACATTCTATAAATCCTGAAGAGATATAGACTCCAAACCCCCCCCCCCCCCCCCCACACACACACACACACACACAGCAGTGCATACACTCCTCAAAATGAATTATTCAGAGCAAAATTTGACAAACGCACATAGACAGACTTATCATACTTCTATGATAAACTTCTAAAGCATGTCATGTCACACAGATCTATTGACAACATGACTGTCACAGTACTGTCAAACTGCACAAACATGTCATTTATATATTTGCTTCAGTTGTTTGCCTTTTGTTCATTAATGCAAAGAAATACATCGGGAGTGTAGTTTCTTAAAAAGAACATTAACGTCAAGTAGGTGTGGTTAGCTGATCCAATGACCGCCACTCCCTGAGGTATTTTATTTCTGCTACATTTGAGTAGATCACCCAAAAAAAATACATTTTACAAAATTTTAAATAAAGATGATTTAGACATATGCTGCTGTTAAAGATAAAGTTAGCCTAGGACGAACACTAATGTTAAACGATAATTGTAATATAGTTGTAAAGACACCATCAGGATATCTCATGTTACACATCTCTTAATGTTGTAATTGTACCTCTTTCTTTTCGGTGCATCTTAGTGCCCAAATTACTCTACTGTAATATGGTGCTTGCAAACTCCATCACAGAATAGATCTCAAATGTTAAACAGGTATTTTATACCCCTTTGGTTACTTTGAAATGTAATATTTCAATACATTTCTGTTGTCTGGTATTTTTTAGCATTTGTTGTTATTTATGCGCATTTTCTCGCATCGACAGCATGTTCCCTAGTAGTCCAGTGGTAAGCATAGAGTGCTGTTTGGACCATTGGTTTGGTATTAAAATTGTTCTGATGACTTTTTGCAACATTGTATTGGTGTGTTCATGTTCTCCCATCATCATGCAAACAACGTTGTTCTGACGTCAATTCTTCACAGTAATTCTAACTTTCAAAAACAACCTACTACCAACGTTGTCCAGATTATTTGTCCTTACCATTGCTAAATTCACATCACCAATACATTTGTGACTTATGGTCTGAGCTACTGGGGAATTCATAAACAGTGTGGTATAGACACTTATTGATTCTTTTCCTTAATTTACAATGTTAAATAATGACTTAATGAAAGGTCAATAAATCTAAATAAATAAATAAAAAACAAGCAGGATGATGCTCAATTATAGAAATCCTTATAAAAGGTGTCCCACAAGGTTTTCACATGGGTCCAGTTTACATTCCTTATAAATGTGTCTAAAACTGGGAAACAGACTATGATAGATAAATGCGTATAAAGATCAAATATTTGTAATCAAATATTATCTTAGAGTAGCACAAGGTATCTCTGTCCATATGTGATTTTTTTTCTCCAGCCAAACATGCTGAACCATGTGGCTAAACAAGTCTAACCTGACTTCCATTTGAGACTGTTTATCGCTTCAGGCAAGACATTACTTGTGGTCTTTCTTCACCTCATACTCTACCTCTCCTCGTCTTCTTTTTCCTTCTTATTATGCTGTAATGTTTCTTGTGTTTTATCTCATTATGTAGAGAATGATTTAGTTTGTCAGGTTATTCACCAGTATGGCTTATTTTCTCTTTAGTGTTATGCATCACTGTACATTCTTCTGACTGATCACCTTGATACTAGGAAAAACATTTATCTCCTGATGGGAGTGGTCTCTTCTGACATGACTCCAACCACATCAACAGGACATTGAAGGTCCCATATTTTAATTTTTTTTAACAAGTTAACACAGGTCTTAAAGCTCTCCTAGTGTGTCTATTAATGCCTATGTCCAAATGTCCCATAGTGTCTATGTAAACGAACTAATATTGAGTCACGCCTGCCAGAGAACGGAGCTCAGCAAGAATCCATGGTTTCCTTTACATATATGAAGTCACATTATGGGGAATTTTTTATTGGCTTGTTTAATTCTCTGCCAAAACAAAGAATAAAATGGAGTAAAATAAAAAATGTTTCCAAATCACAGCACCGAATTTCTGGGAGATTTTCTAGCATAGATTTTTATTCTAAGAAATTGTGAATCATATCTAATTTAGGTTAGGTTAGGTTAGGTTAAGCTTGACTTTAAATTATGTACAGAATATTTCTATTTTTATTTCTATTTTTATCCTAGTTAAATTAAAATTTTCTATTGTATTTCTTTTATTCCTATTTATTTCTTATTATAAGCTTTAATTCTCTTTTTAAGGTCACTGGCGGTCGTATAAGCATTTCACTGCATATCGTACTGTGCATGACTGTGTATGTGACAAATAAAATTTGAATTTGAATTAAACAGTTTTCCCCAAAACGTGTAGTTTTGTTTCAAATTTGGGAAAAGCAGTGAGGAGCTTAGCTTCTTTGGAAAGTTGACGAAAAGCCTTGTGAATGGTATGATGTAAATGCGACAGATTGTTGAATGTGCCCTATCTAGTGTGCACTAATTACACTGTGTCTTACTTCAAAATGGTAAAAATAAATTTAGAGAGATATATATATATATTTTTTTTTTTATCAAAGTACTCAGTCTAGCCTTTTTGCAGTTGATTACTTTCTGCTTGTGTGCTGCTTTGTTAGGGAATTTTTATTTATTTTTTTTCTTAGTACACCAACTTTTATATTGTAAATGCTTCATGTAATGGTGCTTACAGTAGTGAAATCATGCTCAGTTTGAAACAGCGTGTGAGTATGTGTGTAGTCTCTAACACCCATCCTAAAAATCTGGATGTATCCGAGCATGTCCAAGGGTGTGTGTTTCAACAACTACATGCATGTATCCATTATAGGTAACAGTGTGTTGGTGGGTGACTAGGGACTTGATTCTTTAGCTATTAGGACATATGTACTTGTGTTTGGTGTGTGTTTGTGAGAGGAATGAAGGAAGTGAGGAACAACTGACAGTTTTGACCTTGTAGGGACATTTGGCTGAAGCTGCAGCTCTTATATTAAAACCGAAAACGGTTCCTTCTGGGTATGTAGGGGTCTAGCGATAAGTATTAGATATGTAAAGGTATAGGTGTATACATAGCATTAATGAGCTGCATTAATTATTATGTTGAAGAAAGTTCCTCACAAGTATAGTAAGACAAACATTGTGGTGTGTGTGTGTTGCACAGGGGAAGCTGAATTAAATGGCTTCCTTGCAGAGAGAGACCTGAGCCTGTCCTGCTGCTGCCTCCCGCCACCACACGCAATTAAACCCAGACATAGCCTAGAGAGAGAGAGAGAGAGAGAGAGCAGCAATCTCTAGATCTCTGCAAGAGGAGGGAGAAATCTCTCACTCAGTGTGCTCTCTCATGCCTCAGCGTGCACGCTCAGACAGATTGAGTTACAAAGGTGCTGCACGTGATGTGTGTGATTTCAGGCCTCGCAGGTCATCAGCAGTTTTAGGACGCTAATTCTAAACACGGCTTAGGTTGGGGTTTTGTTTTTTTTATTCTTGTTTCGTTTTAATGGGTCTCGAATGATTCTATAAAAAAAAAAAAAATAAAAGAACAGTTCAGGTTTGTGTGCGCCAGGAAGTCACTCGAGTCCCCACTTTCTGACACACACACACGCAGGTTTGAACTCTTTAATATTTTTGCAAAACAATTTTGAATCATCAGAGACCCATTAAAACACTTCCTAAGTAAAAACAAGCCACAGAGGAAAAAAGAAAAAAAAAAAAAAAAAAAAGGAAGGAAAGAGCAGGCCCAAGGTCTGGGTTTTTTTTTTTTTTTTTTTTCTGCCTCTCTCAGCAGGAGGGGGTAACATCGTGCTGACACGCGCACCTGGAAGTGCCGCTACGCTGCCTCGCACCAATTATAGAGCAACGTCTCGCGCTGCCGTTACCATAGTAGCACCGCATTACGTTCCCGCCTCCTCTGAACCCGTGCAGGAACCACGGGGGAGCGAATATCTTATCATCCATCGCCCTGGATACCGTTCCTTCCCTCCCCCCTTTCATCCCTCCTTCCTCACGCACGCCCAGTCACATGAGTGTCAGGCCGTTCAAAGTGTGTATGTGTGTCTCTGTGTGTGTGTATCCATGTTTTTATATCTTGGTAGGAGCCAAATATACAACTAAAGAGTTATCTGACAGGGACATTTGGCTGGTCCATATTAGGAATTTTTTTTTTTTTTTTTCAAGCCACAAATATTGAAATTTTTCCTTTCGGTCATTGAGGTTAAGGATCTTAACAGTTTATAATTAGGCTTAGTAGAATAAAATTAAATTGCTGGATATAATTGTGTCAATGGAAGGTCCTCAATAATTATGTCACTTAAAGGTCCTCAGTAAGATAGTAAAACAAACTTGTGTGTTTGCGTGTGTATATGAGGGCGTGTATGGATGCATACCTTAGAGCACCAGAGCCTGGGTTGTGCTGATAACGTTGAAAGGGTCTCCAGTCCTTCCCTTAGTGTTAGCCATTCTGTGCCCACAGGTCACACACACTGATGCATGCAAGCATTTTGGATAAGAGATGGATGGTGAAATAATGGCTAATGACCGTGTACCTGTAGCGCAGAGACAAACAACAGACCCCGGACATGCAGGAACAACTCTTCGAATGGGACGTTTTCATAGCGGGTCATATGATCATACCGCCATGATGTCGAAAAAAACAAATAATAATAATTATAATACATCCGAAAACTTTTGATGCTCTTTTGAGTTTCACTATTTCAGAAACTTCCTGATAGCTCAGAGTTCACGTGGTAAACTGCTCACAATGCTACGTGTAATTACAGTACAGTCCAATTTAACTCAAAAATTTACCAACACATCTGAGGAAAATGTCAATATTCTTAATAGCTTTGCCTTATTTTTATTATCACTGCTATTATCGCTTTACATTGACCACACATACAGTAGTACCTGACAGCTAGGTGTTCGCTAGCTAAATCATTAGCCTCATTTAGAATCAACAGCAAAGTGTGTTGACCCAGTTACCTAGCAACAATGTTGTTTTTATTATTCTGACCACGTAAACACCTTCGTACAATTCTCATGCTGGTTGGTTTGGTGGTCAGTTTTTTTTTTTTTTTTTATAACTCAAATCTCTGAGCCGTGAAGCAGCATTAATATTTCTCAATATGACAGAAACCCAGACGTTTCTTGCAGACAGAACGGGTCATAATTCTTCAAAAGAAGCAATTGCTGAAAATTTCAAAATGTTTTTTTTTTCTTACTTGTTTCCACTGGTACTATTCAGTAACTAGCGCTAGCTTGTGCACAATGTGATAGTTTTGTGTAAAAAAAAAAAAAAAAAAAAAGAATTACCTGTTATTGCTACTGCTCTCACTTATTAATATTAGCATTTTTTTTCTTAAAAATGTCCACATTGGTCCAGCCAACATCCCAAATAAATGTAATATCTTGTGATATGTTAGCTAGCTAGATCATTAGCTAGCTATGCACAGCTCTTTCTTGCTCCTTGGTTGCCTAGCAACAGTGTTCTCCCTTCTCATCTCGAAATATCCTCGTATTCTAAATTCAGAAATTTTCTTTGCTAGTGATATTGTCCCTGTCGTTATTTAAGAGGGCCTCATTTATCAAAGTGGATACGAACAAATTTATACGCTAATCATTTTCAGGATCACAATCCAGTATTCATGAAAATCCAGTTGTATAATTTGGATGTAGAAAAATTGCATTCTTCGAGAGCTCCTGATGTGACTCAGCATAATATAAACCTCGATTGATCGGTTTCAAATCATATATCCATTGATAATGTTAGAATTGTAACTTTATACATGGACGACAAGTTTAAATAGGCTAATTTATTTCAATCACACACATTTTCTGAAAGATTTGCAAAACTCAATCATTCGCTATTGTATGACTTAAAAGAAAACAAATCCATAAATTAATACAAATAAATCTAGGGCAAAGGTAATGTCACACTTAGGCGGCGCTCCTTCTCTATTTAATTGTCATATTGACTGTTTAGCTCTGTCAGCTTTGCATTTGGATGTTGTTACGCCACTAAACATTATGAGGGCTGTATAAATAAATAAAATTCATATTATCGGACGATAAAAAGGGAAAAAAATATGACCAAATTATATCTCAGGAAATGAGTATTTTCATGAACTTTTCCTCATGGAAAACCTGCAGTATAATTCCGCACAATGTCACTAGAGGGTCAACACCCAGGGAAAATGTCGCGGAATGCTCACGAACGGGTTTCGCCTTCTTCATGACAACGTGTCAGCCCATTCAGCTCATGAAACAAGTGAAACTTGCATTCGATTTGGGGTACGAAATTCTGTCTCATCGCCTCTACTCCCCCGACCATCACTTGAAGAACCACTTTGTGGCAGGCATTTAAAAGATGGCGACGAGGTTACCAAGATGAAACCAGAACGAAGGCTTCATCAAAGACGGCCTCCACCAGCTCATCCATCGTTAGGAGAAGTGTATGGAGGATATGTAGAGAAGGGCTAAGCTCATGACCATGTTCGTTTTAATAATTTTTTCTAAGCAATAGAAACAATTTTATGACGCCTCTCGTTAATCAGCCGTGATGTGAACAGTCTTTGGGTCTTTTATACGCAATTGCAATTCATAAAAAATTATAAACGCACAAAGAAAATTAGGCTTACCTCTCTTTTTTTTTTTAATATTGTGAGTTTTTTTTTTTTTACGCACAACGTTACCAAACGATTCATAAATGAGGCCCATTGTTTCTGTAATAGGCTGAAGATTTAATCCAGACAGAGCTTACACAGAGAGAGAAGAATAAGACAAAACAAAACCCAGACCTAGACACTCATTCACTCCTACACTCCAAACAAAAATATACTGATGTGACGGCTTTTTCCCACATGCAGGCTGTAAATCCTCCCTACATGCTACAAAAGACAGAGATGTTTGGAATGTGGAAATTTGCCTGGACATCGATTTGACCCCGAGTTACCTTTGCAGTGGAGTGTGTTTTCTAATTATTCCTAAGAGCCATTAAACTTTTTGCTATAAGGGACACATTTACGTATTCCAGGCTCAAACAAGAGTTGGTTGGTATTTCTATTTATTCCAAAGCTGAGGAAAGCTGCGACCTCAGAGCTGTCGGTTTCTGACACAGATACATGCATTCGTTTATTCAGTTTACAAACGCAGCCCTCGGGATGGTGGCTGTAGAGACACGGATGTCGCACCGAAGACCTTCAGACACTTTATGGATCTGGGATTCGTCCTTTTCTAGCCAGGCTTCAACACAAAATCGGAACAGAACACCACCAGCGTGACTGATTAAGCGGATTGTGGTCAGCCATCCAAGATGGCTTCCACCATGTGGTTATGGTGCAGGAGGGAGGGATGTCTTTTGTCCTTGAGCCTTTTTAATCTCACTCGGAATCTCTGAAGCTAGGTGAACGCACAGACAGCTTTCTGACGTGGTTTAGGAGCATAAGGGCCTCCAGTTTTTGGTTAGGGATCTCTGCCGTGTTAAGTGATTTCCGTTCGACCAATCAGGATACAACGACCTAACGTGCAAAGTAATCCGATCTGTAAACGCCGCGGGCTGGTGTTCATGCTCCTTTTTCCGTTTGTCTCAGCCATCCTTGAATGACGTCAGTGCAGAACTACATTGATTCTGGTTCACAATACAAAAATGAAAAAAAAAGAAAAATTAACAGTAGATGTTTTTTGTTTGTTTGTTTGCCAAAAGGGATGCTACATCATAATGATTTCGGTCTTTGTATCCGGTTTGATATCAAACATCGATCTTGAAAACCAGTTTTTATGACAAACTATTCCCCTCAAAAAAAAGGGAAAAAACGAAACAAAATAAACAAACAAAAAAAATAAACATATCGAAATATACTGAAGCAGTCAGTAAGAACGTCGGTGCTAACTGTACAATAGTGCTCTGGATTAATAACTAGCTTTAATACAGAGTCTCAAGTTTACATTCTCTAACGCAAATACAGCATTCCTCCACACATGAAACACAAAACACAAAAAACACAGAAAATAAAATGATTGTACATCTTCTGTTTGGCGGTCCAGAGTTCCCAAAGTGTCCAACAAAGGACACGACTCCACAATAAGAAGTTAGAACGGTTCCCAATTGGAACATAGAGAACAACGAAGGAACAAACAAACAAACAAATAAACAAACAAACAAAAAATAAACAAAGCAGTGATACGCTGCCATGGCAGTCTATTTTTGGTTCAGAAGAACAAGCTTCGTCCTCGTTTAGTGCCTTCTTTTTTTTTTTTTTACCTCTCTCAGTTAGTAGAGGCTGTTTGTTTATTCGTTTTGTTATTTGTGGCCAGTGTTTATGAGCCAGCAGCAGTCCGAGTGGGCGTTGGCGTTGAGCGTGATTGGCAGTTTGTTAATTTGAGCTCGCCAGGGAGTCCGGTTGGCCGTCGTCCTACTGGAACCAGCGGAAAGGAGCTCCGGTGGGCAGCATCACCTTCTTAGAGACACACGGAAGTAAAAGTGGGGGAGGGGAGGGAGAGGAAGAGGGAGAGAGACAACAGCAGTGGTCAGTAAATGAAGCATTTCGCACCACGGTTTAATGGATACTTCAGTGTTTTTGGATCTAATCTCAATTTTTTTCAGAGGAGAATTTTTAAATATTATCTCAAGTAGGATGAAAACAACAGTTTATTTGAAACTCACTTATAATGAAGGATGTTGACATCCATTATAATGATATTTTTGCAAAAATACCTTCAGAAATTCAACGGTTTTTGTAAATTCTTTATCCTTTCAAAAGATAAAACTTTTTTTTTTAAGTGGATCTTAGCCATTTATGGATTAGTGATGGGAAGTTCAAATCATTTTAGTGAATCGGTTCTTTGAATCTCGTTCATCAAAATGAAAGAATCTTTTTTTGAGTCATTTCGTTCATTTCGTTCTTTTGATCAGAAATAAATTAAAATGTTGCGTTTTCAATAAAAAGTACCCCCAATATGTCTACATACACAAATGTTGGCTATAGTTCCAGTTATGAAAATATTACAATGTAACTAAGGACATATTATAATAAACAGAATGAGCAGCTCACCTCTTATACCTTCTCTGAGTCATTTGTGAATCTATTGCACCGCATAGCGTCTATGGGAGTCACGTGTTAAAGGAACGAACGGCTCGAGACTTGAAAACGTATTGCTGAGAATCGTTCATTACCGTTTCCTGTATATAACATACGGAGGTTTTGCGATGCTTTGTGCATGCGCGCCCAATAGAAAATGAATGAATCACTCTCCGAGACGACTCGTTCACCTGAGTCATATTAAAGATTCGTTCAAAAAGAACAAATCGTTCATGAACGAGCCATCACTATTATGGATACAACATAACCGTTGAAAAACAGTAACGCAACATTGCGTAGCGCTGAAACCCATTTCTGGGACAATGGAGACCAATTGTGACCAGTGTATTTATTCCCATTTTCACAACCGTGGTTGGACATCCAGTCAATATTCACACAATACAGGGCAATTTGGGAACGCCAATTAGCCTAATCTAATATGTTTTTGGAGAAAACTGGCGTAACCGGAGGAAACCCACCAAGCACGGGGAGAACATGCAAACTCCACGCACACAGACCCTGACGGGGGAAATTAAACCCGGACCCTGGAGGTGCAAGGCGACAGTGCTAACCATTACACCACTGTGCCCCTACTGTATGTAATCAGATAGTTTAAATTCAAACTTCAGTGGTCATTAAACAAAACAAAACAAAAAAACATTTCTATTTTAAGATGGCCACTTTGGGGTACATTCTGACAGAAATCACAAAGTCATGCATATATTATTATTATTATTCATAATACTCTGAGAAATAACATACCAACCATTTAAACTTGGCCTTCCAGACAAAACAATAAAATACACTTTATAAGCCTATATGATGATATGCGATAAGCTCATATGACCAAATCACTTCACTAATCTATTTATACGTCCATTTACATCACCAGTTAGCATTGCCAACTATCTGTCCTGTCTCATCAATAACTGATTTATGATTGTTGCCGCGACTTCTTTCAGCCGCTGCCTTTTAAATCAATGCATCGATCCAATGCATAATGTAGCGTGGGAGCTATCAAGGGACTGTCAATTCATCCAGTGAGAATTCAAACAATACTCCAGAATGTACTTCGAACTGTATGTTAGAATTCATTGTGGTTATTTTTAACTGTTTTCTGTTCAAGCTAAAAAATAAAAAATAAAAAAAACATGGACACATCCTTGTTCATATTTAGGTAGTAACAAGTTAACTGTGATATAGTCAATTTAATCATTGTAACAAACAAACATGTGAATTTTGATTGATCTAATAGATAGATAGATAGATAGATAGATAGAGAGTAAAGAAGTGCAACTCTTGTTTACTGTTGATGTTGCAATTGAATAAATTATGCAATTTAATTGTTATTTTTAATTTCATTGATGGGTCAGTTTTCGCTTCAGAATCAATTCACACTTTTTCATTTAAGTAGGTAAACCTACAGTACCTGTATTAAATGGTTGCAAATTGAGAAATTCTTTACAAATATACAAGAACTCACTTGTCATCTTCTGCAAATACTCACATTTTGTAAGAGTATTTCTTCTTCTTTTAAAATGTATGGTTAACAGGATTGGAGTGTGGAGCAGAAGATGACAAATGATTATCACTTTGTATTACACTTGACATTTCAACAACCGACAACATAATTACACAACATTTCAGTGTTTATTAGACTGTTGTTGGCCTTTCAGCTGTTTCCATCAAGGGGTTGCCAGAGTGTCAGTTCCGTTCCGATCCATATACAACCTGGCACAGGTTTTACATCGGATGCCCTTCCTGACGCAACCCTCCCATTATATTCGGGCTTGGGACCGGCACTGCATCCTGGGGTTTGGGCACTGGGTGGGAATCAAACCCAAGCCTTCTGCATGGTGGGCGAGAAATCTATCACTGAGCAACCCATACTATTAGACTGATAGTAGATAGTAGTTTTAATACTTCATGTAAACTGGAATAAAATTTTTGATTAAAATAAATATCAAACTCAAAATCGGAATGGCCAAATTTTGAAGTAAATCAATGAAACGATTGTCCACTGCTCTAAATAGACGCCATATACTGTAGATCTGATGTCACTTGCTGAACTTGGGGTTGAGATGACTTCTGAGTTTTACATGTAGGAATTCCGGGTATACAGTAAATAATTTTTTCCATTAAGTTGGAGATTTGTTTGGTTTACACTGGATGGTCTCATCCTGTGTTCAGAGTGTTTGAGTTCACGTGATAAACTCACATTTTCACGTTTTTGACGGAATGCAACACCTGTCCTTTGATTTCGATTATATAGGAGTTCTGTAACGGTTTCACGTGTTAAACGTGTTAAACTCATCACTGGTGATCACAAATACGCTACAGATGTAGCGGACAGGGATTAGACTGAAAAACACTGGAGTTTCCCTTTAAGGTAAACATCTGAGAAGAAAACAGCACTGACAAACTTCCTGCAGACTGGAGCATTAACACCTGTGTTGGACTGTGCGTCCTTTATGTTCGTTCCTTCCCTCTTTCTCTCTTTCTCTCTGCCTGATTTACCCCCTATTAGTCACGTTTGCTCTCTCACCCCTCCCCCACCTCTCTCTCTCTCTCTCTCTCTCTCTCTCTCTCTGAGTACGAAGTTGGACTCTGAGCCTGTGGAGCCTGAAATGCCGCAGTAGTGGTGGATTTTTCCCAGCATGCCCTGCGGCTGTGGGGGCCGGCCGGGCGGCGGTGGGACGTGGGGAATGGCACTGAGAGACTCAAGCCAACTGCAGCATTTCCTGGAAAAGCTAACCGTCATCACACGGGAGAGAGAGACAGAATCAGACAAAGAGAGAAACAAGGAGGAGTGAAGTTACTTAATTATGAAGTCACATGGACAGACGATGATTTCACCTACTGTGACTTAATAACCTCACACACACACACACACTCCTTTCCTGTCCTGGACACCCTCTCGCTCATTACTCTCCAAGATAGCTGACAGGACCTTGGCATATCTGCACACACTCACAAACACACAAATGTGCAAACACACACACACACACACACACACACACAGTTCCCCTTATCCTTCCATGACCCTCCTGACAAGCCAACACAGATGGACGCCCGGCGCAAGCACATGGCAAATCAGTCCCTGGCCACACACACACACACACACATACACACACGCGCATGCAGACACACACAAACACACAAACTAAAAAACACTCATCCTTCCCACGTACACAAATATGACACTGCAGACAGTTTCGGTCGTTATTTTTCTCACCGTTATTTTTAATTTTCTCTCACTAAATCACACACACACACACACAGACGTGTTCCTAAAATACCTCATCTGTCTGGCTGTTGCTTAAGCTCTTTGGGAAAGGGGCGGAGCCTGGATTACTGCCGTCCCTGTCTCCTCCCACACACAGCTGTCAAAGGTTTTAAGTGGAAAACATTACGCACACGCATACATGTGCACACACGCACGCAAAACCGACTCACACCTTTCCTTCTCCAGTCACGATCACCAGAACCCCCCCCACACACACACACACACACACATAGAGCCCAGTCAATACATGCAACCTCCCCCTCTGTGACATCAATAAGGGCTCTTTAAGCCGTACATCATCCGTCCTCCTGTCTTACTGCCAATACGACATCATAACACACGATAGGCTTGATGATATGACAATATTATGCTAATGTAATGATTATCGATGTCGCAATACACTTTCTATGACTATCGCAAGTCTCATAACCAAATAAAATGCAGCTTACTATAGAACTGCAAAGAGGCAAACCTACTGAGCGTTACAAAGCGCTGCCTGCCACTGGAGACTCCTTCCATTAAATGCTGAATAAACACCACCTGACTTTTATTTTCTGTAAGTAACACATTTTTTTATTATTTTTTTAAATGTGTTGTCTCTCTGACTCAAACCCTTAACCACAGATAAGTGGCGACAACACCGGGAGGCTTCAGACTTCAGACGAAGTTATTATGACTATTACTATATATTATGTATTTTACTACTGGAATATGGGAATGATATCGCAAACTCTCAAAGTAAGCATTATGTTTATTCTTTTTTTGGTCATAGTAACACCTGAAGACAACCATAAAAACATGTGATCATGTGTATCTGTGCTATTTCTTTGCCTTTGTGACCCATTTTTACATTTTTTGCTCCGTCACGTTTGCATAGTTGGTTACAATGAAATATACGTCAGTTCGTCATATTACCTAATGTAGGATCTGCTGAAAAAAAAAAAAAAAAAAAGACAAAAATGTCGAAAATGCTCTGGGCTTTAAGCAGTACAGTCACGTTACACTTGAGTTAAGTGTTACTACAAAAACAGTCACCATATTGAAACCAGCGCAAAAACATGCTGTACACCAGCTAACACGACTATTAGGCATGCTGTCGACAGGAAAATTAACTAACACTTCATTACCAATAATCTAATAATCTAATTTAAGCCTAGAAATAAATCAATAAAAAAAAGGAAGAAATAAAGAATTATTGTCAATATAGCGAAAAGTTTCTGAGTGTCTAGAGAGTTTTGTATCACTCTCTCTTACATTTTCTACCATTGACACGCATTTTCATTTAAGAATTTAACGCACTTCCTTAACTACACACACATTTCTCCCCCTCGGTTTAAACTGTCCTACATGTTATCTGCAATTGTTTTCTTGTAACTAATCTATATTCTTCTTATACAGTGTTACTGTTGTTGTTCTGCGTTTATTAAAGGAAAAGTTCAGGTTTTTCCAAGTCCACCTTACATTAAAAATAATGTGCAGCTAAATACATTACAATGTATAGGTCTTGATAGTGATGAAGGTGATACCAACGTAAGTAATGAGAGCCAAATTCTGCAACCCTTGTTCCATGCAAAAATGCATTCCAAAGTTCAGCTGAGACTCGTATAAAGCTTCTGCATCAAGCTTGGTTGTTGGGACTGCAGTAGCTTTATTCTGGAGTTGACATCTTCCAAAGTTATTGTGTATTTTGTTTAAATTCAACATTTTATTTTCCCCAGAACTAGCAGAATGGGTAACTAGAACTATCTGTATAAGCTAACCGAATGAGAACATTTACATTTAGGCATTTGGCAGACGCTCTTATCCAGAGCGACTTACATTTTATCATTATCTCATTATACATCTGAGCAGTTGAGGGTTAAGGGCCTTGCTCAAGGGCCCAATAGTGGCAACTTGGTGGTTGTGGGATTTGAACCTGGGATCTTCCGAACCGTAGTCCAATGCCTTAACCACTGAGCTACCCCTGACCCTTCTGAGTAGGACTGCAGAACCTTCAAATGAGTCTCAGCAAATCTTGGAATTCACACAGAACGAGGGTTGTGGAATTTGGCCCCAATTACTTACATTGTTACATACATACATATATTCTGGGTGACAAACTGTTGGTGTGTGAAAAATTAATTCCCCTCAATTTTGATTTAAGACAGACTTGAAAAAACATGAAGTACCCCTTTAGGCTATCATTTTTAACTTATTAAGTTTAAGAATCATTGTTTATAGCTGATGAATTTCATAGAAAACAGGAATTAACATGTTTGATGGACAGTAGATACATTAAAGGTGCTTTCACAGGCACGAATTCCGGTATGATGCGCAATGTGAACGCTCCATATTGTGCTCGGCCACCGATTATCATACCATATGTTTGAATCCCCACGAAAAGGTGGTCTTGAGCAGGGTACCTCTTAACCGGGCACGGCTTAAATCAAATATGAAAGCCAACTGTACCTGAACACAGGTGTGGATCGCTGTTTAGAACGTGACGTCATCAACGCGTCAGTCTCCTCCGAAATCTCTGTGTGCACACAACACGTGCTGATCTTATTATCTGAACTACACAGCCATAGCCTATAAAGTAGGAAGGCACATGAAAGGTCACTCTTGACAATTTTTCAGAAATATCAATAATATTAGCCATAGAGCGAAGGGTGACTCTTCTGTTAGAGTAGTAACCTATTTGCATACTACCACCTACTGTATTGGAGAGCGTAAATACGCAAGTGTACCCGGGTGCAGAAAAAGACAATGATAATGTGAACGCTGGCCAGCGGGGAGAGTTGAGGGGTTAACAATTGCGCCCGGGTACGGTACGTATCAATCATGTCTATTGTGAATTCAGCCTAAATGTGGTTATAAATGCATTTAATTAGGTGGCACAGTGGCTTAGTCATTAGCCCAGTTGCCTCGCATCTCCAAGCCAGGGTTGGGGCATCAACTCTCGGCTCTGGTCTCCGGCTCATCAAATCTCGGCTTTGTGGAGTTTCCTCTGAATACTCTGGTTTATTCATTGCCCGTTATGTATGATTGAGTATGTGAGAGTGTGTGTATGAATATATGTGTGTGTGTGTGTGTGTGTGCTTGTGTCCTGCCTTGTCCTTCCATAGGATAGGAACCAAACTCCCCACAACCCTTCACAAATTATGGATAAACAATGACAAGTTCTTGTTTTAGGAGAGGTATACAGTACTGTCAGATTTGCTGTAATTCTTTCTCGTGTTAGGCCACATCCCAACTCCATGTCAGTCATTTATTTCTACTTATTTACCCAACAGCTTCAGTATTATTACCTTTACTTGCTAGTGAGTGAAAATGCAGCATGGCAATCAAACATGCTCCAACAGTACAAGTCCAAATCATTTACTTGGATGTTTCCTTAGATCAATCCTATCGTTATCGTATGGTCACAAATTTTGTCTCTACTGTACCTTAAATTCATTCCTGGAATGTTTTACTGTTTGATGCCCAAAATGGACAATAAGCTTCTAACTGAAGTTGAAGACAAACCAAGCTTGGGAGGAAGTACCAGAGATCGTTGTATTACTGGAGTAGATGTGTGTAGCGACGGTTCCAGCCAGGTTTCTTAGATAATCTGCCAATAAAGCTAGTATAAAGCATAGCATATGACATTCAATAAATTGGTACCTCGGTATACGAGTTGAATTCTGCTTCGGAGGCGAGAATTTCCTACTATGAAACGCATTTTCCCATAGGAAATAATGTAATTGAAGATAATCCGTTCCACCCAAAAATATTACCAATATTACCTATTTCCAGCACAATAACACTATAATCATATTTCTTTTTGCATATAAAACAATCAAAACATTTAGAAAAGACATGTAAATAGACATTAAACCTCACTTAACCGTAATTTATGATTCCTCTTGGAACTTGGCTGCTTTAAAAACAAAACTGAAAGTAAAAAGTTTTGCTTTGCGTGTCTTTCCACTGACGCAAATACATTTTTTTGCATACCTTGATCGGCTACACGCACCTTCGCTTAATTCGCTCATATGCCGAAAATGCTTTCGTACAAACTTTCAGTCAAAAATTACTTAAACTTAAGACAAAAATTTGTGAGGCGGGGAAATGTGAACGTTCAATGATCTCAGGGTTAGTTCTCAGTAACCATACCTAGATCACAACAGGCTTCATGCTGTTTATGTATGCTTGGCCGTTTCCTAGGGTTGGCCATGAAACGTAGGTCATGTCTTTAGGCTGAGTTTCCATATCTACTGATATACTAGTCCTCTTGTGGTTTACAACATGTTAAGCTAAACACACACACATCCACACACACCCACGCACATACACCTTTAAGCCTTTTCTCACTCCAATGCTCCAATCTCACGACCTCTTTAACTCCAAGCAAAATCCTCCCCAGAGAAACTGGAGCAGTCAGCATTCCCATGTACGCACACACACACACACACACACACACACACACACACACACACACACACACACACACACACAGGCAGATGTAAGCAACATACATGCTAGACTACAATCATTTCTTATCAGCTTCATATCCTGTGTAACTGATAAAATAGGCCGGTTTGATCTATACCTAGAGCTCTGGCATTTACAAACACCGTGACGAGAGAGGGGTTGTGTGTCTCTAATGCCAAATGACACACAAACATACAGACAGGATTCCAGGCCACACTGACACCTGGTGCTCCAGATGACAGCCGCAATGGCCAGATGGACTGTGTAAGACACACACACACACACACACACACGCATGTCCCATCCCCCCACACACACATGGTGTACGTTCAGACCAACCGACACTGCTGCACACCACGGTCACTTTTACACTAGACTGGGAGAAATTTACAGTTACACATATTTAAAGCAGATGTTGTGAAGCGATAATTGATGGAGCGCTTTGGACGTGTGGCCAAACCATTCGCAAGGTCGCTTTCGTCACACGTTCACATTCGATATCCTGGAACTGTGCACTTAGAAAATACTGGACCGTATCTTCAGCTCTATTCAGACAGCATTAGTTTCCCGAGGTGATGTGGCGTAAATAAACATTGGTCTCGTCTGTGATTAAACTGTAACATCCAGCTGGTTCTAAATTACAGCAAAGCATGCACATTTCTTTTACTATGACTATCATCATTAGGGGTGCAACAGATCACGAAATGTCTATTAGTTTAGATCATGTCATGGTTTTTAATCAGAGATAAAAAAATTTAAAAAACACCAAAAACAACTAAAAATACTAGTGCTGGAAAGTTCTCTCAGTACGCCAATCCCATGATTCGCATCTCAAGTTCTGGACTCCCAGGAACTCCCTTAATGTCCCAAACATGTGAAAATGGCTTGGGGCAAGGTCAGGACTGTACAGGGGATGTGGCAATAACTCTCAATCGAGTTCCTGTAACGTGCAAACAATGTGATGGGCGGTATGAGACTGGCTATGTGATAAACCATGGTGGGGTTTTTTTCCCTAAAGGAAAGGGCCATTAAAGGAGGTCAGTCCAGGAAGCAGGCAGTCTGATCATGGCTCCGGCATACTGAGAAAATGTTCTACCTTGATGGTATCCAAGCACTAGTGAAACACTGGGTTCTGTTATTCTGCACAATCGAACGTCCCAGTTTGACTTGAACGCCCCGATTAAAACATTAAAAAAAAAAAAAAAAACAATAAAGAATGAAACCTCTGCTTATAACATCATAGAGAGGACTAAAATAATCAGACCACCTTTGAGTTTGCCGGCAAAAAAACAACAACAAAAGATCACCAGCACCTATGAAGGATCGCATTACTTCAGGAGTCCGTGTAAAACTAGAACGGCATGGTATCATTTTCAAAGAAGCCGAATTAATAAAACGTCGCAGTGAAAGTCTGTACACTACAGGCCAGAAGTATAAAAGCAGAAAGTTATTGTTTAAATTTCAGAAATACTTCGCAATTAGTGGTTCAGCAGGCGATTTCTTTATTCTGACACAGTGAAATAACTTGGAAGATTAAAAAGATGATTAAAATCATATTACGCCGTGTCCTTAGCAAAAGTGAATTAATGTGTTGGAACAACTGACTCCAAATCAGGAACACTTGTTTGTTTTTTCCCCAGACACTTCACAGGCCAATGCCTATCCTGCCTGTGGAACTTCTGAACATGGACAGGTACCTGTTTGAGACCTAAAAAAAAAAAGAAAAAGACCTTACCTAAAAGGATCTTAGCTATTGTGAACCTATTGTGCCTTTAAACTGATTTGCTTTGATTGAGAATCAAAGGTTGTTTCCATCCCATTGAAAAATATTATGCAGATTTATTTCAAAAATGACAATCCTATGTATCAAAGGTGGCATGATGGTGTAGAGCTTAGCACTGTTGCCTTGCACCTACGGGGTCCAGGTTCAATTCCCGCCTCGGTTCTGTGTGCATGGAGTTTGCATGTTCTGCTCGTGCTTGGTGGGTTTCCCCAGGGTACACCGGTTTCCTCCCACAGTCCAAAGACATGCAGATTAGGTTGACTGGCGTTCCCAAATTGCCCGTAGTGTGTGAATTAGCATGTGAGTATGTGTGTGTGTGTGTGCACTGCAATGGATTGGCATCCTGTCCAGGGTGTACCCCGCCTCGTGCCCTGGATAGTCTCCAGACCCCCCCACCCCCCCCCCCCCCCCCCCCCCTCCGCGACCATGAATACAGCGATATAGACGTTGAGTGAGTCTTTTTGTATTTGTACCTTTTTTCGTACAACTGTGCCTTTCTTTCTCACAACTTCATACATTTGTCACTTCCTGTCTCACAACTGCACACTAACACCAAAACTTAACACTCCTGGACAGAACTGGAAAATTCTTGCGGGATGACCAGTCGCAGTTGTATGATAATCGTTAGATAAAGCTGCGCAATATCTCCTTGAGATGTTAAAAAACACAAGGTTTTAGCCAAAACAACAGCTCTAACGATATGGAGTAACATACTGGAACATAGTGGAACAGCTTTAATTCCACACAAACTTTCAATTAAACATAGGTTCCTGGTTATAGAGTCAGAAATATTTGAATGTTCACATTACAAGCCGCACCGATTTGCATGTCATGACAGTTAACCTTCATAATTAGAAGCAACTTATATCTGATTCCAATGTGGACGCGTCTGTCCTTTGAAACAGCACGCATATCGATATGTCTTTGTTCGTGCCATCAAACACATCATATATGCGACTATTTACATACATGCGACTATATATATATATATATATGTAACTGCTCATCCATTTCAATCAATGGATGCGATTTTAGCAAGAATATGCTTGAGATTTCGCTCTGGAGGACGGCAAGCAGTTAGTCGGCGATATTTGCTGAGGTCGAAGAAGGAATGAAAGCCAGACACTTTTAGCTGGTGTAGTAGCTGTTGTTATCAATGCTCTAAAACCCTGATGTTGTCAGTGCCATGCATGCACGGAAGCAAAAACTCCGGTCTCATTCAAGTCACATGACCATATATCCAATATACCGTATACCTGATCCAGAATATGAAAGTGACTCAGATTCAATCTGAAAAACATCAGATTTAAGTCACTTCTGGCTGGTAATGTGGACGTAGCCTTTTCCAGCTTCCATTAGCAAGGTTGTACAAGATTAAGCCTTTTGCTTCATGATTGGTTACAATAATTCAGCCTCATATTTGCTTGGTTAGAACACATGGAACTTGCAGTTTAAAAGATCTGGAACAAACATGGGTCTTTTTTTTTCTTTTTTACAGTTAGTTGCCTACATATGAAGATTCGAGTTACCAACTTCCGGAGATACGAACATGTTCAATTGTGGAAGTTAGATCAAATGTCCGAAGTTCATTGTCATGTGATTGCAGTGAGCATCCCAGGATGTCTGGAAACAAGTGTAAAAGCAGTGTCTATGAAGTTGGTACTGCTAAGAAGCGCCAAGCAATAACGCTGGAGACAAAAGTGAAAATAATTGAGAGAATGGAGCGAGGTGAATAGATGGCATACACCTGTACATTCATGCTTTTAACATGAATAAGTCAACCTTTGGCACGATTCAAAGACAAGAACATGGAAAATGTTACTTTTATACTGTATATATAGCTAACTGTATCCTAGTACCTAGATAATTTACATTTACATTTAGGCATTTGGCAGACGCTCTTATCCAGAGCGACTTACATTTTTATCTCATTACACATCTGAGCAGTTGAGGGTTAAGGGCCTTGCTCAAGGGCCCAACAGTGGCAACTTGGTGGTTGTGGGGTTTGAACCTGGGATCTTCCGAACCGTAGTCCAATGCCTTAACCACTGAGCTACTCCTGGCCCGTATGATGTTTGATAATGTTTGTTGAACCCGCGAATAAATTAGACTTACGAACAAGCACTCGGAACTACTGTAGGGCTGCACGATATGCGATATTGTTGTTGAATATTGCGATAACGATATTTCTTGTGATATAACATTTCCCTAGAGAAATGCATTTTTTTATTATTATTGGCTATTTTTTAAAAATCATTTATATATGAAATGATCATACTAAAATAAACAGGTAATAGATATTCGTCTGATGTAATTAAATCTAATTCAGGCTAAAAAGAAACTTTATGTCACGGAAGTTGCAAATATTTAGACTTCAAAACACTATGAATGACTTAAACCCCTCAGCAGATATTCTGACTTTTGGTTTGCTGTTACTATAGACCTGCCAACACAATATGAATTACTTTCAAGCATTACTTTTTATTTACGTGTAACCATACACTCATCGATTTCATTTATCGCAACTCTTTACAATACAGATATTGCGTATACCATTATCGCGATAATGATAATTTTTCGATATATTGTGCAGCCCTACTCAGAATGGAACTTGTTACTAATATTGGCGACTTGGGGACTGTACGCCATGTGTTTTTTTTCTTTCATTTCCTTTTAGGGGATGCATGTTTTTATATAATTTGTCAATAAACAAAAAAATAAATAAATAAAAATGAAGAGCAAAGGAAACTTTGGAAAGCTTACACTATCTCACAAGTCGCAGACTGGCAGAAAACCAAATTATTACATAAACAATATTTGTATATCTGGGGCTAAATTTACTTTCCATTTAGCATCACGGCAAGGAAGTACCTTAAGTTTTACAACCTTCAATTAATTTGCATCCAGGAAATGCAGTCTTGCCTGAAATCACATTGTTCCTGTAGACTAGGCTAATTTTGTACGTGTGATTTTCCCCCCCATCAATTGTACTGTGTATTATGTTGTAGGTATTCAGGTTCTTGTTTGAAAATGGAAAATGTCTATAAAAACTGTTTAAATACCAGGGAATCATTTAAGTAAACCAATTTGTTCAAGAATATTTCATTTATTTGATGTCTGTTTGTTCATTGCAGTGTCCGAATGTCTTTAATTACTTGACGACTCAACTTGGTTATAATGTATTTACATAATTCCTTACTGACGGTTATCACTGTAGATTATGCATTAGCAAAATTTGCCTTATAGCTGCAGTGTCAAATTTAGACACTAAACATGTCTTGACGTGTTAATGATAAACTGTCTTTATTTTTGAGGAAGCATTTTTTCTTTCAAATGTACTTTGAACTAATTTGCAGCCATTTTTATTCTTGTTCAGAAAAAAAATCATATAAATATGCCAGTGATTTGACAACATAAATTTAAGACTGATTTAAGTACAGAGATCTCGTTCTGCTGTGTGGATGACTAGATCCTAACTGAATAGAAGAGTAAATGTTCATATCACTTTGGGTATAATTTTGGTAAATTACCCGAATGCATTCATATAAATACCGGATTCAATATATTGAATTTATTACAGATAACAGCGCACCTTCCCATGATGCAACCCTTCCTTTCTATCAAGTACAAGCTCAGGTCAGACCGTCTGTTCCCATCATCCTGCCACCGAAAACACCGTAATGATTTAAATACCTAATGGATGAAAGTATGGAATCAGTGCAAATTATCCACATAATCAAATTATGACAGATTCTAGATAAGTGCGCTTACTCTGAGAAGTTTTCAGAACATCCCTAGGGGCAGATAGTGCGATGGTTTTGGAAGAAGTAAAGAGTGAAATAATTTCCTGCATTAGCGATGGGGTGAGCCACAGGGGGTTCTTCCTCGTCCTACACAGTTCAATAACGTTACTGCCCAAACAGTCCCGATTCGGCTCAGGGAGAACACTGAATACTGCATAATGCAAATGGAGGTAATAATAAAATTTGCCTGGAGTTAAAACCTTTTGAATTGGCTACTGGACCAGTACCAAACTAAACAATTGTGCAGGTTTGAGGGTGGGGCTTGTGGCATAGTTTACTGCTGATTGGTTGCACTTAAATATAACACAACAGAAAACAAAAGCATAAATCACTAAAAAATATGTTTAAAATTAAAGGCAAATTTACATTAAGGGCAGAAATAAAATATGTAAATTGAACAAAAATAAATAATGGCATAAATTGAAATTAGGTTAAACTCATTCAATTGAAATAAGTTGAGTTAATTTAACTTAATTTATTTGAGCAAAATAGACAAAATATCAATATCTAAAAGCCAATTATTTGAGTCCACACTGACAAACACAAATAATTATACGAGAAAATTGAACAGATCAAAAAGAAATAAAAAAATAAAAAAATACTTTATAAATTTCCTTATAAATTTCTTTTATAGCCAAAAACAGCATGGAAAAGCCCCCACAGAAAAACAGTACTGCTTTAATTTTCTGTTCAAAAACGTTTTTGTGTATTTAAAATTTTCTTTGCAGTGCTAATCTCTTATTTTTGCCTTCTCATATTTTCATCAACCATTAATCAAAACAGTTGTTTACTTTCTCTTATTGTTAACAAAATTAAAAATCCTTCACCATCAAGTCATTGATCAATTATTTTGTTGCACCAAGCAGCCAATCAAGCAAAGGATCAACATTAATCCTACTAAGTCAGATATCAAGAATTATGGTGCGTTCAAAATGTTGGAAAGTAACAAACACACAAAAAAAATTTTTTTAAAACGGCTCGCGCCAAAATATACAGTACTTAAAATTACGCATCTCGGCCACGAGTGTGCGTTTCTCGACAGGTATAGCTCCAGCCGCACGTGTTCCTGGTAGTGAAAAGGAAGTTGTGTTGTGCAGTTTTTGTTAGAAATGAGTCTCTCAGCGGAGGAAAAAGTATTCACAGTTGAGTATTATTTCCGCTCATACGGAAGTGGTCGTGAATGGCAGACGAGTTTGAAAACAGTGGCAGAACATTTCCGAGAGAGATTTAATAAGACGCCACCAAGTAACACAGTTATGCTGTCTATTGTTATGAAATTTCATCGTTCTGGTAGTGTACTGTGTCTGCATTACGCGAGCAAATCGTCTCCTTTTGCAGGAGTCTGCAGCAGCAGCAACCTTTGTTCAGGGATATGTTTGAACGATATGAACGCTGTCTAACACTTACTTTACCGATACTTTACTGGTTAATCAACAGCTAATAGTGTGTATGGTTTTTTCTTTCAAGGGAAATAAACTTACAGACGACAAGGCAATATTGTTCATCTTTTCATTCAGAACTGTACATTTTGGAGCATACTGTACTGCTAAATGGGGATTGGGAAAAAGCACATTTAAATGGGACATTTTGTTCTGGTGGCTCCGACTTGCAAAAATATACCTTTGAGACTTGTTTCTCATGCTTCCTTACCTGAACACCATCTACTTCTTTTTTTTTTCCTAACAGAGTGATTTCACAGGGACTTTGTCAGTTTGATAAGTTTGAAAGGAGAGCCATAACTCTTGGAAGGACAGGGTGTAAGCGATGATTGATTCACCTAGAAACTCAAGTGTGCCAACTAATTCCAACCCACGTTATCTACAGGGTCATGTCCAACGGTTTCAAATCAGGTTGTTTTCACATCAAGAACGAGTTTGTACAAGTACAGACTTGTTCAAGAAGTGCCGTGTTGTCAGTAACCTCCGGTCTTGACCACTGCAGCTCATAGCATGTCCTAACCTACCGACATTTTTGTTGAGAAAGTATACACAAAAGCCACTTACTCATCCACATAGTGTATATAGCTAACATGTTACTGTATATTAAATGTACCAATCAGGATCTAGGATATAATCCTGAAACTTTAAGATTCAATGTTCATTTATAAAATCTGCACATGCAACGTTGTGTGTAATGTTCTGCTCCACTAAAGGGCTCGTGGTAAAGTCTGTTTGTAATCATTCATTTTTTTTTTTTTGCATCATTTTACCTCTAGACCTCCAGCTGGTTTCTTCTTGAGCTCTTCACACTTTCTGAACTTGCAGATCTGGTGGCCGGTCTTGCGGTTACGGCAGCTGCTGCACTGCTCGCAGTTGATCCTGCGTCTGCAGGGCGGGCACAAACCGCAGCGTTTGCGTTTCTTCTTGGCGTTGGCGCTGGCAGCTGCTGCCATCTCGTTGTGTGCTTGCTGCTGCTCAGAAGCTCCCGTCACCTGCGACAGCGCCCCATCAGCCAGAAACACTCCGGCCGGCGTCATGATGAACAGGCCCGGGTGGAAAGGGAACGCGCCCCCAACTCCACCATTGCTCAGCAACGGAAAGTCTGTCACGCTCCCCAGCGAATCGGAGGCTGAGACTGCCTCCATGTCCCCACCCACGCTAAGGCCAGAGGAGTCAGAGACAGGAAGTAGCATGCTCGCTCGTCGTAAGAGCTCAGCCGCCTGCGCCAAGTGCAAACCACTCGGAGAGTCCAGAAGGCTAGAAACCAGTGTGCCCCGGTCCAGTTTGGTAAGTCCCACCTGGCCTCTGTGTTGGGCGTCCACTGAGTGAGACTTAATCCCTGTGGACACTAAGGAACTCTGGGCAAGTCTGTTAGCATTAGCATTAGCAACTGCAGCTGCGGCTGAGCATGTGGCGATGTACTGAGAGAGGGCTCGGGAGTGTTTGAGGCTCTTGCTGAGCGGTGTGCTGATGATCCCGCTCCGGTTCCTGCGCTCCACCACGGGCGACGATTCTTCATCAGCGCAGCAGCTGTCCTGAGCATCCTCGTCCTCTCTTGCTTGGTTTCCCTCCATCAACCCCCCACTGGCAGACATGGCCCACAGCTCAAGGGGGAGGGAGAGGGAGGAGGAGGGGAGGAGGAGTGGAGGGTAAAGGCAAAGGGCAGCAATGTTCTCACTGGTTGGTGCACGGCAAAGATTGACGCTAGCAGAGGCGAAGAGCTGGCCTCAGGGTGCGCTCCTACAACTGACAGTATGCCGTGTTCTCACACATTTTAAGAGGCTTTCTGACTTTCAGACCTGGAGGATAGACGGAGAGAGAAGTTAGAAAATAAATGATCAGTAGCCAGGTGATTTAACAAGCTAGCAAAGATGTGCATGCTTTATGCTAGCTTTTTACACCCACAACTGTAAAACAGTTTTGACAGGCAAAAACTTTAGCAGGCTA
The DNA here is from genome assembly GCA_030522415.1 of Channallabes apus. Taxonomy (NCBI): domain Eukaryota; kingdom Metazoa; phylum Chordata; class Actinopteri; order Siluriformes; family Clariidae; genus Channallabes; species Channallabes apus. The sequence continues at coordinate 13,895,829 of CM060107.1, forward strand.
ATGAGATTGTGTATATCAATATATGTGTGTAATGTCATGGTCAAGGACGATGAAATAGATGTTAATTGTATTTTTTAAATATCTTTTTAAGCAATTAATATTGTCCATGCTACCAAACAACCCAGATTTCAGTAGTCTCTTAAGTTGCTATATAAAACAGATACATTAATCATATATGGTCAACCAACATATAGATAGATAAATATCCAGTGGTGTCAAAAGTATTCACATTCATTACTTGAGTAGAAGTATAGATACTAGGGTTCAGAAATACTTCTTTAGAAGTTGAAGTATCACCCCAAGCTTTTTACTTAAGTAAAAGTTTAAAAGTACTGGTTTCAAAACTACTTAAAGTATAAAAGTAAAAGTACCGTGAGGGGGAAAAAAAGCATTAAGGTCTCGCTTTCTGATCATGCAATGGGGGGGGGGGTGGCGTTGTGCACGTTCTGATCATGTGACGGGGGGGGGGCGTTGTGCGCGTTCTGATCATGTGACGGGGGGGGGCGTTGTGCGCGTTCTGATCATGTGACCGGGGGGGGGCGTTGTGCGCGTTCTTGTCATGCGACCGGAGGGGTTGCGCGTTCTGATCATAAAAATAGAGTAACGAGGCTGTTTTTAAAAAGTAAGGTGTAGAAAGTACAGATAATTGCTTAAAAATGTAAGGAGTAGAAGTAAAAAGTCGGCTGAAAAATAATTACTCCAGTAAAGTATAGATGCCCAAAATTTCTACTTAAGTAAGGTAACGAAGTATTTGTACTTCGTTACTTGACACCTCTGTAAATATCATTGTTTCAGGCTTGTCTATGACTATGACTAAGCGTTACACAAGTCTGTGTTAACGGAAACGTGTCATGGTAAAGCATGACTGTGGGCAAATATTTGTATCTTCCAGCTACACATGGTATATAACGTGTAACAATAATAATGGGAATATAGCCATAATATTCAAGTGTTCAGATTCATAATCCAATATGTTTTAATAATGTACAAACTTGAACTGTGCTTCATTTCCATGAACATTTATTTTGTGCTGCTTTTATCTTTGGCATAAAAAAATTTATTCTGACATAACATGAACATTAAAGTTGCATTTGTCATGTTCACGCTTTCTTGACATGAGGTATCCCGCAAGTTGTGCAGCAAAACACGGTATTTCTGCCAGCAACTTTGCCTAATCGAATCATGTCTAAGCTTCCTGTGTGCATGTGACTATACACCTGTGTTTTACTGTGCAACTCAGGCTACCTCTATCCAGTTCTAGTCACCAGCATGAAGAATCATTATTTCTTTGTCACAAGACATCCATGACTCCAGTTGTTTTTGAGTAAACTGACAGTAAGGAAGGTAAGATGCAGAGAGTTAGACTTGTCCGGGAGCTGAGAGAGAGAAGAGAAGGGAAATTCTGCTGTTGTCTTTGCTGTTTCTGTTGCAACTCTCGTCATTCATTCGCAGGCTTGTCAGCCAGGTCCCAAAACCAGTGTAATGGGGTATTAGATTTGGTGTTCAAATTGGTTGGAATTCATTTTATTACAACTCTCCTGCCCTGCTCAAATCTCTCAGTGTCCAGATTTTCTGCCAGGTGATCATATAACAGACCATTCACAGAGATGATGGGCTTCATTTGAATTAATATACACTTGGGAACACGCTATGTTCCCTCGTCGGGTGATTACTGGACCATAAACTGTCAGAAAAAAGAAATACTGTGCAAAGAGACTAGTGTTTTCCCAAGGTACAATGTAAATGACCCCTGAATGTATACTTTGAGGGTGCACTGCAGTCACTTTTCCTGGTAACTAAAGGTACACATCATGTACCCATGAGGGTACCATTGCAGTGACAAATGTGTGTATCTTGAAAGGGATAGGCCTTTTTCTGGGAGAGCTATGAGCAGTGTAGTCACCTTACATAGCTGCACAGGTACTACATTTTAAAAAATTGCCAATTCATTTAAAATGTATCAATTTAAATATTCGATATCAGGTATATAAGTAGGATGATGGACTTGGCTGGACATACAGAAATATATGGGCAAGAGGGCATCTGTGTAAGAATTTACGCTATTTCTCAAGGGCTCGAAAAGCCATTCCTCAATGTCTTGAATGATCTTGTGTCCTAAAGGGTTTCTTAAACTGAAACGCATAGTACGTAATATAGTACTCACCACTGACTAGCCTTTATTAACTTCTGACTAGCCTTTACCCACCTCTGACTAGCCTTTACCCACCTCTGACTAGCCTTTACTCACCTCTGACTAGCCGTTACCCACCCCTGACTAGCCGTTACCCACCCCTGACTAGCCGTTACTCACCCCTGACTAGCCGTTACTCACCCCTGACTAGCCGTTACTCACCCCTGACTAGCCGTTACTCACCCCTGACTAGCCGTTACCCACCCCTGACTAGCCGTTACTCACCCCTGACTAGCCGTTACTCACCCCTGACTAGCCGTTACTCACCTCTGACTAGCCTTTACCCACCTCTGACTAGCCTTTACTCACCTCTGACTAGCCTTTACTCACCTCTGACTAGCCTTTACCCACCTCTGACTAGCCTTTACCCACCTCTGACTAGCCGTTACTCACCTCTGACTAGCCGTTACTCACCTCTGACTAGCCGTTACTCACCTCTGACTAGCCTTTACCCACCTCTGACTAGCCGTTACTCACCTCTGACTAGCCGTTACTCACCTCTGACTAGCCTTTACCCACCTCTGACTAGCCTTTACCCACCTCTGACTAGCCGTTACCCACCTCTGACTAGCCGTTACCCACCTCTGACTAGCCGTTACCCACCTCTGACTAGCCGTTACCCACCTCTGACTAGCCGTTACCCACCTCTGACTAGCCGTTACCCACCTCTGACTAGCCGTTACTCACCTCTGACTAGCCGTTACTCACCTCTGACTAGCCGTTACTCACCTCTGACTAGCCTTTACCCACCTCTGACTAGCCGTTACTCACCTCTGACTAGCCGTTACCCACCTCTGACTAGCCGTTACCCACCTCTGACTAGCCGTTACCCACCTCTGACTAGCCGTTACCCACCTCTGACTAGCCGTTACCCACCTCTGACTAGCCGTTACTCACCTCTGACTAGCCGTTACTCACCTCTGACTAGCCGTTACCCACCTCTGACTAGCCGTTACTCACCCCTGACTAGCCGTTACTCACCCCTGACTAGCCGTTACTCACCCCTGACTAGCCGTTACCCACCCCTGACTAGCCGTTACTCACCCCTGACTAGCCGTTACTCACCCCTGACTAGCCGTTACTCACCTCTGACTAGCCTTTACCCACCTCTGACTAGCCGTTACTCACCTCTGACTAGCCTTTACCCACCTCTGACTAGCCTTTACCCACCTCTGACTAGCCGTTACCCACCTCTGACTAGCCGTTACCCACCTCTGACTAGCCGTTACCCACCTCTGACTAGCCGTTACCCACCTCTGACTAGCCGTTACTCACCTCTGACTAGCCGTTACTCACCTCTGACTAGCCGTTACTCACCTCTGACTAGCCGTTACTCACCTCTGACTAGCCTTTACCCACCTCTGACTAGCCGTTACTCACCTCTGACTAGCCGTTACCCACCTCTGACTAGCCGTTACCCACCTCTGACTAGCCGTTACCCACCTCTGACTAGCCGTTACCCACCTCTGACTAGCCGTTACCCACCTCTGACTAGCCGTTACTCACCTCTGACTAGCCGTTACTCACCTCTGACTAGCCGTTACCCACCTCTGACTAGCCGTTACTCACCTCTGACTAGCCGTTACTCACCTCTGACTAGCCGTTACCCACCTCTGACTAGCCGTTACTCACCTCTGACTAGCCGTTACTCACCTCTGACTAGCCGTTACTCGCTTTTACTCACCTCTGACTAGCTGCTTAATCACCAGTTACAGTATCTCAACTCTCTACTGTGACCAGTCGCATGGTCTCTTGTGTTAGCTAGTTGATGACAACAATGGAAATCTGAAACCTCTTCCTGTCAGCACCAGCCAAACAAGAAGGTGAAGGGGAAAAAAACAAAACTGTGTGGCCTAACCAGGTAATCATGTAATTTCGAGTTGTTATAATATTTTAACTTTGTTTCCCATTGAAATGCATGATGGATTGTTCAGATCTTTGAACAGTGGCTGGTTGGGATGTAGTCAGGAGTTTTAGTACTTAGTAAGGGTTTGTATTTAGGACAACTCTTAGTGGTTTCTCAGTTGGGACAAAATCAGAGTAGAATTTAACATTCTAGATTTAATCTTTTAATTTACTCCGTGGAGTTAATGAGAGGCTACTTGCCTTCTCGCTCACCTCAACATTTATACAAATAGTTTCTTTTTTTTTTTTCTTCTTCTTTTTTTTTTTTTTTTGTCTGTTTCTCCTGCAGGAGATTTGCTGCTTTGGGATCCTCATCAGACCAAATATGAAGCAGTTACTCCAGAACAGTGGGAAGCTGAAGAGATTGGACAGCATCAAACGGTGTTGCTGTGTGCAGGTGGAAGGATTAGGAGTTTTTTTTTTCCCCTTCTTCTCATCTAACACCTTTAAAACGGGATGTGAAAAAACTACACTCCAAATTCAGACGTTGTTGAGCCGGAGCTTGAGCTTCTGTAATTCTCAAATGGGTGGGGCTGACCATTTAGAAGCTGCTACAATGTAGGATGTACTTGGAAAAATGGTGGGAAGATTGATGGTTTTTAATGGAGTGCTCACCATTTACATTATAAAGACACACATTCGACACAAACTCTGTTCACAAGCTTCTTACCGAACAAACAGTAGTGGTCTCTCAAGGCTTTCAACATGAAGCGAAATCCTGAGCTACTGTATTTGAAGGCTGTCTGAGGGGTGACTTTAGAAAGATCACAAACCTGTTCCAGTTTACAGGTTGCAGAATTAGTAGACAGTGGATGTCTGGCAAAGACCGACTGATGTCTGAAGATTCACTCACATAAGCCCTGCTTATAATTTGCTTGATAAACACATATCTTAAATTAGTGTATGTTCATCATTTTTACTCGTTCATCGTATTCAATTATATTCAATATTATTTGTATGAAGCCTTGAACAGTGAACATAGTCACAAAGCAGCTTTAAATAAATATATAAATTCCACATATTAATTTTACATTTATATGGATACCTAATAAACAAGCCATACCCAGCACTCTATATCCAGTTAAGTCATTTCCTTTAAATATTACAATCAAACGTTTGTATTTTGCATGAAAATATATATTAATTCATTACTTTGCCCAAATATCACCTGATCTCTCATTATTTCTCTATGAACATTTCACACTTACAGGAAAAAACTAAAATGTATTGATTTAAGCAATTGATTGAATTGATTGATTGATCGCTTAATTGATTCATATAATCAATCAATGATATATGCAGTTTGTGATTCTCCAACAATTACTGAACAAAAAAAAACTTCACAACACACGTCAGCCTTTACATTGAATTATTTAATATATAAAAATGAACTAACATATATATTATAACAGCAAACACTCCAAAACTCAAAAATGAATTTCACTATTTCCAGCTTCTTGTGCAGCTGCAGGGCCAAAACGTTGCTCAGGCCTGCCTTCATTCTTGCCCAGTGACCTCAGCTACCCCACACTGCTTAATTCCCACCCTCACGGGCAACCATATTTATAGTCTTGCATAGTTAGAATCATATCAAACAAACCTCTACCTTTGAATACGTTTGTATTTTAAATAAAACTGTTGTTTCCAGGAACCGGTCCTATTATCTATTAAACGTATAATAATTTAACTGATTAGATGTCACTTTTACATGTACTATATATTAATTATTTTTAAACTTTTATTCAATTATTTTTTCTCTGCATTTTGGCAATTCAGTTTTCACAGTTTTGTTGTGGATTCCTGAGGTGTTACATGTTGCGGTTTAGTGTGTGTTATGCTAGGACACAATTTATCACGGCTGCTAAACAGGTCCTCACTTTGTGGTCATGTTTGATATCATGCTTGCAATTTATTGTTGTATATTTTATTACCATACTGTTTGTGCATGATATTTACCGTAAAACTTCTAAATCAATCACTCCGATGAAACAAGTTATGGATAAGACCCGGGCAAACTAGCAGCTGGTGAAACAATTTCCAGTCAGACGTTGGTGTAGGTAAAGAGTGCATTTCTACTCTCTGCATTCTCTTAGTCAATAAGTATATGAATATGATTCCTGAAGTGTTTAACATTACCGTCTATTACATACTATGACCACATGCTCGGCTAGTAGAGATGGGAGAAAAAAATCTGTTCAGTGATTTAACATGACCGTTTTGACATATTGACTCCAAAATTGATTTTTGTTTTATTTATACATGTTTTCATTTCAGGTGGTAAAATGTTGCCATTTTTCTGTAATCCTATAGGTGGCATGGTCTAAACGATTCGCACATTAGCAAGCAGCACAGCATCCTATGTTCCATCCTAAGTTTAAAATTGTAACAAAATATTTTTTTTTATTATGTTAAATCTGCGTAATCATAAAATCGTGATACTTGTAGAATCGCAATATAGATT
>CM060107.1:13907385-14027274 GCA_030522415.1 Channallabes apus
TGTGCTGATATATGGTATTAATATTTGTGATAATATTAGGATAATGATATGATAATACGATTTATATTATATTAATATAACATATATATATATATATATATATATATATATATATATATATATATATACACTATATGTCTATCCATGTAGCATCCTCAAATGTGGACTGTTAGTTATAATTCTTTTGCCACCTGGTTAAGGACATTGATTAAATGTATAATTATCAGCTATGAGTTTAAAGAAACAATTCACGCCTCTGTGTGCATGGAGTTTGCATGTTCTCCCCCTGTTTGGTGGGTTTCCTCCGGGTACTCCTGGTTTCCTCCTACAGTCCAAAGACATTAGGCTAATTGGCTTTCCCCTTGGAAAGCTTGGCTTTGCCAGTAGTGTGTGAATGAGAGTGTGTAGGTGTGTGTGCATGTTCCCTGCATTGGATTGCCTCCCTCATACCCTAAGTCTCCTGGAATAGGCTCCATGGCCCCCACAACTCGTATACAAGATAAAGCGGTCTACACGATGAGTAAGTGAGTAAATGTTACATAGATATGCAAGACACCCATAGTCTTATGATACAAATGTTTGCACCAACCTTTTGCTTAGGTATTAGTACATTATCATTACTTTGTTGATTTTTCTTTACCTGTGTCAGAAGGTGCAGGTGACCAAGTTGTATCTATGGTGATGTTTTACATTTTCTTTAAATTGAAATAGAATTTTGTTCTGTTTCAGGATTCCTAGTTGTTTGTGTTTTAAACACTCCACCTTTAGACTAACCAACAATCCAGCCTCTTTGCAAATCAGGGAATATTTTCATTTACATTTACTGACTCACTCACTCATCGTCTATACTGTTTTGTCCTGTATACAGGGTCATAGGGTGACCTGGAGCGTTCAGTTTAAGCATTTGGGTAAGATTAGTCATTAGAACGCACAGAAATTCAAAAGAAAAACTGCCGAATAAAAAACACATTAAAAAAGGTAAATAATGATAAGTCAGAGACCAACAGTAGATGATACAACATGAACACTGAAAGAAGTTACTAAACATAACGAAACTGACCAATGAACATAATATTGTTAGACTGGCAGGCTGAAATTCAACTCTAACTCTCAAAGATACACAATTTAATAGCACAATTGAAAAGCACAAGCATGGAACCCTCTAATCAATAGAAAGTAGTAAAGTGGTCTTCTTCCCTATCCGGGTGTGAACACATTTGGAGAAACTCAATGTTTGTTTAACCACAATGGTAAGCGTGGTGGTGCATCCATAACGGTACATCTTGTGGAGGTCATTAGGTCAGATAATGGCTTGATGTCTTGTTATCCATTGCACAAAATAAATCCCATTGAATTCAGTGCAAATATATTGCTTTTAAATTGTATTTTAAAATATGAGGAGCGTTCAATTCAAACTGCGACTTTTGATCGTGCAGAATAACAGAGCGCAGTTAAAAACTCCCTTTATTTCCATATACAATGCCCTGCTACACTAATGCACTTGGAGAGAGGTCAGGATTGTAAAGTGATGTTGCAATAACTTCCAGCCTTGATTCATAGGAAATTTCATCACAAGTCCCAGTTTTGACCTGAACGTCCCTCTAAACGCCCCTGTCATTGTTGGATTTTTAAGCAAGCCCGTTAACTCTCAGCTGGTCAGTTCCTGACTTGGATGAAATTACTCTTGACTGTGATACTTTCAGCACCCAGGCTGCTCCTTCGTGCTTACAATTGCATCACAGATCTAGTGATATTCCTCACAACAGCACTCCCTTCTCATGTGATATTGCTTAATTAAAAACACTCTTTGGACAGTCTGATTTAAGAATTCAACTTGTATAAATAAGAATATTTAAAAATGACACTGGAAATTGACTTCAGGTTAATTACCACACATGTTCTTTACATTTACACTTCCATCCAGAGCGAATTTACAAGTCAAGCATAAATTCATCCAAGCCAGGAACTGAGCAGCTGAGAGTTAAGGGGTTCGCTTAAGGGTCCAACGATGACAGCATGTCCTGGCAAACTTAACTGCTGAGCTACGACTTCCTTTTCACAGAGAACCAGATTTCCAACATCTTTTCCTGTAAACACTTTGGTTCAACACAAGTTTCAACATTCAACATTAAAAAACAGCTCAATTGATGTGAACCACAATTTCGATATGTTTCCCTGTTCTAGGCAAAGTACACAAATCCTGTTTACACTAAACTCACTGATAATCAGGTCATCTGTTGAAGGCTGTCAATACATGTTTGCAAAAGGCATATTTAGCAAAAGAAATGCCATGATTCCACTTCAAGGTGTTCGAAGAGCAAGCTGTAATTTATGATGGTACTGGGGTTACTTTGAGCTACACATCGTAGTAATGAAAACACAGAACTACCCTGGTTTCCACATCAACTTTGCTTAAAACCTTTGGCAAAGTGATACATAGTTTTTACTGTATTGCTTCGGTTTTCAAATGTTTTCAATTTTGATAAGACTAATTTTAAAGTTTTGAATTTGTTTCATGAAGTTGCTTAATTAAACCGTTTTTCTTACAAAGTACAACTTTCTTTATACTATGATTATAATCGAGTTTTGGGTCACGTGTTATGATTTGTCTTTTGTGATAATATATACTTACTCCCCGGTCAAAAAACTTGAATTAAGCGAATAGTTAGGCGCGTTCCATTGGATAATTACTGCAGTGATTAATATGGTTCAGCTGGCAGCAACAATTTATTTAACCCTAACTGAAGCACTGAGTAGCTTCTCATTTCTTAAACAACCATGTCAGAAGACATATCCTGATGTTAATTCGTTTCAGAATGGTCAACTTAAAGAAAACGACCAAGGAAATTGCTGAAAATTGGGTACTAAAAAAAAAACAACAGTACAGCTAAGTTTAATAGTGAAAATAAGTTCCACACACACACAATGCGAAGAGTACTCAAGGGATTGGGACTAACCAGCTGTGTTAGGCTTAAAAACACTTATCAGTCAGGATAATCTGAAAAAAGGCTGCAATTTGCTAGTAAACATTTACCCTGTTCGTGAGGGTAAGAAAAGAGGCGGATGAAGTGATACACCCCTCATGCCTACTGCCTTATCGTATATGCCTGTGGGAGCAGTGTTATGATCTGGGGTTGCTTCTGTTGGTCAGAAATGTTAAGGCTCAAAAAATTAGGTCAGCTGATGACCTAAATGTACTCAACGAACAGGTTTTTTCCATCAATCTATTTTTTCTTCGCTGATAGCATGGGCATCAGGGAAAAAGATGATGGATGATGCCAGGATTCATCGGGCTCAAATAGTGAAAGAGTGGTTCAAAGAGCATGAGACATCATTCTCACACATACAGTAAATGTCTACCAGGGAGTCCAGACCTTAACCTCATTGAGAACATTTGGGATGTCCTGGCGAAGATGTTACGCAGTGCTCCGATGCTCCATTCATCAGCACAAGATCTTAATGCAACTCTGGACAGAAATAAATCTTGTGACTTTTCGGTAAGCTTATCGAAACGATGCCAAAGCTGTAATCAAAGCGAAAAGTAGTCCAATAATAAAATGTATTACAGTATTTTATGTAAGTTAAAATTGAAGCTAATTTAGAGCAATGAAGTACACAATAACTTCTCTGGGAATCTGACCTCAGATATTGTCTTGATGCTTTATTGTATGATGTGCACTAGCATAGCAGCCAGCTAAATACATCATAAATTCATATCGTAAATAGCTAATACTACTGTTAAACTCATTCATTTCAATAATTAATTGCATTCATCTATTACCTATACTGCTTATCTGTGTAGGGTCATAGGAGACATGGAGCTTATCCAAAAGAGCTCAGGGAACAAGGTGAGGTACACCCTGGATGGGGTGCCCACCTATGACTGGGCACACACTCACACGCCCAATCATTCACTATGGGCAATTTGGAAATCTAAATCAATCTACAGTATATGCGAGTGAGGAATTCAGAGTACTAGTAGGAAAAGATCATCAGCTATCCAATAGCTGTCCATCAGCTATCCAATGTTTTTGGTGCTTTAGAGGAAGTCTGAAGTTCAGAGGAATTGAGCCTCTATGTCACAGGCACTAGGGAAGTTGAATAAACTAAGGACTTGTTCAGACTTCAGAAGAATCCGATTTGTTTCACAAATCCGCTCTTTAGGACTGGCTGTCCACATTTATTTGAAAGTGATCAGATGTGTCCAGACTGGCAGCCCAAATCCGACACATTGTCAACCTATCTGTATTGGTTGCTGTGGTAACGAAGGGTGGAGGTTCACTCGCAGCACAGTATTTCCTCATACATCACCCAGTTTCTGTACATTCCCTCTCTCTTTGCCTGCACTGATGCATCTTCCTAAAGTGCTATCAGATACATCCTCTGTCCAGGGACTACTGTTCACCGTTTCTGTTCTGCGCTTAATCCAGCCATTCTTCCAGAAAACACGGTTCATTCAGCCGTACAGAAAATCCAAGGCCGTAGCTTTTACATTCTTTGGGGTAATTGCACCAAAAGTGGAAAAAAGATCCTCCGTGAGCACCAAAACATAGCAAGTAAAAAATTATTCACCCAGGATATTACGTGATCAAGTCGCATTGGAAGTGAAATAATGGACGGTTTGGGTGGACTGAGAAACATCTTTAGGAATGCAATCTGAATTTGATTTCAATCGACCTCTAGATGTGGTTCAGATTTGCAAAAAAAAAAAAAAAACATTTTAAAAATCAGTTTTAAAATCTGTTTTTTTTTTTTTTTACTGTTCAGACTACGTGTAAGCGAACTGATTCTAATGTGGATATGTCAAAAATCTGATTTGTGTTGGACTTCTAGAACAAGACCTAAGTGTGTGGTGAATTAGAGGTCATGTGACTTGGTTGTACTTGTAGCAACTTGGGGATAAAGAAAAACCTGGATCCTGTACAATAAAACCAAGATTCATAGCGCAAATAAAGCAATATGTGATTGGGCTTATGTATATGCTTTCGAATGAGCTGTGCATTAATGACTTCTTATTATCTGATCAGTTATTAATGAATTATCACATTATCAAGTGAATAATCACACTTCTAAACAGTTTTGGTAAGCAGGGAATGAAAGAGAAATAATCACCAACCCTTTATATTGCAGGCAGGATATATTGCGGATTCTACAAGCAAACATCACTGAAGAACTCGAAATGAGCTTCACATCTCTCCTGAGGCCCCCCTCCACTCCTACACCTCAGCTGCTGCCTGTGTGAAGGGTTTTTTTTTTTTTTTTTTTTTTTTTTGGACGGGTGGGAGGCTCTGGATTAGCGTCACATGGTCTCCTCCAGCAAGCAGACACATGACCCCTGGCACGGCAGAGGATAAAGCCCACTTGAAAGACACCGAAAAGGAGATGGAGGGGTTGGGAGGGAGGGGGGATGTGGAGCAAACGTCCGGTTTCACAGACGCTGAGGAATGCTGTCAGTCTGCACAGGAATCCAGAGGACTCGCTTTCCCCTGAGGACCCAAAACTCTCTTTCTTCCCCCCCATTCCCCCCCCCCCCCCAATTCCTCCATCTCTCCACATCCAAGATGAAACACACATGCATTCTCTCTCTCTCTCTCTCTCTCCCCCTCTCTCTCCCTCTCTCTCTCCCTCTCTCTCTTGCTGTCTGTCTCACCACCTGGAGAGCTGCACACCTCTACATCAACTGTGTATTGTAGCAAATCAATACCAAGTGCTATATATATTTATACACCACGCTATATAATAAATCTTGCCTTATTTAGTGTCAACACTAATGTTTTTGTCATTTTGAAAAGAATTATTCTCCGGGAGGTAGCGAACAGGACGCTCTGCTAATATTTAACTGATGACTGAACTGAGAGTGAATTATATGTTAGGCTAGTTCCTCCAACACCATGTGCAGTCAGGTATATGTGATATATATATAGCTGTCATATCAGACCATAATGTGAGGGGTTTGAAGGTTGTCGAAGGGTTAACATTACAATAAGTGCACAATAAAATACATCTGGGGAAAAACAAACAGCAGTTCATTCGAAGCGCGATCACTTTTGGCGGCGAGATACTGTAAACCTGCCACCTCACAGCTCCAGGAACCCCGGGTTTTATTCCAGATTTCTCAGGTTTGTGTCAGTGTGTATCCCACCTACAGAAGCTCACGCAGGTGTATGATTAACAGGAAGCAGGAACTGCAGCAGGGCAGGGGTAGCCTGGGGGTTAACTACAGCGCTGGACTATTGATCAGAAACTCACCAGTGTAAATGTTGGGGGTCCTTGAGCATGCAGAGCCTCAACCTTCAACTCCTCAGATGTATAAGCAGATATGGGTCTGGATAAGGGTATCCGCCAGAATGCTGCAAATGTAAATATTTAATGCAAAATTTCTCCAAAGTATGAATGTCCCATCCAGAATGTATTTCAATTCGCAGTTTCGGGCATGTCTTCCACATCCAGCATAGAACAGGCTGTTAATTATTAAATAGAAATCTGCTGGAATTTAGTTACATTGTTTCCGTACAAAAAAAAACAAAATAGTTTCCTGTATAGTACTTGCAAAAAACATTTTGCCTCACCTTGGTTAAAAAAAAAAAAGTTGAAGACAAAACTATGGTACTGAACAGTTCATCATCAATCAAACAGATGAAGGTTTGTGGGTTTAATAACTGAAATGCAGGTGTATGCTCACCAGGAAGCAAGTATGTAGATTTCCTTCTTGTAAAGTGAGTCATCCGGATGAGTTGGTTCTACATGGTGGCGCAGTGTGTAGTGTTCCTGCCTCACAGCTTTTCTCCAGGATTCCCCAGTTTGATTGTGAGCTCAGGTTACTCTCTCTCTCTCTCTCTCTCTCTCTCTCTCTATCTCTATGACATGTTCTCCCCGAGGGTGTGTAGCTTTCTTTCCAAGTTCTTCAATTTCCTCCAACCTCTTAAAAGAAATCTCGTAGGTGGTTTGGGTAAGTTAAATTCCCCCGAGGTGTAAATGGGTGTGGTGCCCTGGAACCCCTGAACATGTTCTCACTTTACAATCAGTGTTCCTAGAATAGACTCTGGATCCACCACAACCATAAGAAGGAAAGAGTGTATGAAAATAAAGAAATGAAGAGAATGAAGGCTTAAGTCTGTGCTTGAATGCTGGCTTGGAACCCACTACAGTCGTTCCTGTAAACAATTAGTGAGTAGAACGCCTTGGAACCAACATGGGGAAGAAATGTATCTGTCGGTAGGAACTGTACAAACAAGCATTCACCAACACCACTTGCACATTACAGGAACTCAGCTGGGAGTTATTGCCCATTCCCCCTTCAGTCATGACCTAGCGTCAAGCTATTCCTACATGTTTGGGCCATTAAAGGAGTTCCTGGGAGGCCAGCGTTTCAAACGTGTCTGATCACGGCTCCAGTGTACTGAGAAAACATTTTATCTTGATGATATCCAAGCACTAGTGACACGCTGGGATAAGTGCATTAGTGTAGCATTATATAGAGAAATAAACTTGACTTAGACATGAGCACACCTCGTTATTTAAAAGTTGTCTCAAATTTTTTTCAAACCCTACCACTGTGAGTATCTATATAACAGTAGCCTCTTTTAAAGTCGTCCAGAATTTATTTACAGCGAAGATGTTCCATGCTGTGCAGAAAGCAGCCTTGTCACCTGATTAAAGGGCCTCGTTGTTGATCATGAAGCACATGGATCTCGTTGCATAACCGTGTCTTCTGGTTTGGATGTGGCCTGGTGACTACCATTGCTGCACCTCATCACAACACACATACTGATGCAAGCGGTCAAAAAATGTGCAGCGATATTGCTGACATGCCTGTCAGTCCTGTAAAAAAGAGTCGTGTCAGCAATCCTCCTCCTGTGGTGATGCTTCATTCCTGAAATGATGGCAGCAGGAACAATAAGATCAGATTGTGCAAGGTTGAAGTTTAAGGTTTACAGACATTGTGTATATTGGAGCGAGAAAAAAGTATTTAGCATTTTCACTGCGGGTTGGATGGGTCACACACTGTGAAAAGCCGTACGCCTGACTCAGGGCTTGAGATGACTTGGTACATTGTGGCTCTAGTCACAGTGGCTAGTTGTTTTCCAAATTTAGTATCCTGTCTGCAATTTTCACTCGACAAATCACAGCAAAACTCAGTGTCACTGGGGTTAATCCATGACTGGGGTGCCATTTCTTGCCCAATTAAATTGCACTCACAAAAGAGCCTGTGTGCAGGTTTCAGATAAGTAAAAAAAAAAAAAAAAAGTAAAAAAAAAAATCAGTTCCTAGAAAACATTGTTTTTGCTAGCCTGAATCTACGGTATTGACATCGTAACTTATGAAATATAGTCATTAAAATACTCCAAAAATCATTATGTTGCATTGATGGATGAATATGTACATAATGTACAGTATAGTATGTAATCTATGATACACACATAACGTATGATGGAGAACGATGTACTCAACCTTACTATGTCAGTATCTTTACTTTACCCCAGTAAGAATATTCCACATGTCACATGATGATTAAAGTTGCATGATCTGAATTTCCGTACAATCATGCAATGATACTATGATCTTGAGCAATGAGTTTATTTTCAAAGTACAGCCCAGGTGCCAAAAGTGTTAGCTTGAAAATAAATTATTAATAGGTTCTGAGTAAATCTTGGGCTTCGTAATTCTTTTCCTAGGGGTCACCACAGGATTTAAGCTGTTGTCACAACTCTCCCATTTTCTAACTGGGTTTGGGAAGCTGCATGCCTTGACTGGGTTGTATGGGACGTAAGGTTAAGGGTCTCACCCAGGAGCCCAACAGTGGTGAAGCCAATGGCGTACAGTACTACCAATGCTCTAATAATCAACTTAAAGCCTATACTACCTGAGCCACGACGGCCCCAGTTTCATTAAAATGCGATCACATCGTTTAGCATGAACACTAGCGAATGGCGTTTAGAGTATTTGCTTATTCTATAAAAGCTTGTGAGATGTTTTACGAGCAAAATGCAGACATTATCGTTCAGTGGTCATGTGCATGTTTACATAAAAATGTACACTGCCTGTACATTGCCAAAAAAAAAGTCACCACCTGGATTTAACTAAGCAAATAGTTAAGAAGAGGCTTCCACTGGATAATTACTGCAGTGATTAATATGGTTCAGCTGGCAACAAGCTATTTAATCCTAATTGATGGTCTGAGTAGCTTCTCATTTCTCAAACAACCATGTCAGGAGACATATCCTGCGGTCTTGGCAAACATGTTACTCTGGTCAAATTATTGCCCTGCGTCAGTTCAATTAAAATACATTTTATTTATGTAGTGCTTTCAACAATGATCATTGTGGCAAAGCAGCTTTACAGAATAATATAAAAAAATGTAAAAGTACAGAAATGAGTTTGAAAAATTCTTTCCATAATGAGGAAATAATTATGATACGTTCATATCAGTTTTTCCCTGTTGTGCAAGCTGAACATTTCCACATGCACAATGCAAAGAGAACTCATGGGACTGGGAATAAACAGCTGTGTAGACTTGGGGATTCTGGCAAGAAATTAATGTGTATCTGGAAAAATGTTGTGACATTACATAACCTTCTAAGAGCAATGCCATGGCCAGAATCAAATCAAAAGGTGGTCCAATTAAATATTAGATCATGTGACGGGAAAAATATTTATGGAAAGGTTCAAAGGGTAAAAGGATGTATAGTTATATAGTGGTATTGTGTTAATCAAGGGTATAAATAGTCACAATAGGGCTGAATTACTTTGCTGTAGTGATTAAAATGAGGCTTATACTATGTTGTACATCAACATTTTGATCATACACCTACCGTCAAATGTTAGCGTGTTAGTGGAGTTCATTTTCCATTTTACTATTTAACTGTGTCTTTTCAGATTAAACGCATGGCTACATTTATGCTAGCTAAGCAATTGACAATGATGTTGTTGATCTTACACCGGATGCCCGTCCTGACAAACTAAAGTTAAACCCGCGCAATACAAGCGATAAAATGTCAAGTTAAAGGGAAGTTATGAGCAGTTTTTGTTGCAGATTATCAGCATCAAGTTTTGACACTCTCTCTCATACACTACTCTTCACATTGCACCGTGCACATTTACACACATTTACACACATATGCACATTTACACATGGCCTACAAGTTGCACATGGCCGACATTGATGATTTTTCACACAAATGAGGTCTAACTGCATTCAGTTGTAACTTATTCTGCATAACCTATACACTTAAGATCTGGTACACCTCTATCTCAATTCCATTCCAATTCTATTTTATTACTTGTATCTATTGTACATTTTACAGCTGAGGTTTTCAATATTTGTATATTTTTCTCTTATTTCATATTTTATTTCTTTATTTTAATACTTTATTTTAAAACTAAATCTAGTTTTTTTATTATTATTATTATTATATAAGCATTTAAGTGGTTATATAAGCATTTGATTGCATATTATACTGTGTATGGCTGTGTATGTGACAAATAAAATTTCAAACTGTGGGTGCATCTTAAATCGACCACTGAACAGAATTTAATGAAACTTTTGCACCACTTATACAGTATATCTGCCTGAGGTTTAACCTGCACCATAAACGTAATCAAAATTTTGAGTAAAATGTACAGTCATGTGCCGAATTTAATAATCTACTTTAAAATAAGCTACTAATAAGCTATTTGCTCAATGTAAATAAACTAATAGATATTAATAGATATTAATTAGAAAAGCTGAACTGAAGAGTTTTATTGGGATTAGTTCATATTTTCACGAAATAACAGCACTGAAGTGGAATAAATACATTGTAATGTTCTGTAGTAGTTTTAAGACAAAACTAAATTTTTATCCGATCTAATTTTTCGATTTCTTATCTGTGATTCACCCTCCGATTGTTGAACAGGGAGTGTATTTGGCTGACGATGAAAGAAGTACAACTTATTGTAAACAAGGTGTAAAATACTCTTCTGTATCTCTTTACAATACAGTGCATCCGGAAAGTATACACAGCGCATCACTTCCACAATTGACCATATATATATATATATATATTCCTTTGTTATGTCACAGGCTTATTCTAAAATGGATTAAATTCAGTCAGTCCTATATGTTAGAGAGGCCAGAGAGTCTCATCAGACCTGAGAATTTTGTTTCTCCCAGACAGGCTGCCATGTTCCTTTTACTAAGGAGTGGCTTCCATCTGACCACTACCATATATGCCTGATTAGGTGGATTGCTGCAGAGATGGTTGTCCTTCTGGAAGGTTCTCCTCTCTCCACAGAGGACCTCTGGAGCTCAGACAGAGTGACCATCGGGTTCTTGGTCACCTCCCTGACCAAGGCGCTTCTCCCCCGATCGCTCGGTTTAGATGGCCGGCCAGCTCTAGGAGGAGTCCTGGTGGTTTTGAACTTCTTGGATCATCTACGGATGATGGAGATCACTGTGCTCATTGGGACCTTCAAAGCAGCAGACATTTTTCTGTAACCTTCCCCAGATTTGTGCCTTGAGACAATCGTGTCTCGGAGGTCTACAGACAATTCCTTTGACTTCATGCTTGGTTTGTGCTCTGACATGAACTGTCAACTGTGGGACCTTATACAGACAGGTGTGTGCCTTTCCAAATCATGTCCAATCAACTGAATTTACCACAGGTGGACTCCAGTTGACCTGCAGAAACATCTCGAGGATGATCAGAGGGGAACAGGATGCGCCTGAGCTCAATTTTGACGTTCATGGCAAAGACGACTTATGTACATGTGCTTTCTCCATTTTATAATTTTGAATAAATTTGCAAAAATCTCAAGTAAACTTTTTCCATGTTGTCATTATGGGATGTTGTGTGTAGAATTCTGAGGAAACAAATTATTTAACCGATTTTAGAATAAGGCTCTATATATATATATATATATGTCAACAACAGGTACTAATGCTCGTAATCAATATTAACATCAAATTATGATCAAATCACCACATTTGCTACCACAGCAGCATTAGATTAGCCCATGCTAAGCTACGTTTCTCTACACATTAAGATTTAAGTGTTTCCTGATACCGTGTTGCGTATTTGTTTAATAAGGTACATTTTATTTCGACAGAACGGCTAAGAACAAGTCACTGTTGTGTTAGCTGGCTCACTTGTATTTCTGCCCCCACACACACACACACGCACACACCACCTCTGACATCTCTTTGTCCAGTAAGCGCGATCACGCAAAGCTGGGGCTCGTGGGCCTGCACAGAGGATTTTTTTTGTCGGATAAGCTGTTTCCGGTCTGGTGGATTACAATGTCGTCTGACACACACTGATGCAATTCTTTCCACTAATATTCAAACAAAGTGAATCTGCAGGTCAACTTGGTGTTTATTTTGTGCTTATTTATATGTAATCATGAAGAATGTGACTGGAATTAAAAAACTAACTTTAGATAAATATGAGAGGACTAGCATGACCGTAACAAAATAATAACGTGTTTTATTCTAACAATATAATCAATCAGTTGTAGAGATTCAAGATGATCTTTTCAAAACAAGTATCAGAAATAAGTGTGTGAGAGAGAGAGAGAGAGAAAAAAAAGAAAAATACTTTTGATATGAAGCTATGGCTCCATCTGGTGGATGATAAATGAATTGCAGCATATTGTATGCTGAGAAAGACAAATCATCTGTAAATTGTTAGCAATTTTCTTTTTAGCACAGTGCTATCTATCTATCTATCTATACATTTTTTGCATAT
This sequence comes from Channallabes apus, assembly GCA_030522415.1. NCBI lineage: Eukaryota > Metazoa > Chordata > Actinopteri > Siluriformes > Clariidae > Channallabes > Channallabes apus. The sequence continues at coordinate 13,920,111 of CM060107.1, forward strand.
TATGAAAGTTAGGATCCTAGGATCAGAGCCCCTGGAGCAGATGGAGTTAATGGCCTGGCTCACAGGTTCAACACTGGCAGCTTGGTGATACTGGGGCTCGAACCCTCAACCTTCCATTCAGTAACCCGGAGCCTGTTTAACTGTTTAAACCTTTACTGCCAAAGTGTACTGTATGCAAATCCTGGACTGTACTTGAGTAAAAGTAGAGATACACAAAATAAAATATTACTCAATTAAATTTAGTAGTGGGCGGCGCGGTGGTGTAGTGGTTAGCACTGTCGCCTTGCACCTCCAGGGTCTGGGTTCGATTCCCCGTCCAGGCTCGATTCCCGTCTCTGTGTGCATGGAGTTTGCATGTTCTCCCCGTGCTTGGTGGGTTTCCTCCGGGTTCTCCGGTTTCCTCCCACAGTCCAAAGACATGCAGATTAGGCTATTTGGCGTTCCCAAATTATCCATGGTGTGTGTGTGTGTGTGTGTGTCCCTTGTGATGAATTGGCACACATCACCTCATTCCCAAAGTCTTAGGCTCCAGGCCACCGTGACCCTGTCTACAGGATAAAGCAGTATAGACGATGAATGAATTAGTATCAGTAGATTTGTTGGATGCATCCTCGTGCATGTCTTTAACATTGAGTTCTACTTGTTACAATGTTGCTGCTTCCTTATACCATTTTGGTAAATATAATTAAAAAATATATACTCAGCAAAAAACTGTTTTTACTTTCAGTAAACTTAATGTGTAAATATTTGTATGAACACTAAAAGAGTCAACACCATAAGACATAAACTAAAAATGTTTCCCAATGTGTCCCTGAATGAAGGGAGGCTCAAAATCAGTTAGTACCAGTCAGTATCTGGTGGCCACCAGCTGCTTGAAGTACTGCAGTGCATCTCCTCCTCATGGACTGGACCAGATGTGTCAGTTCTTGCTGTGAGATGGAGGGATTGTGTGTTCCTGGTGTGACTCGGGCAGTTGTTGTGGCCATCCTGTACCTGTCACGCAGGTGTGATATTCGGATGTACCCATCCTGTGCAGGTGTTGTTAGACGTGGTCTTCCACTGCAAGGATGATCAGCTGTCCTTCCTGTCTCCCTGTAGCGCTGTCTTAGGCGTCTCACAGTGCGGACATGGCGATTTATTGCCCTATAGCCACATCAGCAGTCCTCATGCCTCCCTGCAGCATGCCTAATGCACGTTCACGCAGATGAGCAGCGACCCTGGGCATCTTTCTTTGGGTGTTTTTCACAGTCGGTAGACGAGTCTCTTTAGTGTCCTGCGTTTTTAGAACTGTGACCTTAAATGCCTACTTTCTGTAAGCTGTTAAGGCCTTAACGATCATTCCACAGGTGTATGTTAATTAATTGATTATGGTTAATTGAACATGCATGGAAAACATTGTTTAAACCCTTTACAATGAAGATCTGTAAAGTTATTTGGATTTTTACAACATTATTGTTGAAACACACAGTCCTGAAAAAGGGACGTTTCTTTTTTTGCTGAGTATATATATATATATATATATATATATATATATATATATACTGTATTTGCAGTTGTGTCAGCTCAACAACATTTATAATCATAGAGGAATTCTAGTTTAACATTGTGTGGCTTATTGAAAAGAAATTAAAAAAAAAAAGAAATGAAAAGAAAAAAAAAACAGCATATTTATTATTTATAATATATAGGATATACTGAGTTATTTATTTATACTGGCTGAAGTTGCAAACGGATATTTATAGACTGGAATCTACAACGTTTATGAATTATTAAACAAATGTTTCTAATAATGTTAACCCTTAGTCTATAAAATTGGATGGAATATTATCAGGATGACTGCATGGTTGATTAGAATTAGGATATATAATCATAATAAAATAGTTAACACTTAACAGTATAATAGTTACCTGGCTTGAAAATGCCTCGACCTACTAGGTAACCTTGGAGCCTAATATCTTTATGGCTTTAATTCTAGTTAATGATATTTAGGAGAACTCACACAAGTCAATCATATGTACATCTACAATTATAAGTAAATAACAAAAACTGTATTAAAGATCATGCAATATCCATCTCAGGGGACACCAGGGGTGAAAGGACCCGAGTTGTTTCACTCTGCTCTTTAGGCACTCGGCCATGCCGTGTGTCCCATGTTTTCAGGGACAGGAGTGTGCTACAGCTTCTTGCGTTTCAACTGAGCCTAAAACCCATGCACAGAGATTGGTAAATCTTTTTCGTTTGAAAAAAACGATTAAAAAAAAAAAAACGAGCTCACACAGCACATGTACACTTTCTGCCCACTATCTCTTATGAGACTGGCTTAATTTAGTTTACCATTATATTCTTCTATACACCACTGTGAAACATTTACATGCTCAGCATGGTTTCTCTACTTCCCTATCTCAACTCCTATTTCGTGACAGGTTGGCCACAGGGTTCCACTGCCATAGGCGCTCATGCTTTCAAGAATATAACTTTTAATTTAGTTTTATTTATTTATTATTTGTTTTATCATTGTTTTGGCACATGTGTGTGTGTGTGTATGTGTGCCCTGCGATGGATTGGCACCCTGTCAAGGATGTGCCCTCCCTCAGGCCCTAAGTCTCTTGGGATAGGCTCTAGAAACTTAGGGCACAAAGCGGGGTACACCCTGTACAGGGTGCCAATCCATCACAGGGCACACGTACACTGTTACGCTACAGGCAATTTGGAAATGCTAATTAGCCTAATCTGCATGTCTTTGGAGTGTGGAAGGAAACAGGAGTACTTGGAGGAAACCCATTAAGCACGGGGAGAACCATTTTGGTTAAAGTACAGATACATGGAAACTGTAAAATGCATGTACTTAGTTGACATCTAACTAAAGCTAATGCTAAACCAACTCTGCTGCTCTACAGCTATCTGATGTTGTTGGTCTTTCGGCTGCTCCCGGAAAAGGGGTGGACACAGTGGACCATCCCGTCCGCACATACAAGCTTGGCACAGGTTTTATGCCGATGCCCTTCCTGACGCATCCCTCCCATTTTATCTGGGCTTGGGACCGTCAGTGGCTGGGGTTTGGGCACTGGCTGGGAATCGAACCCAGGCCTTCAGCATGGCAGATGAGTGTAGCCTGAGCCACCAGTGCTCTACTCTACAGTTATCTGATAAATACTATAATAATATTTCACCACAGTGCTTTTGAGTTTTCATTTCTAATTGGTCAGAAGGTCTTGTTTAATTAAAATCAAAGAGACATTTATTTCACATTTTTGACATTTTCATTACAATCTTCCCGATTAAAAAGTCTTCACCATAGACAATCATGGATTGTATATTTCTCCTTTTATCTTCTTACCTTCAGTAGAGGCTTGTCAAGAAATTACTGCTTGAAAATCTGGTAACAGTTAATGACGTTACAAATCTACCTTGCTAACAGTACACCTCTTATTTAACGCTTACATTATAAGTATTATTTAACTATTTTAACTGTCATCAAATCATAAAGCTAATGTTTTTTTCAACCTTGCATACAATCATGACCAAACATTTTGAGAATGACAATTATTAATTTTCACAAAGTCTGCTGCTTCAGTGTTTTTAGATCTTTTTGTCAGATGTTACTATGGTATACTGAAGTATAATTACAAGCATTTCATAAGTGGCAAGGGCTTTTATTAAGAATTACATTAAATTCATGGAAAGAGTCAATATTTGCAGTGATGACCCTTTTTGTTTTTTCCAGATCTCCGCAATTTGCCCTGGTATATCGCCAATCAACTTTCTGGACCACATCCTGACTGATGGTGACCCATTCTTGAACAATCAATGCTTGAAGTTTGTCAGAATTAGTGGGTTTGACCACAAGTTCTCAATTGGATTAAGGTCTGGTGAGTTTCCTGGCCATGGAACCAGAATTTCAATGTTTTTACCCCCCGAGCAACTTAGTGATCACTTGCCTTATGCCTTGTGGCAAGGTGATCCATCACGCTGAGAAAAGCATTGCTCATCACCAAACTGTTCTTGGACGATTGGGAGAAGTTGCTCTCGCATGATGTTTTTGTACAACGTTTTAATCATGGCTGTGTTCTTAGGCAAAATTGTGAGTGAGCCCACTCCCTTGGCTGAGAAGCAACCCTACACATGAATGTTCTCAGGATGGTTGGCATCAAAACAGATGTTAAAATCTTTTTCTTAGATGTGTGTGAGTGCTTGTGCCCCTTGAGGGTTTGGCTCCCTATTCAGGGTGTATTCCACCTGGGACAGATCCGAGGCCCCCAGCGAATCTATAAAGGATAAGTGGTGCAGATGATTGATAAATAAATTACATATATGATGTATAATGTCATATTTTGTATATCATTTGATTAGGCATATTATGAAAAATAGCTAGGAGCTGCTGTAGCCTCTCACAGTCATGGGCTTAGAGAGCTCTCTTAGGGGGTAGGATGGGAGGCACTTGGTGCTCCCACATTAATCACGGCTCTACCGATAGTAGTAGCCTTAATGTGGGAGCCCCCTAGTGCCGAGGGGAAGTGGGGATACTCCACTTTGGTTCAATTTAAAAGTAAAAGTTGTTCATTTCTCAACTCAAAGGGCAAACAAATAAAACCACCCCATCACTTTAATGCTCCCCCAGAAGCTCCACCCCAAACCCATGCGCATGCATTGCCAAAGCCCCAGAAGCACTCTGGCCGGCCGACTTCGATGTTGGGGCAAACCGGAGAAAAGAGGCCAACCGAGATTGCTCTCTTCAAACATTACACAGAGAAACTCGATCTAACGGTAAACTGAACAACGACATGGCAGGTAATGTTATCTAACCTTAGTGGCTTAGCAAACTGCTTGTCTCTCTGACGAGCTACACATGTCGTTCCTGAGCTGCCAGTGATCCAGACTCCCTCTGCCCTTCTGACCTGTCTGACTCATCCTGGTGCCCCGCTTCTGGTTTGAGATCTCGTCACATAGATGCCCCATGTGTCTCTTTGGGATGCGTCTGGTGTCTGGTGTCGGTTTCACTCTACCATGAAGACGGTTCTCGCTTTGACTGATGTTGACAGCTGTTTCTCGGTGGGCTTGACTTGGCTGCAGTCGCTTGATAGTTCAGGACTGGAATTTCCTACAAGTCTACCTACAAGTCTCCAATCACTACCTGGACTCCATATTAACATCAATTAACATCAACTGCCTGCCACCTAACACTGTATAAATGCAGATAATTTCCTGCTATCTGTTTCACCCAGATGAGGATGGGTTCCCTGTTGAGTCTGGTTCCTCTCAAGGTTTCTTCCCATCACCATCTCAGGGAGTTTTTCCTTGCCACTGCCACCCTCGCCTTGCAACAAAGACAATTGTTAAAAGCGCTATACAAATAAAATTGAATTGAACTACTACTGTGAAGATAATAAGCTGGGATTAGCCAGCATGAACTTCACCAAACAAAGGAAAATAATATGGATGAGTCTGAGCTCACAGAGCTTCATGGTTGAACTGCAAACCAGAGAAAAGGGGCCAACTGAGTGCGTTCTCTGGTCGGCCAACTCGAGAGGCTAAGCCTGTAGTGAATCCTGGAGGTACAGTGGATACCCTGGCTTAAAGAGAGTCTCTGGAGCTCTCTGGCTGGCCATGTTCCAGGCCAGGGGAGAACCGGAGCACTCTCTGGTCACCCAGCTTAGTCAGCTTGCCCGTGAAGGGCAAAGCATCTCTAATAAGTTTTTCTTTGATCCTTTGGCTGTTTGGGGCTCAACACGTAACGTTCACTCACCGACTCATCCCCCTCCCCTGGTTTTAAGCACAAATTCGGTTTTTGCAGTGCAGGTAGGTTTATTTCTTATTTACAGAGCCAGAGCTGGATGCAGACAGCACATCTTTGCCAGCGTACAAAGAACGTACAGTACAGCCAGTGGAACGAGAGGAGCGACTCCCCAATACATTATTAGAGGTTAATCCATTACTTCACCTTTAACATCCTAATCAATACACCTGTGTGATTCCTGCTGATGAGAATTGACAAGAGAAGTGAGAAAAGAACAAAACCCCAGTTGCAAGTCTATGCATCGGTGTATTGATGTACAAGTTAACATACTTGTAGCAAGCAATTTTATTCAACCTTCAAATGCCAAAACATCACAAACATTTCCAGCTACCTTATACCTTTTTACTAATGTTGGACGTGGATGGGACGAGCACCACATGCTCTACCACCGAGACGCTGCAAAGTGGACCAAATGTGTTCATACTAATCATCCGTATTAACACTTGAACAGCAAAACATTCTATTGTAGTCTATGAGAAAGGCAGACACAGTGGCAAGAGAGACAGCAGTCCAAGACAAAGGTCCTGGTGGTTTCTCAGCAGGTGATGTCACAGTTCACACGACTGCTTCTATTCACACATCGTTAGTGTGGTGATGATAGTGGTGGATTTTACTGGGAAGTCTTTATCTTATACAATAATGAAGTTACAGAGGCAAACTAAACAAACACACACAACAAAATTCCACAACCCATTTGTCAGTAAATTCCACATAGCAGCAGGAGCAGCAGGGTGACGAACAGGCTCTCAGGCATCCCTCTTCTTGATAATCAGTGGACCCACGTTGTCTCCGGTCTCCTCATTGTGTTTGTTGTGAGCGCCATCGCAGTAGGGGAACTGACAAGAAATCATAAAAACGCTGTTAGAAAACCAAAACTCAGAGCAGATTGGTTTGCTTCTTGTACCTTTGGCATTAGAGACCGGTTGGGGAAAAAAATTTATTTAGTTATGCATCATGATTATTGTTTTGTGTGGCGATTCGTGTAGCGCCACACTGACTGTTGATTTCTACGTTTATAATAGAGATGAACCGGTCGACCAGAATTGGCTGGATTTCAGTTTGATTGGCCCTGACCAGTGATCGGACGATCAGCCTCAGATATAACCGATTCTGTACCGTGCGTCAAAAGCCTCATATCTGGCTTTTTCTGCAAACTCCAAACTACAAGCAAATTAATCTCACTCAAACTCACACCAGTCTCAAAACCCTGCAAGTGCTAATCAGTTGAAAATCGCGTACATTAGACGCCCGCTCACAGCCTCAAAATCTGTTTACTCAATGTTAAGTTGAGTTCTGAGTCTCTGGAGGCATTTGAGGTGGTAAAATGTTGCCATTTCTTTATAATCCTACAGTTGATGTCTACTGTATAATTAAACTAGTTTTAAAGATTTAGAATTAGATAGAAAAACCTAATTATATCGGTTGGTGAGTGATAATTCCCATCCATATTTGGCATGATAAAAGAAAAAAAAAATTACGAAATATTTACACAAGTATCACTTTTATGAGAAGTAAAGTGTGTATGTGTAATAATTATCAATGTTGCTGCATTTAATCTAAGCTAGCTGATGTAGATTTGGTTCCCAGTCCAGAAAACGCAAAATGCTTTCTCATGCAAACCCACCTTCTTGGACCTCCAGCAGCGGCAGTAGACGGCCTTCTTGTCGATGTCCTCGATGTCGAAGCTGTGCACCACCTTTGAGCTGTCCTTGCTGATCTCCAGGTTCACCTTCCCTTCACTTCTCCGGCTGCTGAAGTACCTGGTGAGCAGGTATGTTCCTGCACCCACGGCCACTGCAACGGGAACCGCAATCATCAGCTGATCTGCAAACGTACACATCGGGACGCCTCTCATATCCACGCAAGAAGCCAAACATGAACTACTAAAGCTGTTGTCAATTATATACAGTGGAACCTTGGATTACGAGTAACACGGTTTGCGAGTGTTCCGCAAAATGAGCAAAGATTTTTTATAAATTTTGACTTTTGAAAATTCTTGGTTTACAAGTACCGAGTATCATGTATCACACATGCGCACCTTGTTTTGATGCCGAGTGTCATGTGATCACACTGAGCCAACGGTTTTTCTCTCTCTTGTGATGCGGAATTATGGGTAATCGTCTCCCCTGCTGGGTCTTAGTGCTCGTCTCTTACTGGTATAATCAACAGTGCACGTGTGTGTGTGTGTGTGTGTGTGTAAAACATTTTATTTTGTGTCTGTATGTGTGTGTACAGCGCGTGTGTATAAAGCAGAAGCAAGTCTCATTAGAGAGGTTAAAGATCCATTATCTCTCTCTGTATCAGCCTCCTATTTGTGTCTGTGTGCGCGTACGTCATTGGACACCGTGCCCCACACACACAGACACACACAGACACACCCCTCCTACTTTCGCCTTCAGACACACACACACACACACGCTCTTTCTCTCTGCTCTGTCGCGATCCTTTTCAAAGGTAAAGTGCAGGTTAATTTGTTTTATTTTTACATTGATTCCGTTAGCGTGTCGCTCAATCGAGTGTCGTTAGAGAGATTTCTTGTTTATTTGTCCGATTAAACAGTGTTTCTGTTGTGTGCGCGTGTGTGAAAAGAGTGGAGGAAGGGTAACTGTGTAAGACGAGAAGGGGGAGAGGGGAGCTTACTTTAGATTCACACACACACACACACACACACACACACGGAAACACTTATCTGTCTGGATTTATTTATTTTTTTAAAGGTAAAGTGCAGGTTAATTTATTAAATTTTTACTTTATATTTTAATTAATTATTTTTATGTATTTATTTTTTGGGCTGTGGAACGAATTGAGTTTCCATTATTTCTTATGGGAAAATTTGATTTGGTTTACGGGTGTTTTGAAATACGAGCCAGCTTCCGGAACGAATTAAGCTTATAATCCAAGGCTCCACTGTGTGTGTGTATATATATACACACACACAGACACACAATATACACTCACCGGCTACTTTATTAGGTACTTATAACCAGCATATATCAGCCAATCACAAGGCAGTAACTTACCTGGTCAGATGAGTGTCTATTTCTGATGTGACATTCAGATGATGGGGGCAGAAAAGCAGGGATCCATCCTGCCTTGGGTTCAGGCAGATGGTGGTCATGGTTTAATAGTGTGAGAAGATTATTTGGCATATTTTGAGTCCTCCCTTCTTAAACCCTTTTCCTACCCGATTTTTTTCAAATAAAAATAAATCTATTTTCTTGAACATGACAATAAGTTTCCTGTATTTAAATTACCTCTACAGTCATCAGATCTCAATCCATTAACACACCTCCATGATGTCGCATCACAGCTGTGCAGCCGACAAATCCGCAGCGAGTGTGTGACGCTATTATGTCAATATGGAGTAAAATCTCTAAGGAATGGTTTCCAGCACCTGGTTCTGAAGTTTTGAAGCAAAAATGTAATCCACGTGAGTAATAGCAAGGTGTACCTAATGAAGTGGCCAGTGAGTGTATTTATCATGTTGATATGGGATGTGTGGAAAAAAAAAAAAAAAGATCTCAGTGTCCTCAGAGTAACCAAAAGCTAACGTGAAACGCTAAACCTTATCCTCATTTAAACTAAACCCCTTCCTCTTCAGACCTCAAGAACTCGAACCTGACTAAAGCCTGATTTATGCCTCTGCACCATGTACCCTACACTGTAGCCTGATGTGCACCTCCACAGAAATGTAACTACACATTGCAGTGATGGCGACTTTACCCAGAAGCATAAATCAGATTTAAGATTTTATCTTACTGTACGTTTCCACATCTAACCGCACTCATAAACTGGCTAACATGTACCGCAAAGCATGACTCTGTCCAGCTGGGCTTATAAACACTTATAAAACACATTAGATACAAAACCAGGCTGAAATGGACAATTTAACATGGGGGACTTTACTGCATGCTTTATTTATTATGCTTGTGGGTTGTGAGGCAGAATAAATCAGTGTGAAAGCAGCTCAGTTTAACCATCGTAACTGACTCAGAGAGGAGACTGTGTGAAATCTGTCTTCTTAATTTTGAAGTCTGGTAAAATCTATAACCTGTTACATCCCGACCTTCTGAGTGGTATAGTTATGGTTCCATAGTAAGTCACGGCATCCGATCAGTGACTTTGTCACAATAAAAAACTACAATGCGTTTCAATTTATTACTGTCTATTATAGATTTTAGAGAGAAAGTCGATTCAGATATGAATCACAATTCCTTTGTGACTCCAAAATTGACTTTTTTTAAACTGTAACTATTTTTACAATTACAATAGAGATGAACTGGTGGATCAGTCAGTGACCACAATTGGCTGATTTTCATTTTGACTGGTCGTGAACGGTGGTTATCCTCAGATGTAAATGATTCTATAGCGCAGAAGCTTCCGTATGTCGCAACAGAAACGCATTTTTAGGCGTTACATTTTCAAAATTTGCGTATGTTAAAAGCCTCCAATCTTTTTCTCCAAACCGCCTCATTACACACTTACATCAGTCACAACACTGCGAGTGCTAGTCGAGAAATCGTGTGTGTTAGAGGTTTTACCCAGGATGCCCTTCCTGGCACAAATCTCCCATTTTATACGGGCTAGGGATCAGCACTGCATCCAGCGTCTGGTCATTTAGTGGAAATCGAACCCGAGACTTCCGCATTGTGGGTGAGAAACCTAACACTGTGCATCCTTTAGAATCTCTGGCTTTATATAGATATTAAGTGATCAATATGTAAAGTGTGTCTCATTTTGCAACCCACCATGTACATCCGAGTGTCCTACAGTACGTGCCAACCTATAGTACGTACACACCTATAGCACACACCTCTTCAGCACAGTGCTGTGGAGAAGGAATTTTTTTTCGCTGATGCAATGTGCTTTAAAGGACCTATATGTTACTATTCCTTAACAAGTTAGCGTAGGTCTCAGAGCTCCCCCAATGTGTGTGTGTGTGTGTGTGTGTGTGTGTGTGTGTGTGTGTGTGTGTGTGTGTGTGAGACAGCTGAAATACCTCTCACATAATGCATTTTTCATACCTCAAACTGAAGTTTTATTTCACTCTCCAGTTTCAGAGTTTGTGTGAGTGAGTCATATTCTCAGCAGAGAATAACAGCGATGAGAAACAAGACAGGGGAGTGGCTAATTTTAATGTATGATGTCATAATAGGGGGGGGGGGTTCTAACTGGCTTGTTTAAACACTGGCTGATACAAAAATGAAAAAGAGCAAAAAGTTGTGATTTATTTTCTCATATTTTTGTTAATACACACACACTGTAGACTCAACGGAGTGTATAAAAATGCCTAGAACTGGATTATTCTTTTTTTTTTTTTTTTTTCATCAAAGTTCAGCTTTTCAACAATTTACTGTATCTCCAGATCTCTGGCTTTCAGGGCTGTTAAATATTTAATATTTTTACTGGAATAGAAATAAGTGAGATACTTATACTGTATATATACTTATGGATCACAACAAATGCAAATTAGTCATGCTGTACGCACACCTGGTCATACATACATGGCTACTTTTTACCATTCATCAACATGTGCACACACGTAGGCAGAAAAGCTCCTGAAACCTTTATTAAAAAAATTTTGTGTTCGGTTGGTCAGCCTCCCGCTAAAACCAGGTTTGAGGCCGATCTGCCCAAGCCCAGATAAAATGGCATGTTCGTGTCAGGAAGGGCATCCGGCGAAATTGTTTTGTGGATCAGATTGTTCGCTGTGGCGACCCATCGACGAAAACAGCCGAAAGACCAATAACAACAACAGTAATACTAAACGAGACTCACCGTTATTGGTGATGATAACGTAACGTGAAGGTTTGGGTTTTGTCTTAAATCAAAACTGATGTGCACATAATTTCCGCGGTAAAGAAAGTTTGTTAAGTAAGTTTGAAAAATACCAAGGATCAACAGGACTGCAGAAGCTTTATACGATTTTCAGCTAAACTTTGAAATGAATTTTTGTGGGGAACCAGAGTTGTGGAATTCGGAGCCATCGTACTCGCGTTACAGGTGACAAAGTTGACGGTCAGTGCAGAGCATGAAACGTTTCAAATGACCAAAACCTTTGTTAATGTAGGTACCTGCTGTACATGCAACTCATTTTAGATTTAAGACTATCCATTTAATGGTGACTTGGTGTTGCAGTGCTTTCCTAAAACTGCCCTCTGGTTGCTGTATCATAAGAGTCTTCTTTTTTCCTTCAGGGTAAATGGGATGACTTGCATGCAGGAATCAGTAGATCAGGATTTTCAACAATCACTAACAACCATGCCGCAGTGCCTGTGATCACATCTCCCTTTTGATCTGATGTTTGATGTGATTATGACCAGCATAACGTCACCAGGCATGAAAATCATTAGTTTTTGATGTTCTGCTGTAAACTAAAGCAAAACTCGGATTTATTTATATATATATATATATATATATATATATATATATATATATATATAAGAGACGTCAGAGAGGTGAGTCAGTAAGTTATGAACTAATATGGCTGCATGTGAAATCCCCCGCCTGGTCGCTCCGAGCTGAGTGACTGAAGCACGGGGAGAGCTCACCTTTAGAGAGCCGCAGTGTAGAGCTGAACGCCGGGGTGTGTAATCCCGAGACTGCGGCTTGGAGCGGCATGGCGGAGTTTCGCAGATTTCTGCGCGCGGCTTCGCTTACAAGGTCGCGCGCGACCTCTTCCTAGTGCTGTGACGTAAAACTCCGAAGCGCGTGAATGGGCGGTGCCAATGTCGGGGCCATTTCCCCGAGTGTGATTTGGCCGATGACATCACCGATGACGTGGCCAATCAGCGTACTGTGCGGCCCTAGTAGCGCCAAATGTGCTATGCGCTTATTATTTTTTGATCGGAGACACAAAGAATAAGAAGAATATGTAGCAATATTTTCCCAATAAAGCAGTTAAGGTAATAAATTGCTTTCTGAGCTGGTAGTTATGTTCCCTTTGAACCATATGGATTTTATTTATATTTATACAGAGTATACATGTATAAAAATGTATACACACTTCAGGAAAACAAATAGTATGATGTTTATTATATTGATATACTATTAAGAATATATATAATATAATATTTATATAATTTTTTATATAATATTGTACAATGATCATAATATATATATATATATATATATATATATATATACACACACACCAATATATAACGTATAGCAATATATATTATATTTTAATATAATGTTTAATGTTATTATATATATATATATATATATATATATATATATATATATATATATATATATATATATATATATATATGGTTATCCTTATCTGGTTCACCTTCACCTTATCTGGTTCCAATAGAAAGGTGTCAGAAGGGGTCATTACTATTTGGTGGTTATGACTGACCAGCATCTATACAGTCCAGGTTTGGACACTTTGAGCCATAATTTCATGGTCCTTCCTCATATTTCTCTCCAAACTGTAAAATAATGCTGAAGGTGTCAAACACAATTAATGAGATTTGGAATGCATTATTAAAACTGTGTTGAACCATCAACTTTATTTAAGAAATTTGACCCTTGACTGGAAAATTCTTAAATGCTTAGAAAATATGCATGATTTAGAAAAAAGGACAGTAAAAACCACAAACTTTTTTTTTTGGCAAGGAAGTGTATTGTTACATTCAGACAGTGAGTGTGACCATCTTTCACAGAAAAGTAAATCACTTAAAGTTAATAACTATAATAAAATAATCAATAACTTAAATAATTCTTTGGATTGTGTAAAGCTGTTTTGAGACAATGTCAATTGTTAAAAGCGCTATACAAATAAATAAAAATCGAAAATTTAAAAATTAAGATCTGTAAATATAGAAAGATTTGAATATATGACTTTCAATGATATAATATTACCAGAGGTGTCAAGTAACGAAGTACAAATACTTTGTTACCATACTTAAGTAGAAATTTTGGGTATCTATACTTTATTGGAGTAATTATTCTTCAGGCGACTTTTTACTTCTACTCCTTATATATATTCATTCATTTTCTATACCGCTTAATCCTGTTTTCAGGGTTGCGGGGGACCTGGAGCCTATCCCAGGAGACTTCGGGCACTAGGCGGGGTACACCCTGGACAGGGTGCCAATCCATGGCAGGGCACACACACATACACACACTCACACACCCAATCACACACTACGGGCAATTTAGGAACGCCAATTAGCCTAACCTGCATATCTTTAGACTGTGGGAGGAAACCGGAGTACCCGGAGGAAACCCACCAAGCACGGGGAGAACATGCAAACTCCATGCACACAGAGACGGGAATCGAGCCTGGCCGGGGAATCGAACCCGGACCCTGGAGGTGCAAGGCGACAGTGCTAAAAACTACACCACCGTGCCCTTATATATATATATATATATATATATATATATATATATATATAATTTTTTTTTTATGAATCACTTGGATTAATCATTCATTCTGTCAGCACTAATGTTTATTGTAGACAGCCATACAAGGGTAATTGTTACTAAGCCTGCCCTGGGTCACTAATTTTCGCGTATGTTGCCCTCACAGATTCCTGCAGCTAAGCTTGGATGTACATTTACATTCCAATAAATGTTACCGATGACATGCCTCTGAAGTTTGACTTTTTGCACCATTAAAATACTTACAGGCAACTAGTTATCATATCTTCTTCTCCATAAAACATGTTAACGCTCAGTAGTACACATATATGGTTCTTTAATGTATTTGCATTGTACTAAAATGCATTCTTTTTCAATTGCCATATACAGTATCCCAAATCACTATGGCCGTTAAAAAATACAACAAAAAAACAACACATTTTTAGTCTACAGTAGTATATAGGCCCGTGGCAAAGCCTAAGCTTTTATCCTTAATGCTCCCCCCCCACGTTACTTTTACTTTTATACTTTAAGTAGTTTTGAAACCAGTACTTTTACTTGAGTAAAAAGCTTGAGTTGATACTTCAACTTCTAAAGAAGTCTTTTTTTCATTCAAGTAATGAATGCGAATACTTTTGACACCACTGAATATTACTTGAAGCTATACACAGCTGTGTTGCTTGAACTGCTAGGATCTTGTTGCAACACAAGATTTGCCCACTAGGTGTCAGTATAATGAGCTCTTAAATGAAATGGAACTATCGGATGCGAAGTGTCGACACCTTCACGAGGCTTCCTTCCTTCCTGATAGAACGTAAACTCGAGGGCGTGAGCGTCATCACAGCGCTGACCAATCACATCGAAGTACCGGCCTGGCTTACTAGCGCTGTCCAATCAGCGGAAGATGTGGGCGGGGCTTACTGCCTCTGAGGTGAACTTTCATCTAGACTTCAAGGCTCGAGACACTGCAACCTGTCATTTATTTAAAACCACAACTACAGGTTTGACTTGAACGTGTGTGTGTGTGTGTGTGTGTGTATATATATATATATATACACACACACAAATTCAAGACTGTTCTGTTATTCTGCACAATTAAAAGTCAAATACTAGGGTGTTCAAGTCAATCCTGGACATTTAATTGAGCAGAAAAACAGAACACAGTCATGAAAGTAAAAACAACCTTTATCTCTCTATATAACCCCCTGCTACACTAATAAACTTACCGTTAATGAAGTTCTCTTTTTTTTCAAAACGCTAAAACCATATTCAGAGGTTCTGTTTCATGTCTGAAACGCTGGCCTCCCAGGAACTCCTTTAATGGACCAAACATGTGGAAATGGCACGGAGTGAGGTCAGGACTGAATGAGGGATGTAGCAATAACTCTCAGCCGAGTTCCTGTAATGTGCAAGTGGTGTTGGTGAGCAATTGTGTGTACAGTTCCCACAAACAGATGCATCTATATATATTGCTATATTTATATATTTTAGTGCAATTATCTTGTGCTTATTATTTAGTTTATTCTTATGTTTATTATTGCTGATGGTCTCAGAGCTACTAAACAAATTTCATTGCATCACTACAATGACAAAGTCTCCATCTTTATCTCTTCTGAAGTTGGTAACAAAGCTACAATGGTACGAGATCAAGCGCTCCAGGTGCTGACCTACATAAGCCAGGATTTGCTCCAGTTTGGCATTGTATGATTTAGTAAAATGCAAAGTACCTATGAAACCAGACATTTCAGGCCAGCCTGTAAATGAACCTATAGTATAAAGCTGTATAATAGAGCATATAGCTATGAGTTCGCTCAATCAAGTGATACCCAGATAAATATGGGTTCTCTTCTACATTTCATGTTCTCTCAGGAAGTTTTCCCCTTACCACTACTGCTTGTGGCATGACCAGTAGAGACAAATGAACATCCAGATTCCTGTAAAGTACTATACACACACAGTATATCGTGCTTTCTGGTCTATTGGCAACAAGAACAACTGTGTATGCGCGTGTGCTCATGCGAAAGAGATTAACCAACAAAAAAAAACAGCTAGAGAATGAACATCTGTTCCTAACCACAATAAGTTAAGTGAAATGAGGAACTACTCCGTCTCAAAGATGTGCCACAATACTAAACACTTTTAAAAGCCTGACATTGTTTATTAATAACTTAACGTTATGGTCAAACACTGGGAATTGCTATTACAAGAGATTTACAAATATATTGTTTCCATACAACAGCCTGTACAGAACTGGTTTATTCCTAATTTTAAGGAAGGGTGCTCTTGAAAATTACTGCTGCATTAGCACTTCCTATTGAAAAACATTTATGAAAGAAAATGGGGGCACTATTAGGATTTCCTGTCAGGAAGTGGGAAGGAGTCTCCAGTACGAGTGCTTTGTAATCATAAGGTAAAGACTTCCAGACAGAAGGATTGCCATTTCTCCTCAACTTGGCATGATACAATTTATTTATATAAAATTGTGAAAATAAAAGTTAACCCGGTAAAGGAAATGAATGTTATTGCACCAATGATTTTCAAAAAGTTGGGACAACAACATGGTGAACTTCTAATTTTTTTTTCCCTTCAAATTCCTATGGTATACATGGCATGTGCAGATTTTGGAGAATGGATATCTTTGAAGTCATCATCTAACACGACCACGTTCGAGTGTTCTATACCTTTATAATAAAAAGTGACATACAAATTCTCTGTACCCTAGTCATTTTTCAGAATGGAACAAATAATTTTGCTTCCTGTGCATAAGCATGACATTTTTGACAATGAAGACTTTATATTAAAAAAAAAAGAAAAGAAAACTAAAGAAATAAATAAATTCCATCACAAACCAGGATCAGACTTTAGTAATCATTTTATTACACAGTTTTAATCAACACAAAGCTCAAAGAGCCTGTCAGGAAATTAAATATACAGAAGTTTGTCTGTGAGGAGTTTGTGTCCTCTCACCCAGGGACCCAATTGAGTCTGTCTCAGCCATGTTAGCATCTAATTCATCAAGAGCTAGGGGGGAAAATAATGCAGCTAAAAATGGAGCCAAGAGTTACAAGTGGGAGGTATGGGGAAGAAGAAGAAAGAAAAAAATAATAAAAATCCTAAACACGCGCTTATCGTAGTCTGTTTTTAAATAAACCGGTCCAAAATTCGCCAGAAATGTGAATGCATGTGAAGTTGCTCGTGGCGAAGGGAACAGGGTAGAGACAGTCCTGGTTATGGCAAATGGAGACAAAAAAGAAAAAATATATTCATAGTATTCAAGTCCTTTAGAATGATTCACAAGCAAGGACCCAAAAGAATCTGACATTGTTCCATTAATAACCTATGATTTTAAAAGAACTCCTTATAGATTTTATACAAAAAGATAGCCAGCATATACCCTTCCCTCCTGTGCCAAATGGAGAACACAAAAACGAACAAACAAAAAGAAGAAACAACCCTTTTTCCTGATCTGGTATATAGTTTGAACCCCAGGAAATGGAAATAAGTGGGGGTGGAGAGAGGGGAAAAAAAAAAAAAAAAAAAATCTCTACTACATCACAAAATGAGAGGGAGACCGGCCCTCCCTCCCCGGTGTTTAAAAACAAGGAATGCTTAAATTTATTTTTTTCTTTCATTTTTTTTTTTTTTTTTGTTTCAAGCTGTGGACACTTTGAACTGCAAAAAAAAAAAAAAAAAAAAAGGAATCTGGCTGACCCTAAGCAGCAGGCAAGTCACCACAGCAACGGAGACGCTAAAGCAGAGACGCCGAGCGCAGGGTGTTCAGGAAGATGACGATGGTGGGATAGGTGAGGACAAATAAGCTGGAGTTGGACTCAAAGTCTGAAAGTATGTACACCATGGCTATGAGGGGGGTGTGGGGTTAGGGAGTAGGGGTAAGAGGGAGGGGTGGGGTGCTCTGGTGAGGGGAAGTGTGGCTTAAAGAAAGCACTCCAATGGAAACCAACAAGATCTTTTTTTTTTTTCTTAATCTTTTTTGTTTTTTTCTCTCTTAAACTTTCAAATCTCCCCTAACCATAAGACGGAGAGGTGTAATTTTTTTCCCGCCATGATTAGAACTCCAAAACTACATTGCATACTTTTGTGTCCATTCCCGAGCTATTCTGTTGTACCTGAAAAACAGAAGAAAAAGAAAAAAAAAAAAGCATTAAATAAATTAATAATAAATGAAGATAAATACAACAGTTATAAGACGCGACATTCGATTTTTCACGACTGTGCCAAATGGTCAGCTGTGTTTTCGGCAACTGTACTCGCGCTCATGTGACAGCCATTTCACGAGCAGACAGGTTCTCTTTTCAGGCGGTGAAACGAAAAGTGAAAGCTGAAGAGCGGGGTAAGAGCAATCTGCTCGAGAACCAAAAAAAACAAAATTAATTTAAAAAAACAAACCCTAGCAGGCATGTGATAAAACAAAAAAAAAAATAAAAGCAAAGTGAGTCACATTGCTCTGGTGGTAGAAGCTCTTTGTTGCATTGTCAAATCTTTAGATCTTGATCTGCACAGGAAAGACAGACTCGAGGGTTTGCCTAGACACACACATGCCTCTCTTCTCACTGTTCTTTACAGGTACATCATAATAAACATCACTAGACTGGCACACAATTAAAATTCCACCATGATGAGCTAAGACTTATTCTTTCATAAAACTTTCTGAAGTCAACCGGTTGACGGGACGCCTGTATACTCAGCCAAATGATCCGGAAGTAGTTGTATTTGTCACAGGCTAGCGACTCAGTATTTCTCAGCGATCGCCCAAATAACCACCACAGTCCTATTTATCATCGGTTTAAGCACAATCGCTGTTTACTGCACCAAAACGCCTCGTTCTCACAAAAAAAAAAAAAAGAAAAAAAGAAAAAGTGTGACTGTGATGGATTATGCACGCTAACTGGAACATCGCTCACAGCACAAAGAGTCCTGCAGGAACTGCTGAAAGTTATTGTGACAAGGACACTGCATCCTTACTAAGTTCTAGGGCTTTCAAAAAAAAAAAAAAAAAAAAACGTATAGCAGAAAACCCATCACTGCTGAAGTCTCATTTCTGATGGTGTCAAATGGTGTTTTTTTGTTGTTTCAAAACAGTCAAATTATCTACCCACACAAAGCACTAAGGAGATTTGAAATGACGAATTAAATTAAGAACTGTCAAATGAATCATTGAAATATGGATGGATAGTGCTGAACCGTCAACTTTACACAAGATATGTGGCCAGGGAGGGGTTAAAAAAAAAAATAAATAAATAAATAAATTGTGAATGAGTTTATTTTTCCCCCACACCTGAACTGGCCACCACCATTGTTTGCGCTGTAATCAATGCTAAAGGCAATTTGTGGCTTTTAGTGGTCAGGTAGTGTATTAATGCGTTTGTTCTAATACTTTTGCACTAGACACTAGTACGCACAACAAGCAGATAACGCCACTGTGGACGTTTTCTTTAGGAAATGTTTATTTAGTATTTATGATCGCCGGTGTGAGCAGTTTGAAACCACCAGAGGCTGGAAACTGTTTTGGTATAAGGTAAATAAATAATGGGAAAATAATCAACTCTGAGGTGGGTAACTAGCGCCGCATCGGGTCTTTCTTTTTTTTCACCTACAAAAGAAGACCAAAATGTGATTGTTCACTGAATTCACATTCTGAATTAAAAAAATAAATAAATAAAAATCAGACCTGCAAAAATCAGGGAATGCTGTTTGTTATAGATTTATAAATATGTGGCTTGAAATTACACAGCTATAGCATTGTGTCACACACACAAGGAAAATCGAAGTTCATGTTAGATTAAAGAGGTTGATTTTAAATCAACATTCAAAATGCATTCATTTAAATAATTACATTTTGAAAGACTTAAATACTTTAATATTTTTTATTATTATTTTTTTTTTATTAATAGCATGTTTGTTTTGAATATCGTTTCTCTGTAGCTCAAACAGCTTGTCTTTTAAACCACAAGAGGGCGCCCTTTCAGGTGATGCACAGTATTGGACTTCTTACTGTTACGGAATGAGGACAGAGACGAGCTCTATTTTCAACAGCTTCTTTTTTTTTAATGTTTGTTGAATTTCCCACTATAATTTCCCACATAATCTGGTACGATTGTGCCGCTAGATTTTTAAAAATAACACTGAGGAAAAAGTGACTTATGAATTATTGATTAATTAGGGAAAAAGAAGGTTTATGCACCGTATCCAGAACATGTGTATTTATTCACAATGAAACAAAAAGCTATTTTACATTCTAGGACTAATATACCTCAATGTCCATCATATCATGTTAACAACGCCACCATCAAACACTAAATGACTTGTAAAGTGTGCGTGGCTTAGTCTTTTATAAAGCAGTGATGTACTGAGAGAAACTCACTTTTCCCTGTCAGTCTTGTAGATGCGGGCAATCTCGGGTACTAAGGGGTCATCCGGATTGGGGTCACACAGCAGAGAGCAGATAGACAACAGGACTGTGGAACAAAACACAGGACAATAAAAGATACATCACAATATAGGCAAATGAGACGTTTATAGACGTAGAGATGCAGAAAAACTTAATTTATACTTTGCTTAACAATAAACTAAAGTAGAAGCTTGTTAATTTAGCTGCCTCAGGTCTCAAGTTCGAGTGAATTGTGATCTATGCCATGAGAATAATCTTTTCTTTAAATTCTTCTTTGGATCAAAACTAATAAAAGGTACCATGTATGCCTATGTATGTATATAAGGGATTTTATGAGCATGTGCACAACCAAAAGTATACACAAAAAGTGAGTTTTCTTGTAATCGTTTTAGTAAAATACCATCGACTCCAAGTATTGAAAGTCAAGGTTTTTTTTTTTTTTTTTTTTTTACTTTTTATTATTCAAGTGTTAGTGATACAGGCAGTTCCAAGAAGGTAATGCCTACACAGTGCTTTTTTATAGTTCCTTGTGTCGGGTATGAACTTTACCCGGTATGTCAGTCTCTATTCCTTACAAGGAAATGAACAGCATTTACTCCAAAGCATAAACACTTACATGTAGGGCTGCACGATATTTCTTGCGATATAACATTTCCCTAGAGAAATGCATTTTTTTAATTATTATTGTTGCCTATTTTTTTATTATTTATTTATATGTAATGATCATACTAAAATAAACAGGTAATAGATATTCGTCTGATGTAATTAAATCTAATTCAGGCTAAAAAGAAACTATATGTCAAGGAAGTTGCAAATATTTAGACTTCAAAACACTATGAATGACTTAAAACCCTCAGCAGATATTCTGACTTCTGGTTTGCTGTTACTATAAACCTGCCAACACAATATGAATTACTTTCAAACATGACTTTTTAATTTACGTGTAACCGTACACTCATCAATAGTGTCTTAAAACAAGAACATCTTTTTTAAACTAAATATTCTTTGGCTTGCCTGTTTTTTTTTTTAAATAAAAATAATTATTAAACAAAAAAAAATACTATTTGTCACACGCTCCGCGACCGGCACTAGGACCCGGACGTAATGCGGGCGCGAACCCGGAAGTATAAGAGGAGTAAACAAGCCATTGCATACAGCTTAGTCACTGTGTTTACTTTCTGATTCGAGTGTGTGTTTATAGGACGCGGGTTAAATGTGTGTTTTTCCCTTGCTCCCCTTCTGTGAGAGTCCTTAAACTAATTCACGTGGTTATCCTGCCGACTCGCTTGCTTCCGCGTTTGGGTTTATCGTCTATAAAGGGCTAACGGCTAATCTCGGCTAACGGCTAATCGCTAAGTCTTCTGATCATCCGGGGTTAGTTCGCGACAGAATGAAGTATAAAGATATAAATAATATATATATAAAATATAAAGATATAAGCGGGTATAAACATAGTAAGGGCCCATCTGATTGGTCAAATTTGGACACAAATGCTTGGCAAATAAAGTATTTATCGCAACTCCTTGCGATATGGTTATCGCGCATGCCATTATCGCGATAACGATATTTTTTCGATATATCGTGCAGTCCTACTTACATGTATATGAAACATTCTTTCCAGACAAATTCCTGGATGAAAGAGGAAGTGTTTGTTTATTTTTTAAAGGTTTTACACAATAACGCGCAGGTTTCAAATCATAGCTTCAGGTACACCTGGACAAGTGCCGTTGTGATATTTAGTGTTATAGCACAATTGTGACGAGCTGCAATTAAGTCAGTCTGTTTGTTCCCAAGGCAACCGACCTTCGAGCTATAGCCTCAAACGACTTTTGTTCACCACGGGGGGTTTATCCCAATGAACCAAAGGACACAATGCAGCGTAGATGCCGTACAGGGTGCCAACCAACATTGTTATTATGCCATCGTCATTGACACGATAGAGGAAGTTTGGAAACATCAGCCAGTCAGCCCGAGAGAAAACTGAAGTACCCGCCAAGCACGAGGGGTGGGTGGGGTTGGGGGAACCCACGCAGGCCACCAACCCACCGTGCCGCTGAAAACAAGAACCAACTCTTATAAACGAAACGTCCCTAGCGATAAGCTGTTCACAACCAACTGAAAATTGTACATTAAACTCTATAATTACTGTAATAGAAGTAAATGCTAATGCTTCCTGTCATCACACCTCCCTGTGTGTTTTGTGTTACTCCTTATGTAACGTCTTATTACGAGAATGGTTGCGCAACAGCAATATCTCACGCTCAGCATTTCGTTGCACTGGATATTACTACAGCGCTGATCACCTGCAGCTCGTGTTCTGTGCCGACATTCGCTGTATAGCGGCCGTACAGATCGCGCTGGCAATCAGGGCATTAGAGCTGCACAGTTTGTGTAGGCATTCGCAAAAACTCCCAGCAATTTCGCAGAAACTGCAAATATACTCAGTAATTTCTCTGCCATTTTATATAACTATATAAACTTTTCGCTACCCAAATCAACGCTATCCTCTCCTTCCGCTGGCTTGATCTCAACCCAAATTCAGCTATACATTTTTTTTTTTTATGCTAAAGAGTGAACACAAAGCAACCATAGAAGAAAACACAGCTTGGGATGGTGAATGTCATAGCATAACATTCTCGCTAAACAAACTTTTTGCACATTATGCACAAATCCACTGACTTTGCACAATAATATGCGCATGAGCTTATACCCATTTCTTTTATGATTGCATATAGGATTGTTTTTAGATGTAACGATCTGTGAACTGCTGGATCTTGTAAATTTCCCCATAGGGATGAATAAAGTATCTATTGTACAGTATACCTTTTTTTTTTTTTTTTTTTAAAGGGTAAATGTGTAATGTACAGTATTAAAAGTCTGAAATGAAATTCGTTTGAACTGACATAGTTTGGGAGCATATTTGTGGTTTAAAAGGGGCCTTTTTTTTTTGTGGGCCATATGCAAAATTCGTGTTTTTTCACAGTTTGCAGGTGCTAGGAACGTAACCCGCTTGAAATTATGGGGTCGACTGTAATGCCACTACAGCTCATTTAGGCATTCGGGGTATAACAGCGCTACAGCTCGTACTCGCATTCTTTACTGGATAAAAATTGTGAGCCTGGAAAATTTTAAAAATAAAACACCCAAGTGTACCCAATCACATTTGGGTTAATATTTTGGGACACAAATCTGGTCTGGGTAAAAACTCCACATAAACCCGACACCTGATCAGCATTAGTTGTGTGCTGCGTGCGTGTGTGTGTAAATACCTTTGGAGATGGTGAGTGCAGGAGACCACTGAGACCGTAGAATATCCAGACAGATGCTGCCATTGCTGTTGATGTTTGGGTGGTAAATTCTTGTGGTGAACGCAACCTTAAGAGGCACAAGAAGGGGGGGGGGGGGGGTAAATAAACAAACAAATAACTCACAATATTTGTGATGGTGAATAATACATTATAGTCAAGATGCTATTTAGAGTCTCTTATCTCAACACAAACTTTATATTTAAATCTACGAGCGATGTATGTATGTTACGAACGCTGCCTGGTTTGACGTGCGGAAAGTTCAACTTGACGTCATGCTCGTTTGACGCTGTTATATAAAGCAGCTGATTTGAATGAGGATGTGCTGAAAAC
The DNA here is from genome assembly GCA_030522415.1 of Channallabes apus. Lineage (NCBI taxonomy): Eukaryota > Metazoa > Chordata > Actinopteri > Siluriformes > Clariidae > Channallabes > Channallabes apus. The sequence continues at coordinate 13,944,325 of CM060107.1, forward strand.
CACTTCCTCATCCATCCTGGCATCAGGGAAACTAGTCCACTGTCAGCCTTTAATGAAGTAGCACTTTTCACAAAGAAAGAAAGAGAAAGAAACAAGAGACCTTTGGCGGTTTGAAGGGGTAATCTGTGGGGAAGTGAATGGTCAAGAAGAACACGCCACCCTGATAAGGACTGTCGTTCTGTGAGAAGACAGGGAGACAAGAAAAATGTTAGATATAAGTGATTGATGACAGTTGTGCGATAATACATAAGGGAGAGAGAGGAAACAATACTTACTGGTCCCATTATTGTTGCCTGCCAGTGAAACACTGCAAAACAAACGACAACAGTGTGAATTCAAAAGCACCGAGGGGTTTAACGAGACATCAAACTGTTTCATCATTTACAGATCACTTATGGAGAGAAAAGAAAACAAAATAGTCGCAAGCAACGAGGACGGGCCCAAGTACCCCGTGTCATCGCCACCCCTGCACAACCTGTGTGTTAAGACAAAAAAAATAAATAAATTAAAAAAAAAAAAAAAAAAAAAAAAAAAAAAACCATCGGACCCGATTGCATCACACATTATACAGGGCTAGTGTCAGTTTGGGCCCTAAATATTTGTTGCGTGCGTGAGTGTGCGAGTCTGTGCTAACATTTGCGATGTGCGTATGAGACATGTGACATTAGTCTGTGTGTTTGCGTGCGGGCGTGTCCGACAGAGATGGGTGCACATGTGTGAGTGTTAAAATTTGTGTGTGATATACGAGTGTGTGTGTGTGTGTGTGTGTGTGTGTACGCATGCATGTGCGCATCTGTGTGAGAGTGTTAACATTTGTAACGTGTGTGTGATACAAGAGTGTTTGTGCGTCGTGAGAGAGGTGTGTGTGTGTTAAAAATTGTGATGTGTACGTGTGTACAATAGGCCGCAGATGCTGGAAAATAAGTTTAAAGGTAAATAATGCCGCAAGTTTAAGACATTATTACTAGGGTTGTTCCGATTCCGATATCGGAAACGCTACCAATACAATTACTTATTATTCTTAATTATAAATAACTAATTAAAAGAAATGTGCTCGCGCTCTCTCATTTTATATTTATATATATATACACATACACACACTGTACAGATACACACCCAGGTATCGGATCAGTACTCGGTATCGGCCGATACCCTGAGCCCAAGTATCGGTAGCGGAAAAATGGTATCGGAACATCTCCAATTATTACGGCTGACCTGTTTGAGAGGTCAATAATCTCTCTGTAATGTTGCGTCCTCAATGTCTTTAGATCAAATTGGCCCGGTTTGGTGGCGATCGTATTAACTCCCTAGGAGGAGTACATCAAAACTCATGGGGTGCTTTTTTGTGAACGACCCAAAATAACCAGCCTCCTGTTAAGTTGAATACTGGACATGCAGTACAGTGTACGGTTTCATGTGCCTACGTGAAGGTGTACAAGCTATGCAGCAAAATCTCTTGTCAGGGCACCGCGACTCTCGGGCATCCTAATGACAGCAGATTCCAACCGGTCTGCTAATTTTCACGAGTTTTTGAGCATGTTAAGACCCCCAAAAAGCCCAAAAGGGTGGGGGGAAAAATTAATCCTTAGGAAAACAAGAACCAAAAAAAAAAAAAAAACAAGAAAAAGTTAAAAAGGACCCAAACCTGAGTGCCAAGGAAATGGCAGAGATCTATCTGGATTTACAACAGCATTTGTCACTTGTCTGCAAATTGCCACAGATGATTTTACTTTGGCTCCAAAAATATTAAACATTAAGCAATACTCCTTTTTTTGATATACTTCATCAGGTACGACATGTTTATCTCCACCAATGTGTTAACCAGCGCCAACCCAAAACTAAACCATGTGAGGCAAATCACATAGCATGATTTTTCATTCTGCTTGTGTTTAGATTAAAATCTTTCATCTTGGCACAAGAGTCTATCAAACGGCGATGGATCTTGTCGAGCGCTTTGCCTCCCTTAAACCCCATAAACCACAAAGTGTTCCCAAATGTCAGCTTAAAAAACATATATAAACAAATTTCTTTTCTTTTTTAAAAATGTATTTATAAGGATGCAGCTGGTTTGCGTTCCTGCTGGAAACGTTATATTACTACTCGCGTCTTAGCAGAGGATGCCGCTCCTTCTCTCACATTTTGAATGTGAACTTTCTCCACGTAAATAGAGTTTGATGGTTATATTTTTGGCTATAAAATAAATAAGCGAGTTTGGATGTGGCACCAGGCAAACAATCTGGAATGGAAATCATTTAACCAACACCTCGTGCAATTGTGCTGAGGTCTTGGAATAAACCATTAGTTTTTTTAATTCATGTCTTACATGATGTATCTTTCAGATTATTAGAACATATGGAGCCCCTAAGGGACACGAGAGAGACACAATGTGTCGAAAGAAAAAAATTATTTGTTCTTGGGAGCAAAACACAAACTTTTGCACAATTAAACAAAAACTAATCTTGGGTGAGTATATTTTTGTCAGTGCAAGAAGTGTCACGTCTGGACAATTTTTAGGGAATGAAGAAAAAAATTCTTTTGTTTACAAGTCAAACAAACAAACAAACAAAAAAAAAAAAAGAAGTCATCCATCTGTAAGCAAGGTTAGTTTAGGTTTGTTATACTTGCCATTTTCAAGTCAAACCCCACCCTAATGCAGTATGATTGGTTGCATCTCATCTTTTACTGGTGAGAATTTCATTGAGTAAAATTAAGGCAAATCACAGCACAGGGAGGCGGGACTAGTGTTTCATTAGCACAGTTTATCTGCCACAGTGTTATAAATATTTATTGATTATTAAATCAGTCTTAAACTTTCATGGATCATTTCTTTAAAATTAATTTTTAACGAAAGATTCATTGCCGATTCTTTCGACACTAACTGTGATCAGAAATTGAAAAGGATTTTTTGTTTGATTGTTTAACGTTTCTTTTTCCCCTCCCATGACCCCCTAGGGATTCTATACGAAAGTATGAAAGCAAAAAAGAATTGATGATTGAAATGTGTTTTTTTTTTTTTTTGCATTACCATTTCAAAAACACAAAAATAAGACTAAATTCTTTATCCACCACAAAACAGGATGGCTAGAGTGCGCAGGAATGAGCTGTACGTTACGCATTCCAGTGGAGCCGAGTGGAGTGAAACCTTACACTGTGCAGATGAAAAGCTGACATCAGTCACGGCTATGAAGAGAAGCGCTGACGGATTGACGATCGATAAACCGCCCATGTAGAGCACGTACGAGCAACAACAGGTTTGCTTAGTGGTGCGAGTCTTTGGGCGACGCTGAATTCTTAGATTAATTCTTCTAAACTTTTTACCTCTTACCTCATATTTCCATTTAGGTAAGTGTATGGATGTGTATGTGACAAATACAATTTTAATTCCTAACGCAGATGAGAAGAGAACTGAATCGCACGAATACACTAGCTTTAATATGCACCAGAAAAACAGTAATAACCGATCATTTTAACTCAAGGGTTAAGTTAATTGACGGATACTTACTGTCATCCCCTACTGGTCCTGCTGAGCACTGGGCAGGAGGGTCACGGCCCAAATCGTGCAACTCCTTCAACACAAACAAACAGTTAATTTCTAAGTGATCTATAGATATAGATATTCTATCCAGTATCTATAATAATCACCACACTGTTTAACAACATAAACCCGCTTACACACTTGTGGATTATTATGACATTACTCACCATTTATCCTTCAGATCATAAGCCAAATTTTTTTTTATTTTAATCCTTTTTATAATTATTCTCATAACTTTGTTTTGAACATTGCTTTGTAACCAAGATCATACAAAAACCATATTCGAATTTGCTGAGCATGTAGTGATGGTTATCTTGAAATAACATGACTCCAGCATGGAAATAACTGAACATTTACAAGACTGTTAGAATCTAAGTTTTTACAAAATCCTACATTGGACAGGGAAGCCACACCTGGAAGAAGCGGGTTAATGTTTAACCCATTTCCTGTAACCGTGGGTTTAATTACAGCATGACCGGAAACAGGCAATACAGAATATAAACCCGTTATGATTAATAAACCATACCTACGTAACCCGAGATATTCAGGTTTCCTTACCAAATAAAGAAATGGGGGGGGGGGAGATGAATTTTTTTCTATTAAAAATAATCCTGCAAAGGAGAAAAATTACAAAACCATTTTAAAGCCTGAAGTAGAAAATGTCCCAGGGATCGCCAGCCTCGCCCATCTGTTTAAACGAGTAAAAATGAAACCAGCTAAAAGTGACCAGCGCTTTGGAGTAAAACCGTGCTCAGTGGCGATCTGATCCAAGGTTCTCTCAGACAAGGATTTGGAGAAGGTTCTTTTGCCGAGTGTATGTACGACTGACATCGTAAATAGAAAACGTACTTCTACTGTTAAACTGCGGCTCCTGGTCAGCGACGTGGTCATGAGGATGAACTTAAACTATTCAGAGTAAACTGTAGAGTACATCAGAAAATAGGCTTCGTGTTAGAGGATTCCACGCTGCTCCATCAGAATTACGAGATTTCGGCACATTTGAGGTGGGAAACCAAGCATGTTTATTTAGGACCATGCATGTCAGCTAACTCGGATGAGTGATCTGTATGCCAATTCATTTAAAAGGCAACACTTGTGTATACACAGTACAGCTCCTTCAGCTCATATTTGGGAACAATACCATGTGCTGACTTTTTCTGCTGTGGCATTTCATGTCATGAAAGACCAGCTCCACATTTAGCTGGTCAAGAAAGAAGTTTCATAGAGTTGTGGGGAAAAAAAAATTATAATTCTACTCAACCAACCATTAAACACCCCTTATTTAAAAGCAGTGGTGTTTGCACTATTTGCGATAGACAGCACTGTTTTAACTATTCTTAAACAAGAGAGTGCAATAACTTTATATGTGCCTTTTTTTTACATTCATGGGCAGTTTGCCCAGACTGTTTTGACTAAACCGTTTGTGACTTCACATTTGAGGTACGTACACAACGTCACACCTTGAAAACGTGTCAAAGCCGACTAAACTACGCAAGGTGTTAATGCCTCATTAGCTCTGCCAAACTGCCTGTAAACACAAACACTAACTAAAGGCATGTCATGAAATGCTCAATACAATAAAGTTGTTTTAAACTTGAAACCCTGTAAATAAACACGCCAAAACAGCGTCTAAGTACACTTGTCAAAATCTGAGTGCTGCGTATCTATTCAGGCAAAACCGATACAACGAAGGAAGGAAACATGTAGACACTGAACTCAATAAAATTCAACAAAATTCAATAAACATGCAGCTATGTTTCCATTAGTTTTAGAAGTTACTTCATTTATTAAGGAGTTTTTCTATGGCAGTAATAAAATTATTTTTAACTTGAAACACTTTATTCCGGACTGGTGTAAGCTTAAGATGAACTGTTCATCTGACTTGCCGTGTGTTATGAGCGTGACTGAGTGATCACTTAAAAATTTCAAGACCGTAAGCCTATCACGTCTGCTTAAACTTAATGTGTCGTCTGAAAAGTTCAATTAAAAGCTCTAGTCCTTTATTACTAATTAGTAAAGTTCGTTTAAATCATGTTTTACCAAAAATACACCTAATCCAGGTTAACCAAGAATCATGATGACGCCACACAAACCTGAATGGCAACAATACACCGTATTTGACTATAGCATAGGGCTGGGCCGATAAACGATATCATATCGAATCGCGATTTATTTGATTTTAAAAACGATGAAAAGCTCGCCATTTTTTTGCTCGATATGGATTAATCTAAGAGCCAATCACACAGCAGAACAATACAACAACAGCCAGTCAGCGTGCAGCTTGCGCATGCAGGTCAAAGTTAGGCTGAATCCCATTTCTACCCCTTACCCCTTCACATAGCCCTACCCCTCCGTTTGGCGCGTTCACGTGAAGGGGTAGGGGTGTCTCATTTCTCTTTTGGTTGGAGGGGTAGGGGGAAGGGGAAGGGCCAGATAGCCCTCCAAACGAAGATTTTTCAGGACCTCACTTCAAACGAAGGGCTAAGCGAAATTTAACATGGCTGCTCACTCGAGCAAACAGACCCATAAATGTAAATTTTTGCCATAAATAAAGATTTTTATGACAAGTTTTCATTATATGTATATTACCTCTAGTCTTGTGTTTGTGTTTATGGTGATGTTCTGTAAAGAAATGTTTGCAAAAAAATCGCTAAAGTTTGCTAGCGGCTAGCACCGATTGCACGATATTACAAATATATATTTTATTTTTATATATTTTTATAATTTATATTATGTATAGGGATGAAATACGGCGCAAAAAAACTTTGGGAGTGAGTAATCTCTCTCTTATTGCAATGTGTGATAAACATGTCCTTTAACGTAACATTAGGAACTAGTGACAACGTATGATGACGTATAACAGTGTTGTAGTGGTGTCCCATTTCTTAGGGGAAAAATTTAAACCCTTCCCCTTTCCACTTCGTTTCAAGGGACAAGGGGAAGGGGTAGAAAATAGAAATGGGATTCAGCCTTAATGTCCTACCGCACTTTGCGAAGCAAACTTGACACCAGGACGAAAAAAAAAAGAAAAGAGTGGAAGCAGCGACGAAAGTGAATCTAACCGAGTTATTATCCAAAGATGTTGAAATTGTCGACAAAAAAGGTAGCATGAACTCCGTTATATGAACGCATCACCCACACAGAGCATGAAAATGTGGGCCGATGCTACTCCGTCAACTAGCAGGGCTAGCATTGGGGCTGTACCAAAGCAGATATCGATCGTGTCGTCTTTCGTGGCCATTACACCTTATGAAAGGTGTTCCAAAAGGAGCAAGGATATAACCAGGGCCATTTCTAACTTTATAGCGAAAGATATGATGCCCCTAAGCACACGAGGCTGAAGTTTAGCTCCTTATTTGCAGCTTCCGATTCGTTTGGCTTCTTATTGCGCAGCGTCTCATTCTGTGGCTGAAGTTTAGCTCCTTATTCGCCTCGTTACTAACGGGAGTGTTCACGTTGACGAAAGCTGCGCAGTTTACCAATAAAACGTTATTTTGGTGGCTTAAACCATTCTGGCCAGGCAAATATGAACTGTACAACACCTAGCAGGTACCCGACTATATAGTAAAAGTGAAATTGTCCTGGGCCAGATTGATAGCTGCATAATTCATTCCATTTTTGTTGTCATTGCATGCTTAAGCCTTTATGTCAGTTTATTGGGGCCGTGTGAAAAAGCCTTCATTTAACTCTGAATTGTGGGATAAAAAGACAGCCCTAGTGTGTGTGGTCTAAATGTTGTTTCTCATTGTTTAAAAATCTCAAAACATTGTAATATATCATCTCAAGATACTTTTTATCACCACAAACAAGTAATGTTTTTTTTTTATAAAAATCTTTACCTTGTAAAGATTCTGAGCATGTGCCTGTAGTATCTTAATTTTTAAGGACAAATCTGTCATCTGTTTTTGTCAATAAACTGTACTTTAAAATGTAATTTAATGAACACTTTAATTTCAGTTATTCAACATTGATGTTCAATAAATAATCATAGATAGTAGATAGTGTGTGTTGCCTTCAATTAATCAATCAAGTAATGCAGCCTTCATTCAAAAATCTCTCACTTATGAGCATATTTACTGTACAAAACGTGTCAGTGAACTATGAGGGCAAAAAATAAATAAAATAATCGTTCATTAATCGTAATCGAGTTAAAATGTTCGATTAATCAAGATTTAGATTTTAGGCCAAATTGCACAGCCCTACTTTAGCATGTCTGTGTAATCCAAAGCTGGAACTTGTACGGGATACAAAAGAATTCTGACAAATAGAAACTGAAAGATATGAAGGTAAGAAGAAAAATATTGAGATTGTAATGCATGATAAAGTTAGCAGATACAGTCGACTGTGCATCAGAATACTGCCAAAAAAAAAACCTCTTATATCTGTTAGTATAATATATATATATATATATATATATATATATATAATTATTTTTTTTTTCTTTTCTGGTTATTTCTGTTCACCTACAATTTTTCAAAAACACTCTCGTACTAACTAGATTTCGCAACCTCCTTCGTGTGGACATACAGTAAAATCAAACAGCTACACCAGTTCCTCCACACACAGGAAACTCTGTGGCACCATATACCCCTTTGACTCTGATCTGTTAATGCTGTGATCACGCACCCATCCTAGCGTGTTCCTCACTTTATCAAACACGGCCCTGGCTACTAACTAGATATATAAACCAACAAATACGTGAATGAATACGAAAGGATTATGTAGCATGCTCACACTCAATGCTCACAGTGTTGCTCTGACACTTATGTCAAATGCATCATACATCTCATGAGACGTTTCTTGCAACGTCTTTTGTATCCTTGCACACTTGGAATCTAGAGGTACCACCTGATGTGATATTCTCACAATAAACAGGTGCCAAATTAATTTGTATTGCGATTCTACAAGTGATATTCAAGTCAAACCGGGGCATTTCACATTAGGCGCTATTCATTTGTCCCAGGCCCAAGAATAACTGCTCAGCACTGATCATTTGATTTCATCAGGTATGATTTTCTGTCATATTCGATCCGCAACAGAGCACGCTGCCGGAAACCACCTCTTCAAGCTGACTCAGGCACGGCTCCCGAACGTGGAACGATTGTGTTTTCACTGACCAAAATGAACCAGGCTTTGGGATCAAGTGTTCAACGAACCGATCAAGGACCACTACTGTGCAGAACACAAGAACTCCTTTAATGGCCCAAACATGTGGAAATGGATTGGAGGGAGGTCAGGTCTGTACGGGGGATGTGGCAATTACTCCCAGTCGAGTTCCTGTAAAATACAAGTGGTGTTGGTGAATAAACGTTTGTACGTTTCCAACTGACAGGTGCGTCTCTTCCGCAGACTGGTCAGTCCTTCTCAGAAATAGACAGATGGATATAAATATATCCAAGTCCAATCTAAGTGCCATATTTTTGAATTAAAAGCAAACTGGATACTATGAACAGCCAAGACTTTAATTATTTGATGCATGCTAGATTACAGAACAGTTTCATGTTTGTAAAACAAAGTTGTCCTGGTCGATGTCCAGTAAATGAGAAGTGTTGTATATAATAAGGTGTCCGTGAGTGTAAAAGTATTTTGTCTACAGTACGGTGACAACCCTGACTTCTTTATCAGGTGTTATTCACCGCAATACACACAGTGTACACGTGTGTGTCAAAAATGCCATCATGACAGGGCCAAACTGTCAAAAGAGTTCTCAAAAGTGGAGTGAACTACGGGTGGTTTCTCTAAACCCGACAGGACCCCAAAACAGGTCAAAACGCTAGAAATGAACCAGGCTTTGGGGTCAAAAGTTCAAGGAATCGATCAAGGACCACTACTGTGAAAATGTCCTTAGTTGTGTAGAATACAAGAACTCCTTTAACAGCCCAAACATGTGGAAATTTATTGGAGGGAGGTCAGGTCTGTACGAGGGATGTGACAATTACTCCCAGGCGAGTTCCTGTAACGTGCAAGTGGTGTTGGAGAATAAATGTGTGTATGTTTCCAACTGACAGGTGCGCGTCAACCCCAAACTGATTAAAAAAAAAAGTAAAGTTACTCCTTTAAAATCGGTTAAAACCGATTGACTGCTCATTCATGAAAATGAAAGCCTTCATTTACAAGAAATTTCATAACAAGTACCAGGACTTGAACCCCTGTTGTACAAATATACAGATTCAATTTTTTTCCTGAATTTGTTATAAAGTGAAAACCTTGAAGGAAGTGTATATATAAAAAATATATAAAAAGGAAAATCTCTTAAGCTTTATACCTTAACTTTAATTGAAGCTTTGCTTAATTTAATTTTTCTCAATTCTGCTTCAGCATTTGTTATTTTCTGTTAAATAAAATGTAGCAAAATGTTAGTCATATTACCAGCGTACTTGCATGCCTTATATCCAACCTTACTTTAAGACTTAAATTATGAAAGCCAAGATTCCTCAATTTAAACTGTGAAGGAGCAGCCTGTATCTCTTATTTCTAAACCAGCTTAGCAAATAACTCGCACCTACCACACGAGTTGCTGTCCTGCCGGCTAATGCGTGAATATTTTAGAGCGTGCCACCTGCAAAATTACAGAGAAACTGACATTTCGCCACCTCAAAGCCATGAAAACAAACTTTATTTAAAAAAAAAAAAAAGTATAATAAATTTTAATGGCTGAATGCTTAAACTGTAAACACAAGGAAAGAGAAACACCAGGGACCACCTGATACAATATCATGACACAAATTGAATCTCCATGTAGGTATCGCGATTCAGCAACACGATTAAATAATTTTACTAATAATTTTACACAAATGTTCCTACACAAAAGAATGACATCTCTGATTCTTTAGATCCCCGCCCATCTTTACTAAACACACATTTAATTACATTTGTAGTGTGGCAATTCCTCTCAAACTATGCATGTCAAAGGAATGAGGGGAGATTAATTTTTAGGTCGAGTTTAGGTAGGAATATTCCTGAAAGGTGTATATAAACACAAGACAATGTTAATAGTTGAGGAAAAAATATGACGAATGAAAAATAAATAAATAAAAAAATAATAATAAAAAAAAAAAAGAGTGTCAAACACCTTTTTACCCATCTCGTTCTTTAAAAATCTCTTTTCTCCAAGTCATTTGTGTCTAAGCATGGGTCATCTCCGACATGCTTTTTTAATTTCTTTTTATTTTACTGCAACTACATGTTAAATTTTCAGGATTGTTTCCAGTTTCCTGTATTGACGCAAATCTAGAAATTTGCATGGCTTATTTCACGCATAAGCAAACCATCTCAGAAATAGATAGATAGGATATAAATATATCCAAGTCCAGGTGAAAATTTGCATTACAAAGTGCAATATTTGATAATTAAAAGCAAACTGGATACTATGAACAGCCAAAACTTTAATTATTTGATGCATGCTAGACTACAGAACAGTTATGTTTTGTAAAACAAAGTTGTCCTGGTCGATGTCCATTAAATGAGAAGTGTTGTATATAATAAATATATATATACCCCTGGGGCAAGGTAGTTCAGTGGTTAAGGCATTTGACTACGGTTCGGAAGATTGCAGGTTCAAACCCCACAACCAACAAGTTGCCACTGTTGGGCCCTTGAGCAAGGCCCTTAACCCTCAACTGCTCACATGTGTAATGAGATTTAAAAAATGTAAGTCGCTCTGGATAAGAGCGTCTGCCAAATGCCTAAATGTAAAAAGGTGACCCTGAGTGTAAAACTATTTTGTCTACAGTACGATGACACAACCCTGACTTCCTTACCAGGTGTTAATCACCGTGTGTGTGTGTGTGTGTGTGTGTGTGTGTGTGTGTGTGTGTCTGTCAAAAATGCCATCCTGACAGGGGCAAACTGTACTCAAAAAACTGAGTGGGGTGAACCACAGGTGGTTTCTCTAAACCTGACAGGACTCCCAAACAGGTCAAAACGCTTTCAAGTTACAAACAAACAGGCGAAAGGAAAATATATTCCACTTCACACACCTAGTGAAATAGACGGAACAAAGGTTAGACAAGGAAGAAGAAAAATCTCCAGGGATATGTATATACTCGTAAGAACGAGTTAGCACACCAGTGTTGTAGAATAAAGTTATATACAGAGAGAGAGTTGGATTCATCAAGCTAAACATGAGTAACTGCTTCAATTCAGGGTGTGAAGTTGAATACTTGTGATGTGACTAAGCTTTACGACTCGCGTTTACAACAAACACGAGGGACAAGCGGTGACTCCGCAAAAGGTGCCAAAACTTTACACAAGTTCACATCTTGGTTCAAAAATAATAACTAAATCGGCCTGTACCTACACAGAAAGATATTATAATCACCAGTAGTTCGCGCTGACGCCTTTTCCTAGCCGATGCTAAATTCCTGCTTCGTTAAATTAGCAAAGAAAAAACTAGCATCCTGGTGAGTTAGCTACCTATAGCTAAGCTCGATGAACCGTCATCTCTTAGCAACGGAAACGTAATATTCACTTTATAAGTGGTGGCAGTTTTATTGCGCGAGCCAAGTCGCGTTTTTTAACCGTAGGCAACTTTAAAAAAGAAAAAAAAAAGGTCAGGCCTGGTGATTAGCGAGCGCGAGAGAGCTAGCTAACTAGCGAGCAAGCAGAAGTCGTGCCGGCTAGTTCTTGTACTTATCTGTGTAAAACATCCCATTTAATACAGAAATGAATAACAGGTCAACCATTTGTGTCTCATTTTCCTCAAATTATGGTTCTAGCTTTTATAGTAGTAATAGTAGAAAAGATAATAATTATTAAGGATAATAGTAAAATGTAACATGATTAGCGGCTAGCTAACCGCTAGCGAACGTTACAACACGATGCGTTAGAGCTAAACTATTTCATAGCATGGCTGATTTTCAACCCCAAAACGATTCTAACAATATCCATCGAAACATTTCTGATTTATATTACAAGAATGTGAACGCGCTGTAAACCAACACGGATGGATGAGAAAGTCGAAGTGCGAAACCGAGGCCTCACTTCCTTCCCCTTACCTTATGAATTCTCTTCAGTGCCATTGTTGTGCTGCTGCTGCTGTCAGTGAAAAGCGCACTTCTTCACAATATTTCTACCAACTCTCCTTTCGATTCTGAGCGCCGACCAGCACCGGGTAAAGCTGAAGCCTTCTACCAAATGTACTCGGAACTGACCTCGATGAAGGGTTTCTCTCTATCTTTTTTTTTTTTTTCAAAGACGAAACTGAAAGGTATTAAAGCAACACTCAGAGTGAGTGAGAGAGCGAGAGAGAGGCTAAAGCGCTCCTTCCTCCTGCAGCGGCCGCCGCGACCGAATTACACCGCTCAGATGTCCGATTCTTCCGCATCTGCGCTGTTCAACTTAGCGCCGTCGAGATCTACATAGGGCGCGACTGCAGGGGTCTGTCGCACCCTAAATAGTGCCCGTGTATAGGGAATGCTTGAGCTATTTAACACAACGCCCCAGTGCTTAGGTAACCCATCCAAATAGGCGCTTTTATACATACGCTTACGTTTTGATCCAAAATGGCGTTTCAAAGATCTTTCATAGTTCCCCCCCATTTTTTTTCGACGAGGGAAAGAAATAATGTCTATAGTGTTAATGAAACGTAAGATAAATCAAACGTGTATCTGCTTAAACAGTTATTGTTTTGTTATTCTTGTTGATATACAGATATTTTTCTAACCAAACACTTGATTCTTCCGGCTTCCGGATTTTCGCAGTTTCACGAAAACACCTCTGATGAGAAGTTGAGCCAAGGCGGAGGGATATTAGTATATGTTATATCGCGATACACAACGCGAATATCGCCAATGACAGGATAAACGAGCAGGAGTTGATTGTAAAGGCTTCTCAATCCATTATCTTTAATGCAAGTCAGCCACTTGTCCGTTAGGTGTTACCAAGGGCGTAGAGTTGCTCTGGACATTGGTGGGGACCTATGACTCCACCCACCCCATCCCCTGCCCCACTCACCAACACCACCCCCCCCACCCCAACTCCGTCCACGCAATGCATGTTTTTTTTTATATGCTGCAAAATGCTAAATCACTTTACATTAATACTAGCAATGCTTCGATTGATATTAATCCACTTGAAATGCAATTCATTAAGTTAAATTAAAGATATAAAAATATAGTTTAATAAAGACTATTCTTTATTGAAGTGCAAATGAAACATCTCAAACATCAGTATATATAAAAGTAGATTATATCTAAACATGAACTACTGTTAGGTACCACACATGCACTAGTACCTGACAGAATTGCCACCTGATGAAATAGCGTGACAAAAAAGTGATATATGTCAGTTCAAAACTTTTGCCAAAAACACTAATGAATCACTTACATCCTCAGCCTTACATCACTCCTCATAATGCTAAATATTAGTATAATCAACATGTATAATATACACACACATATTATATGTTATATATAATCAACATTCAGATCAACCTCCTGTGATCTGCTTCTGTCCCCTAATAAATACAACATTGAGGGATTCCTTATGAGCATTGACAGAGAATGCCTCAGTCTATTATTGGTAACAATGTTAAATCTCAGGACAACTAATAATAATATCAAGTCATCGTTCAGCATCACCTGTGGCCCCTTCTCTCTCCATCGCTGTCTGATATACAGCACAGGTGTTTAGGTTCTGTCACCTGACAAAACAGGATAAACACATGCTATTTAAACAGCAATCATTTTATTTCACTTTTTCTGAGTCTTCGTGTGCAAACCTCGAATCAAATCATTAATGTTTGCCAAGTCAGTGAATGCATTTTAAAAACTATTTGTGCGAAGTGGATTGTCTATTGGTGAACTGTAACTAAATTCTAGCCATGGCAATATTAATATGTAGTATATCACTTTCTTTCACAATACTGATTTCTGACAAATAGTCGTCATTAGATTAGGAGACTGACAGGGGTCATATTTATACTTTTACATTTAATCTGCTGTTAGTTTGAAGTCCGTATTCACAGACTATAACCTGCCCTGCTGTAATGAATGTGAGTCAAAGCGGTAAAAAACAAAACAAAACAAAAAACACTAGCATTAACGTTAACTCTTCTCGTTACTTTGATGAATTCACAAGCGAACTTGAAGTGACTTACACTTTTCTTTGAAGCTCCTTGTGTCCAGCTTCTTCTTTCTTTTTTTTTTTGCTGCCGCCTCCTCACATGTATGTATGTATGTATGTAGGTATGTATGTCACCCAACACACCTTCTTGCACAGGAAAAAAAATCCACTGCATTTGGCGCTGCTTGTATCTGAACGCAGCCAATAGCCTCTCACATGATAACAGGGAAAGGCGCAGCCAATCAAAATGTTCATGTGTTTTGGGGGCGGGAGGATTCAAGGAGAAAACGTGATTTATCCGTTTCGTCTAGGTTAATGTTGACAGCACGATTTTTTATTTATTATAATTTTTTTAAGTGGTTTAAATTATTGGTGGGGACATTTCAATGGTCGGAGGATATTGGTGGGGACACATCCCCTCCGTCCACCCTAAATGTAGTACGCCCCTGGGTGTTACTGATACCCCAAGGCATTTAAAAATATCTAATCATTCACAGAGTCATTTATAGGGATCAATCGATGTCTCAAATGGTGTTATTACAGTAGTAGTGGTAGTACAGAGGATCAGATATACATTATATAGACGTAAGTATGTGTTTCAATCAGGCCCATTATCGCCAGTGTAGCATCTTAATGCACCAGCGTAACAAGACATCTCGGACAATGCCATGCTTTGTGGCAACATGACTGAGACCCAGAGGACAAAGCAAGGCCTGGATTCAAGATTCAAAGGAGCTTTACTGGCACTACAAATATTTATATTCGTATTGCCAAAACTTAGTAATAAGTCACAAGAAAATAACAGGAGTAGATGATTTTAAAAAACAAGAAGAAAAAAACTAAAAATAAAATAAAAGAAGATCAAAAACAGAATAGTATAAAAAGAGTAATAATAAATAAATGTATATAAAAGAGTGCAGATATTTAGTCAAATATAATGTGACATTTGTGAACGCCTTAAAAAGGAAAGCATATATACAATATAATGATTATAATAATTATAGTAATAATAAATAGTAGTAATAATAATATTAACAGTGATTAGTATGTTTTTGTTTTTGTTCATGTGTGCGTGTGAGTGATAAAGACATGGTTTGATGAGTTTGCCTGATGGAAGCATTCATTCATTCATTCATTCATTTTCTATACCGCTTAATCCTGTGTTCAGGGTCACGGGGGACCTGGAGCCTATCCCAGGAGACTTCGGGCACTAGGCGGGGTACACCCTGGACAGGGTGCCAATCCATTGCAGGGCACACACATACACACACTCACACACCCAATCACACACTACAGGCAATTTAGGAACTCCAATTAGCCTAACCTGCATATCTTTGGACTGTGGGAGGAAACCGGAGTACCCGGAGGAAACCCACCAAGCACGGGGAGAACATGCAAACTCCATGCACACAGAGAAGGCGACAGTGCTAACCACTACACCACCGCGCCGCCCTGATGTAAGCATATTTAAATTAAATATATTTGTGCATGCAGTGATATTACAGAAAACTATTAATCTTATCTTGTGACTGAGTGTGTGTGTGTGTGTGTGTGTGTGTGTGTGCTCTGCAATGGATTGGCACATTGTCCAGGGTGTACCCTGCCTCGTGCCCTGAGTCTCCGGGATAGGCTCCAGGTCCCCGTGACCCTAAATACAGGATAAAGCGGTATAGAAGATGAATGAATGAATATAGAAGTGAAGTAGGAAGAACAGAGTTGAGCCAAGGACAATGTGATGATGTTCAGTATACAGTATGCACCCAGTGAACCTTAGACTAGCAGCCATCTTAGAGATGAGATGCACATGATGACATAGTAACCCTAGACACGACACAAGATCAGCAGATATGACGTAGCCCCAGATATGATGTAATCTCAGACATGGGGCGATCTTAACTATGATGTAACAGGTATTGGATACACAAGCAACATGTCAAATTAGATAATGAAAAGAGACACACAGTGATATGAATAGTAAGTTTAATAAGAAATAGACACAAAATAGTATGTGTATATACATAGTGAATATTATACAATACAAAGTATTAGGCCCAACATAAAAAAGTATAAAACACACGGGGCCTGGGTAAGCATCAGTAGCAAAATAAAATGTATAAGAAGTTAATTAGCAAAACCTCCTGTGAGGAAGGACAACACCAATTAAAAAATCAGTGAAAGGAAATAGAAACAGAAATGCCGCGATTTGGATTTGGCACAGGTGCAGAAGGAAAATCTGTTTGGATACCAACAGACACTTTAACATCGGTCTGGCAAACAGGTTTTAGGACCGGCGGAGCTGGGGTTGTAGACTCTGGTCGTACGGGCCTAAAAGAAAATGGATAAGGGTTATCCACACGCGGTCTCTTAGAAGGACCAGGTTTGGGGCCAACATCCTTGGAAAAAGTGAGTCCTGTTTCCTCTAGGAACTGCAGTAGCGATACAGATGGTTCGGGCTCATTCTCAGTAAAAATCACAGAGGCCCGGTCCATGACAGGCTCAGTAGGAGTGTAGTCAGTAGGACTGTGAGCCGGACTGCTCCGGCTGTCCGAGTCGTCCAAAGCGACGTGGTGATCATTCGTGCAAATGCGATTAGCTATAAGAATAAAAATAGAATAAAAAAAAAAAATGCAAATACAATAAAATTCACAAACTTAGACAAATAATTAAAATAATATGTAGAAGATGCTTACCCATGGCCTGTCTCTTGAAAACTGTAGAGTAAACCGGAAGCACCAAGAATTTATAGCTGACGTAAGTGCCACCTCAATATTTTTTAAGTTGAATAAAAAAAGTGAAAAGATAATGGAAACTAATTTGTAAGAAAAATAAGTTATATTGGAAGGAAAAATTGATAAGAGGTGGAGTCAGATGACGAGGTATATGACATAGAAAATTATAGAACACAAATGTAATTTTAATGGTTGAAGAATTTGATAAGAAACCAAAAAAGTAATTGTGCAAAGGAGGGGGCCAGATGAGCGTCCCGCCCCTTGAAAACAGTATAAAAGAAGGCACCTATGTCACAGTAGATCAGTCTGTTCTTGGCAATGCTCTGATTTACATCTTAGGCATTTTCAAGACTGGCTCACTTTGTTTTATTGTTGCAATAAAACTTTATCCTTACTTCATCTAGATCTGCACGGAGTCCGGAGTCTTTCTTTGATTTCTTTTATTAAAGTTACAGTATTTGGTTAAGGTTTTAAATTAGCACACTTCAGTGTGGGGAGAATAAAAAATCCACCACAATGACCTCATAAATACTCAACAAAATGAATGGGCACGAATTACCATGGAAACACTCAAAAATCTTGTGGCCAGATTTCCAAGAAAGGTGGAAAATGTTTTAGCTGGGAAAGTGGGACGAACTCCGTATTGAAGTATATGTATTTGGATATAATGTCATTGCAGGTTTGACCAAATACGTTTGACGTGTAAGCGGTTGTGTAGACCGGTCAGAGTGCCCATGCTGACCACGTTCCACCACTGAAAGCACCTACACTGGAAACATGAGCGTCAGAACCAGACCATGAAGCAATGGAAGAAGGTGGCATGATCTGATGAATCACATTTTCTTTAATGTGACGTGGATGGCCGGATGCATGTGCATGAATTACCTGGAGAAGAGATGGCACCATGAAGGACCAGCAAGACAAGCCAGCGGTATTCTTCTAGAAAACCACAGGATCTGTTATTCATTCTGTTGTTACTTTGACATCTACAGTACAAAGTACTCTCTTCCACACTGAAAAAAATGAGATGGAACATGACAAAGTGTGGAAGGTGTTGATTTGGCCTCCCCAGAATTCCCAGATCTCAGTCTGATTGGGCATCCATGGGATGTGCCAGAAAAACAAATCTGAGCCATGGAGGCCCTGTACACAATATAAGCCATGTGTATACAATGTTAAATAAACTAAAACAAGACTGTTTAAGAGCAATGGACAGAGAGAAATGGAGAGAATGGTTGCCTAGAACCTGCCCTTGGGCAGAACACTGATGATGATGAAGACTGTTTAAATACATTTGGGACAGAATTATTTTTTAAATGATTAATTATTAATACAGATACATAAAATGGGCTGACATTAGACAACATTTGGCACAATTATGCAAACTTCACAAATCATGTTTCACAATTTTAGAGCACCTTTTAGATTTCCTAAAGGAAATGAAAAACTTGTGAAATAAAAAGTCAACAAAATACAGGCAATATTTCTGTCAAGAATTTATATAAATATCTATATTGTATCTATATTACAGTTAAGGCTGTCGCTTCCTGTGTACATTTTGCATGACTAGCCTTCATAGACATACAGGGAAACAAAGCTGGTTAGACACACAAATAGACAAACACACATAGATAGATAGATTGATACAGTAGATTGATTGATAATTGTACATGAACATACATGTATACACATGCATTTTTTCTTCTTCTTCCATTAGTAGCTGCTTACTGACAATACTTGTTTGCATGGCACTGTTTGCACCACCCAACATGCACATTCTTATATTTATATTATTAGCATAGTCATGTTTTTAGTCTTATCCTTATATTCTCTTTATTGCTGCTGGTTTCTGAAGGTTACAAAACAAATAATTTTATTGTATTATTACAACAGCAATGAAGTCTCTTTATTTCCATCGTATTTTATATACATACAGACAGGCAGATCTCTCTCTCTCTCTCTCTCTCTATACAGGTCCTTCTCAAAAAATTAGTTCATCATTTTCTGTAATGTACTGATAAACATTAGACTTTCATATATTTTAGATTCATTACACACAACTGAAGTAGTTCAAGCCTTTTATTGTTTTAATATTGATGATTGTGGCATACAGCTCATGAAAACCCAAAATCTCGAAAAATTTGGATATTTCATCTGACCAATAAAAGAAAAGTGTTTTTAATACAAAAAAAGCTATAGTTTAGAGAACCTTTTCATGATATGCTAATTTTTTGAGATAGGGATTTTGGGTTTTCATGAGCTGTATGTCTAATAAT
The DNA here is from genome assembly GCA_030522415.1 of Channallabes apus. Lineage (NCBI taxonomy): Eukaryota > Metazoa > Chordata > Actinopteri > Siluriformes > Clariidae > Channallabes > Channallabes apus. The sequence continues at coordinate 13,963,929 of CM060107.1, forward strand.
AAGTCTAATATTTATCTACGGAAGCGCATTGCATTCACACAATAAAAAAAAAAATCACGGGACTTATCTCATAATTATGACATCCTGATCTCATAATTATGACTTACTATCTCATAATTATGACTTAATATCTCATAATTATGACTTACTATCTCATAATTATGACATCCTTATCTCATAATTATGACTTACTATCTCATAATTATGACTTAATATCTCATAATTATGACTTAATATCTCATAATTATGACTTACTATCTCATAATTATGACTTACTATCTCATAATTATGACTTAATATCTCATAATTATGACTTATCACATATAATTATTAGGGTTCTGAGAAGACAGGGACAATGGAGCAAATATTGCCAAATTTAATTAGCTTTTATTTATTTCTTGGATTGAGACACTGGGAGATATTAATGTCATTGTGTAATTTGGATGCTATTATCATTAGTATGTCAACACTGCGCAGGTATCTAAAGTGCTTAGGACTGTTCAGGAGGAAAGCACATTTTATCCTTCTCGAAGTGGCTCTTCCTTCAGGAGAAGCTAAACCTGTAACAATGCGGGTCTTACGAGGGGCAGAACCTCGCATAAATACTCTGCAATAGTCTGAATGGGCAGATCTGTAGAAAAGAAAGGCAGACAGACAAAGTGTGCTGTTCAGAGACAAACCCCAGCCTTTGACGCCGGTGAGAGAGAAAGAGGGAGCGGCCCGCATCAGTCCAGCGCGCGCACTCACGTTAAATACAGTATGAAAGTACAAAAAGACACAAACCCCTCTCTCTCTCTCTCTTATAAATCCTCGGTAAGGGCGAACACTCCGAGAGGATCTAAAGGTTATTTTTAGTTTCCCGAGCACCGTCCGTTCTCGCGTAGCCGGCGGAGCTCCGGTCATTTTGCGTTTCAGTATTAATTTTGTTTCCTTTTAAGTTCCTAATTAATAATCCCCCCCCCCACCCCCGCATCTCCAGAACAGAAAGGTCTTCCCGTGCGTATCATAGGCACTCTCACAACAACTCCTATTTCACTGACCCCCTCTAAAGCCCTGCGTTAACACATCGTGGTGCAGCTCTCCATAACCGCCCCACGTAACAACACCAATATGGAGCGCTTCATAGATACAAAATCATGCATATGAAATGCATCCAAGCTGGCTTTGTGGTATCTCAGATAACTATCTGGCACCTGCTTAAAATTCTGGTTCCTCGCTTCCGAGCAAAAGGATGTAGTAACTTCCGTTTCCGGTGTCACGCGCTAAAATGCCCCCTGCCACAAACTGCCTCCACTTATCTCATAATTATGAGATAGTAAGTCATAATTATGAGATAGTAAGTCATAATTATGAGATAAGGATGTCATAATTATGAGATAGTAAGTCATAATTATGAGATAAGGATGTCATAATTATGAGATAAGGATGTCATAATTATGAGATATTAAGTCATAATTATGAGTTAGTAAGTCATAATTATGAGATCAGGATGTCATAATTATGAGATAAGGATGTCATAATTATGAGATAGTAAGTCATAATTATGAGATATTAAGTCATAATTATGAGTTAGTAAGTCATAATTATGAGATCAGGATGTCATAATTATGAGTTAGTAAGTCATAATTATGAGATCAGGATGTCATAATTATGAGATATTAAGTCATAATTATGACATAAGTCCCGTGATTTTTTTTTGTGTGAATGCAATGCGCTTCCGTATTTATCAGTACATTACAGAAAATAATAAACTTCATCACAATATGCAAATTTTTTGAGAAGGACCTGTATATATATATTCCCCCTATTTCTTTCTTTCTTAAAAAAAAAAAAAAGTAATTTAGGTCTGCAGCTTGGACTTAACCAACAGCTCATATTTTGCTGGTGAAAGTTTTCACTTATTCATTTGAAGAAAAATAATCTTTATGAAATCAAAAATCTAATTTTGTCTCAAAAAATCTGAGATTCAATTTATAGATAGATAAACAGATCCATATATTCGAACAAAAATGTAACCTATGAAATAAGAATATATTTATTCTTATTTATAATAATATAATAATAAAATGATACAAATATAAAAACTTTTAAGCTGTAAAATTTACACTATGTACAAATAATAAAATAGAATTGAAATGGAACTGAATGTCCAGTCATGAGCAGATAATGTTCTGATAATGAAGGAGATACACAGTCTAAGTTAAAGTTTGGTAACAATTCCTGCAGAGGAAGTTAAGAAACACAGACAGAGAGAGAGAGAGAGAGAGAGAGAGAGACTAGGGAACCCCCTTCACCGACCCCCCCTCCCTCTTCACCCCACTTCCCCCACACTGTGCGAGTCTGCCACCGGATGGCAGCACGAGGCAGCGCGTGACTGGCTGCGCGCGAGCGGATCGCGTGGGCGTTCCTGCCTCCGCCATCATGCCGGGGTGGTGCAGATACTCCGCGCCGAGGAGCCAGAGGAAAGCCCGAAGAGAGCGGAGCGAGTAGCTAGGACAGTCCCCACCCCCCACCGTCACCACCGTCACCCTCCACCCCGGCGCCTTTCAGCGTCCGCGTCTCCGTGCGTTTGTCCGTCCGCGCGCGCGCGCGCGTGATCTCTGCGACAAGAGCCGAGCTCGTGCACCTCCCTATCCTCCTCCTCCTCCTCTTCATCATCCTGCTCCTCCTCCTTCTCCGGTGAGCGGGGAGCGGAGCCGCACCGAGTGATGCTGCTGCTGCGGCCCGCGCCGCCCTCCTAAAGCACCACAGCCCCATGAACATGTCCAACGCAGTCATGGGTCTGAACCCCACCGACAGGGTCATCAAATGTAAGTGCGTGCGCGAGCAGGCGGGCGGGCGGGCGCGCGCCCGTTTCAGCCGGATGTTTTTGTGTCTCGTCTCTTGCGTGTCTCCATCTGTCATTAAATGATCAACTGCATTTACAAACTGTGGACTCGGCTGTCTGATTGTTCTGCACACATTTCCTTCTGGGAAAAAGAAAAATCTGATCTGACTGATCTGATTATTATTATTATCATTATTATTATTATTATTATTATCAGTAGTAGTTGCATTGGTCCATTGTTATTATATTAGCATATCATTATGGTATTATTATTTAGATCAGTGAGCTGATGCTCCATGGCCCATTTGTCATCCGTTTTTGGTGTACCCTGATAGGCTGGAGGCTGGAGGCTGGCTAATGAGCTTCAGACCATCTTTCTGCTAGTGGTGAATGCGTGAATTGCTAGAGAGAGAGAGAGAGAGAGAGAAAGGGAGATCAGCATCATTTTGTTTCAATGAAACCTTTGTCCTTGCCACTTTCACGATGACAGCAGCCAAAGGACGACCTAAAGGTAGAACTGCTTTATCTTCTTTTCATTTCATTTCATTAAGACCTTAGAGTACCGCCTCACTCTATGGATCGATCTCGGGCTTTACTCGCTTACCCTGAGCGATCCTGTCTGATAGCTGATAGACTGTGAGATGCCCATGGACTTCTTATACAGACGATATCCAAATATTCCGGGTTATATTGTTTAATTCTCATTAGCACAAATAGGCTTTCCTATCGTACCTGTGATGACATTAGCTAACACACACACGCACACACAGTTTTCGTATTTTAACACGCTTCAGCTAGTTGTGACTATAAACCTATACGTAATGTGCTTTATGTCGGACGAAATACAAATAACATGGCTTAACAGTGTTATAGCAATTGCAAAAAAAAGTGCTGTTTTTTTTTATTAATTTTTTTACAGTATATCATCTGTTGTTGCTTTGCTTGATGGAATTTGTAATTAGTGATATTAATATCATCATTATTAAAGATGACAGTGTGGCATTGGGGAGGCTGTTGGCAGTCAGCGAGCGGACAGAAGGGAAATGAGAACGGGAGAAGGGAGAGAGAGAGAGAAACAGGAGGGGTTTCATTGGAATCCACTCTAAATGGGCTATCCCTCACCGAGGGACCGTGGCCGACCAAAATAGTGCAGCAACATATGCTATTCTGCATAAAATAATTATGGCATATGCTAGCTTTAAAATCTTCCTTCAAAAGCGTTTTCAAAGAAGAGTATTAGATGTCACAGTGTATCATGATGATGATGATGATGATGATGATCCCAATAAAATCCTGGCTAGATTTTGAAAACTGCAATAGCTTTTTTTTGTCCACGTCAGCTCATATGATGATTATCCTGTTAAGGATACACCCCTTAGAGATGAAAGAAAATGACTATGAATTGATCAGCAGATCTCTGCAGAAAATGGAGTCTCATGCTGCTTTTGTCATTGTTAGAGCTGTGTTGACTAAGTAGGAGCATTATAACATTAGGGGGAAAAACAAGCTTTCTTTACTGTAACATCCACATAGGAACCTCTGTGGTCCAACAAGGGACTGTGAAGGCCAGTGGTTTACATTTTTATGACCACGTAGGACCTTCGGTTAACATTTGCACGTGCATTCACATCCTACAGGCAATTCGGGAACGCCACTTAGCCTAATCTGCATGTTATTGGATTCTAGGAGAAAACCGGAGATGTTGTTGGTCTTTCGGCAGCTCCGGTCAAGGGTTCGCCACAACTTGGCACAGGTTTTATGGAGGATGCCTTTACTGACGCGCCCCATTCTATCAGGGCTTGGGAGCAGCACAGCATCCAGTTTGTGCATTGATTGAATTGAACCTTGACATCAATGTCCTTTATGGGAGGAAACCGAAGTAGGAAACTCTCCAAGCACGTGGAGAACATGCAATCTTAATGCATGCAGACCCGAGGCAGGAATCGAACCCGGACCCTAGAGGCGCAAGGCAACAGTGCTGCCATAACATAAGCTGACACAAATACGATCTAATGTTTTCTTCATTCTGACACTTTAAGGCAAGGAGATGAAAATGTTTTCTTAATCAGATCTTGGTCAGATTTAAACTTTCATACTCTTAGCTGTTATATGTATCTCACTAACTTTGTAAAGTGCTAGTGCTAGTGCTAATGATCTGTAGCTGCTAGCATACAATTTTGGTTAAGCTTACACAACATGAGTTGTCGAAATACTAGCTACATTAGACAGCTGTTAACTTTAGTTGTGTGTACTGATAAAATAATTTGTTTAGAACGCTGAGTTTTCCAAAAAAATCTTTTTTTTTTTTTTTTTTGGTCGGAAACTAAACAAATGCAAAAAGATTGAATACAAGGACGATGTATTCTATTTATCAGCGTTTGATAGTTCATACCACAAGAACACACCGTTTACAACATCTGATGCTCAACAGATACATTTTCGATAGTTTTCAGTTTATGACTTGTGACAGTCTGATTCTTAAGAATGACAGAATTCATGGAAATTCAATTTGCTACTTAATTAGTGTGAGTGTAATTCCTTTGTCAGTTTTGATTACTTTACCAACATATTTGAGTGAAACATCTATATTTCCAATAATTTCCCCTCGTTTTTACCGTCACATTCTCTGTATAAAAGTAACAAATTTTTACCGCGTTATCGCTAGCTAATCGCTAGCTTTAGTTAGTCAGCCAGATTACACAAGGCATCTTTATGCTTCTCCCAGCACGTAAACAGGAAACACACCTTATCGTAATATTGTTGTGTTTATTTGTGCGGGTGTTTTTATATTTCATGCTGGTGTCTCGAGTTTGTGTATAAATGGTTAAGCAGTGCCTTGCGTAAGTTTTCATCCCTTGTATTTTTTCATATTTTGTTTTACAATCGCGAACTGAAACTGATTTCAAACTGATTCTTTTGCGCGACATTTGAAGGTGCAAAACTATTTCCGGGTACTGAGACACATTTGTTATTCACTCAATACCTGTGGCTACAGTTACAGTTTAGATCTACAGTATATCTATCATCTTTCCACATCTGGAAAGTCATTACCGTCATCGTTTCCTTTCCCATTCCTATTGAGAACAACATGAACGTCTGTCAGATTGTGTAGGTCTCGCCAACAGAGCAGCCATTTAGAAACCTGCAGTTATAATCAGGTCACATGACACTAATTGTTGCACCAGGATTAATATAAGGGTTTCACACCAGTGGGAGGGAATACTTTACAACTGTTAGGTTTTATGTTATTAATTAAATAATTTTGCCGTCCATCGTGATTCCCTCGCCACTCCCTCTTCATTATTATGGGCTATTTTGTAAAGATTTATGATGTACAATCCAGTTGAACAGTTCCAGGTTGTTGCAAGAAAAGGAAACAGGATGAGAAGACAGCAAATTACATTCAAGGCAAGGGATGGATGAGGTGGCGCTCAAACATCGCTAGATCATGGTGACCCGCACACATTTTTGTGTGCTTGTCTTAGATTTTCTGATCATGTAAAATCGAAACAGAATCCGTAGATCCGATGTTTAGAAAATAAATTTAGTGGCATGTTCCCTCCATCTCTTTTTTTAATATTTTTTATTATTAATTATTAAAACCCTTCACAAATATGGGCAATCTGGTGCTCAATGCATTTTGTGAATGCACTATCCAGTTGAATCCATCACAGATATGACTGCAGGATGTCTTCAGTACCGTACAAACTACAGACGTATTTGGAATGGCTTCACAACCCATTAAAGCACTGAAAATGTGAATACCCCAGACATCTTCAGGAATAATTTCCTATATACTGTAAGTCCTCATACTAAAGCTGTCTATTGGGCTTCCTTACAGAGTAATCAGTAATGTCTTATATTCATAAAGATGACCCAAAGACCTCTTAACGAGAACCTGAGAGTTAGTCTGGGTACCCATGTGGTAATAATTAAGATATTGGGTATTTCAGGAATATCTGTTAGTAAGTAGTGCAACTTGACACTCCAGTATATCGCTCCAGTATTACAGAAACACTTGAATTCTTCCGCTTGATCTTAGAGCCAGATCATATTGCATTCTTAGTTTTCCATGAGCTTTTAATACAGTAAGTCCCCTATACACGATTTACAAACTTTCGAAGATACGCAAAAGTTAGATCACATGTCTGGCATACATTGTCACGTTCGTGCAGCGCGTATCTAATGATGTCCAGAAGCAAACATAAAAGCAGCGGCGATGAAGCTGATACTCCTAAGAAGTGTCAAACTATAACGATAAAAACAAAAGTGAGAGAATGGAGTGAGGGGAAAAGATGGCAGACATTGCGTGTTGTTGTTTTTTTTAACATGGATCGTTCAAACATCTAAAAAGCAAAGACAAGATAAAGGAACATGTTAGTTTTATACTGTGTATAGCCAATTATGTTACAAATTCCCAAAAAGTTGGGACACTAAACAAATTGTGAATAAAAACTGAATGCAATGATGTGGAGATGGCAAATGTCAATATTTTATTCAGAATAGAACATAGATGACAGATCAAAAGTTTAAACTGAGAAAATTTATCATTTTAAGGGAAAAATATGGTGAATCAAAATGTCATGGTGTCAACAAATCCCAAAAAAGTTGGGACAAGGCCATTTTCACCACTGTGTGGCATCTCCCCTTCTTCTTACAACACTCGACAGACGTCTGGGGACCGAGGAGACCAGTTTCTCAAGTTTAGAAATAGGAATGCTCTCCCATTCTTGTCTAATACAGGCCTCTTACTGTTCAATCGTCTTGGGCCTTCTTTGTCGCACCTTCCTCTTTATGATGCGCCAAATGTTCTCTATAGGGGAAAGATCTGGACTGCAGACTGGCCATTTCAGTACCCGGATCCTTCTCCTACGCAGCCATGATGTTGTGATTGATGCAGAATGTGGTCTGGCATTATCTTGTTGAAAAATGCAGGGTCTTCCCTGAAAGAGATGACTAGATGTTGTTCTAGAACCTGAATATATTTTTCTGCATTGATGGTGCCTTTCCAGACATGCAAGCTGCCCATGCCACACGCACTCATGCAACCCCATACCATCAGAGATGCAGGCTTCTGAACTGAGCGTTGATAACAACTTGGGTTGTCCTTGTCCTCTTTGGTCTGGATGACATGGCGTCCCACATTTCCAACAAGAACTTCGTGAACAAGAATTTCGAATCGTGACTCGTCTGACCACAGAACAGTCTTCCATTTTGCCACACTCCATTTTAAATGATCCCTGGCCCAATGAAAACGCCTGTGCTTGTGGATCTTGCTTAGAAATGGCTTCTTCTTTGCACTGTAGAGTTTCAGCTGGCGACGGCGGATGGCACGGTGGATTGTGTTCACTGACGATGGTTTCTGGAAGTATTCCTGAGCCCATTCTGTGATTTCCTTTACAGTAGCATTCCTGTTTGTGGTGCAGTGTCGTTTAAGGGCCTGGAGATCACGGGCATCCAGTATGGTTTAACGGCCTTAACCCTTACGCACAGAGATTGTTCCAGATTCTCTGAATCTTCGGATGATATTATGCACAGTTGATGATGATAACTGCAACGTCATTGCAATTTTTCGCTGGGTAACACCTTTCTGATATTGCTCCACTATCTTTCTGCGCAACATTGTGGGAATTGGTGATCCTCTACCCATCTTGGCTTCTGAGAGACACTGCCGCTCTGAGAAGCTCTTTTTATACCCAATCATGTTGCCAATTAACCTAATTACTGTTAATTGGTCTTCCAGCTCTTCGTTATGCTCAAATGTACTTTTTCCAGCCTCTTATTGCTACTTGTCCCAACTTTTTTGGGATTTGTTGACACCGTGAAATTTGGAATCAACATATTTTTCCTTTAAAATGATACATTTTCTCGGATTAAACTTTTGATCTGTCATCTATGTTCTATTCTGAATAAAATATTGACATTTGCCATCTCCACATCATTGCATTCAGTTTTTATTCACAATTTCTTTAGTGTCCCAACTTTTTTGGAATCCGGTTTGTAGTATCCTTGTACCTAGACAATGTTTGTTGGACTTACGAACAAATTGGACTTACAAATGAGCTCTTGGAACGAAACCTGTTCGTATCTAGGGGATTTACTCGATTGCGCTTTTTACTCTTCTGTATTGGTGTATTCCTATTGACTTTTAGATCATATCAGCTGAGTGTTTTGGTTTTGGCACTTTATATATAACCTGGCAACGTATTCATATTAGTCATGAACAGAACAGCATCACATGCTTCACCAAAATGGTGAATAAGAGACCAGTGATGTCTGAAAGCTGTCCTTACCGGAGCCGACGACCTTGCAGGGCCTTGTGGGCTGAATGTAGTTGTGTCACTAGAGGATGTGACATACCTGCACAATGCAACAGTTAGCCAATAGCCAGTGGATGATGTAATTATTTCTGCACACAGACATCATTAGTGTAAAGTGCAGCTTAGCAAAGAATCTAGTAGTGTAAGTGAGCACTGGTGTCTTTGGTATGTAGTTATTACTGAAACACTGGAGCAAGTTTAGGGATTTGTTTTTTTTAATGAAGAGAGTTAGGTTGGTATTGTAACCCCAGCGCTTTGAGATTATGATGATTTATGATGATACAGGTCTTTACCCAAATAGACACAAGTTTACAAATGCAGTATATTCTCACACTGTTGTGATCAAAGAACGCAGATCATTTACTGTAGGCATTTGGCAGACGCTCTTATCCAGAGCGACTTACTGTTTAATCTCATTACACATCTGAGCAGTTGAGGGTTAAGGGCCTTGCTCAAGGGCCCAACAGTGGCAACTTGTTGGTTGTGGGGTTTGAACCTGCGATCTTCCGAACCGTAGTCCAATGCCTTAACCACTGAGCTACCCCTGGCCCCATTTAACCCTGCTTAAGTCTAACAGTATCATTCATGGTATATGAACTATTGCTTTAAGCACCTGCACTAGTACAAGAAAGGTTATAAGCTACAATCCCTGAGCTACCACAGAGCAACTCTACTCATCTCTTTGATTGGATTGGCTTCTGTCTCACCTGTAAACTGCCCTGAAGGAGAAAAAAAAGTGAATAAAACCTTGCATCTAGTCTTACAGCTCCTGGGTCTGTGTGTCTCCGAATTGCGTTTAGGAGGTCGACAACAGTGTGACACTCCCATCATGGCTATTACTGCTCAGAATACTCTGGAAATAATTAGGCCAGAGAACTCATGTGTCTCGAAGCAGCTGTCAAAAAGGATAAGAGCAGTAGCGTTATTCCAGGGTGTTGTGTTATGATAGACACTTTAAAAAGAGGAAGACTGCAAATTGGTAGGATTTGTGAATCAACTCATATGAAACAGCTTTTTTATTAACTCATTTGGAGGAATTCCAATCAAATCACACTGAACCCAATAGAGTCTAATAAAACCTTCAAATTTGTTGTGAAACCCAATAAGCTTTAAACTATTTTGTTTAAACTGGTATCATGTCTTATACGTACAAATTCCTCGTCATGAAGTCGGAAATGTATTGTACAGTATAGTGTGAGTCTGAGTTGTGAGTTATAAGGGTGGAAGTTCAAGTTGAGTTGCAAGTCAAAAGCTTTGAAGACAGTGAAGTCATAAATATGAGAGTTGTAAGTTGCAAGTCAGGAAGAGGGTGAGAATCATAAGCTTTGAAGTCATAGTTGAGTTGTGAGACATAATCTTTGAAGTCTGATTTGAGTTATGCTTTGAAGTCAAAACCTGGATTTCGTCATCTGATAGCTGTTGAGTTGTGTTGTGAGTAAAAACCTTTTGACTCTAGGTCAAGTTACAAACAGTAAACGTTCTGTCGAATTTGAGTTACGACATTTAAGCGTTTAAGTCCGAGTTGAGAGTGACAAGTGCTGATGTCTGAATTGGATTGAGTCATAACGCTTTGAAGTCAGAGTTGATTTTTAAGTCATTTTAAGTAGATTTTTTTTTTTTTAAGTTTTGAGTTGAGCTTTATGTCCTACTTTGAGTTGCAAATCATATGCATTGAAGTCAGTGTCAAGTAACATAAACTTTGATACCTGAGGCAGGTGGAATTATACGCTCTGAAGTCAGAGTGCAAGCACAAGTCAGAATCTTTGGAGTCAGAATCTAAATACGAATCACAGTCTTTGAAGATGGAATTCATGTTCAAGTTGGAGTGGTTGTAAGTTTTGAATTCCAACCATGATGAGCGTAAAGGTTAGACGTTGAATTGCTGCTAGGGAACTGGTGAGAATTACTTTAACCGGAGACAGGCAAGTTACTCGTCTTGGACAGCATAATCCTACCTGAAGTGTGAAAATGTAGTTCAATCTGTAGGGTGGCTAGGAAAGAAAGGACGAGAGAACGGAGAGGAGAGGAAGGCTAATTTTAGCCGCTTTAACACACATAGTAGAGCTAGGAGTTTGAAGAGGACGGAGTTGGCCTAATGAGGCCATGCTGAAGCAGGAAGTTACTCCAAGTCCGACATGGCTCTTCAGTTTCCCAGCGTTCTCCTCTAGCATTCTGTCTTCCAGACCTGGCTGTTGTCTTCTTTCCTGCCGTCAGTCATCCTAGCTCTGTGTTTACTGGCTCGTTTTGCGCTCTGTTTCTCAGCATGCTGTCCCACCTGCCAGCCTGGCTTTCTATTTGCGTGCATGTGAATGTGTGTAAGTGCAGATGGCTGTACGTGTGTATGGCATGCATTAATTGGATGACTTTAAATAGGCCTTTAAAAAATGCTTTATCAAAGAGCATGGTTAGTTTCGCTTGATCAGGGACGCCGTGTGACACGCATCAACATGCAGGTACTCTCTCTCTCTCTCTCTCTCTCTCACATATTTGTGGGATCAATAACCTTATTCTCATTCAACTCTCTTTTTCTAACATACATCCTATGTTTCTTTTGGTCCAGAAAAACAAAAGCAGAGAAGATGAATACTACATGCAAGTTTTTTAAATGCTCTGAGTGTTTCTGCTTGTCGTAACACAGGTTTCGAGATAGTTCTGAGTAGGTATCCGATGATCTTTCGGTTCCAGTTCAGCAATCATGTGCTATATTGTAACAGGGAGACTTTCCCTAGAGTCAATTTTTCTCCATCCTCTCTCTGATCTTCTGTCCTAGTTTTCCTCTTGCTTGCTCTGTGCTTCACTTACACACACGCACACACACACACTACCCAAAACTTAAAATACCATTTTTATTTTATATTAAATAATACATTCCTTGATGTGGTAGTTATATTAAAATATCATTAAACAAGAGTAAAAGACACAGAAACTTTTCCACAAGACTGGAAATCCAGATCAAATGCACACGCAAGTATAAAAATCGCCCCTCATCGCCCTTCCCCTATAAACCAGTGCAATAAAAAAAATAATATCTGCATAACTGAACCTGATTGGCTCGTCCATATTATGATGCAATAATGTTTATCACTTACGTGCTCAATATTAGCTAGTCCTACTTTGTTCAGCTTTAAAGGTCACATATTATACTTCTTTTTAAACAAGTTGTCTGTTATACAAACACACGTCTGTTAATGTTCCATAATGTTCATACATGATTCCAAACATTTTTTTTTTACAAATAAATAACTGCAAAGTGCGGTGTGCGTAATTATTCAGCCCCCTGAGTCAATACTTTGTAGAACCACCTTTTGCTGTAATTACAGCTGCCAGTCTTTTAGGGTATGTCTCTACCAGCTTTGTACATCTAGAGACTGAAATCCTCGTCCATTCTTCTTTGCAAAACAGCTCCAGCTCAGTCAGATTAGATGGACAGCGTTTGTGAACAGCAGTTTTCAGATCTTGCCACAGATTCTCGATTGGATTTAGATCTGGACTTTGACTGGGCCATTCTAACACATGGATATGTTCCATTCCATTGTTGCCCTGGCTTTATGTTTAGGGTCGTTGTCCTGCTGGAAGGTGAACCTCCGCCCCAGTCTCAAGTCTTTTGCAGACTCCAAGAGGTTTTCTTCCAGGATTGCCCTGTATTTGGCTCCATCCATCTTCTCATCAACTCTGACCAGCTTCCCTGTCCCTGCTGAAGAGAAGCACCCCCAGAGCATGATGCTGCCACCACCATATTTGACAGTGGGGATGGTGTGTTCAGAGTGATGTGCAGTGTTAGTTTTCCGCCACACACAGCGTTTTGCATTTTGGCCAAAAAGTTCCATTTTGGTCTCATCTGACCAGAGCACCTTCTTCCACATGTTTGTTGTGCAAACGGGACTTACGGTTTTCTGTTAACAATGGCTTTCTTCTTGCCACTCTTCCATAAAGGCCAACTTTGTGCAGTGCATGACGAATAGTTGTCCTATGGACAGATTGCCCCACCTGAGCTGTAGATCTCTGCAGCTCGTCCAGAGTCACCATGGGCCTCTCGGCTGCATTTCTGATCAGCGCTCTCCTTGTTCGGCCTGTGAGTTTAGGTGGACGGCCTTGTCTTGGTAGGTTTACAGTTGTGCCGTACTCCTTCCATTTCTGAATGATCACTTGAACAGTGGCTCCGTGGGATGTTCAAGGCTTTGGAAATCTTTTTGTAACCTAAGCCTGCTTTAAATTTCTCAATAACTTTATCCCTGACCTGTCTGGTGTGTTCTTTGGACTTCATGGTGTTGTTGCTCCCAATATTCTCTTAGACAACCTCTGAGGCCGTCACAGAGCAGCTGTATTTGTACTGACATTAGATTACACACAGGTGCACTCTATTTAGTCATTAGCACTCATCAGGCAATGTCTAAGGGCAACTGACTGCACTCAGACCAAAGGGGGCTGAATAATTACGCACACCCCACTTTGCAGTTATTTATTTGTAAAAAAATGTTTGGAATCATGTATGATTTTCGTTCCACTTCTCACGTGTACACCACTTTGTATTGGTCTTTCACGTGGAATTCCAATAAAATTGATTCATGTTTGTGGCTGTAATGTGACTAATGTGGAAAAGTTCAAGGGGCCGAATACTTTTGCAAGCGATTGTATTTAAGAGCATTTATTCATGATGGTATGATCAATGTTTAGTGATATACTGTAAATATAAGGTAAAACTAAAAGCTAAAGAAAGCTACAGTAGATTAGCCATTAGCAGTTAGCTACTACCCGCTAGCCTAGCCTTATTTACTTGAAAAAAAAAAAGAAGTAAATATCGTGCACGGAGACTGCCAGAGTTGGGCAGAACTGGGTGGAGTTAAGCAGAGCTGGAGGAGGGTCTTTTGATATATGAGGTCACAACACGGGGAAAATCTGATTTGCTTTTTAAAGCCTTGGTCAATACAAAAATCGAAAAAGGAAGGGATAAAAGGAGAATGGGGAGTCACGCATCACTCATATTTTTGAGGAAAACTGGACTGGAAAATTTGGCTTTAACGAATAGGGTAGTCACAGGAGAGTGATATAGGTGGTGGTGATGCAACTTACATCACACCAACCAAAGGTTCAGACCGTCTCAATACTGAGAGGGAACATGTGGAAAAGATAGAGTGTGTGGAAGTGTCGGATAAAAGCAGATGAAGAGGTCGAGACACAGAATAAGGCAAAACAAGATGAGGAAAGGAAGAATTTGGCTTTTTTGTTTTAAAGAAGGCTGAACTGGAAATTCAGCTTTGGGAGCATAAGGGAAGCCTACAGATGGCGGTAATGCAACCTACTGGATTCCAACTGCTGTTAAACACAAAGAAGAAGAAAGTGGAAAACAGCATGGAATTGTGTGTGTGTGTGTGTGTGTGTGTGTGTGTGTGTGTGTGTGTGTGTGTACGCGCTTACACAGACTGGATGCCCATGTCAATGTCTAAAAATGACTCAAAAGCAAATTTTACTTTTAAGCTCTCGTTTAAAATTTTAAGGTGCTGGTCCCAAGCCCAGTTAGAAAATGGAAGGGTTGTGACTGAAAGGGCATCCAGAGTAACACTTGTGCCAGATCTTATGGATCTTGCAGTTGATCTGATGTTTAAGATCCTAGGATGAAAGGGACAAAAAAAAGTTTTGATTGATTCAAACACATAGCTGATGTGCGTTGGTTAGACAGAAAATTGATGTGACGTTTCTATTTATCAGACTGAAGTGAGCACATCGCCTGATCATCAAGCTTAATACACATCCAAGCCAAGTCTTATTGCATCATAATATGGAAGAGCCAATCAGTCTCCAATATGCAAATAGAGGCCTTGAAAAACGAATAGGAAGATTTATTCTATGTGTTTATTATGTCTGGAAATATTTCTTTGTCTACACTTTTAAAATGCCTTTATTTCTCTGTCTTGATCTTTTTAGGGAATTTTAGGGGTCTTGTTTCAATTGTTCCTCATGGGAAGCTAAAAACACCTAACTGCCAAAAGAACAAGCAAAAACCTTATTTGGCTTGGGGGTACCTCTAGTGCTGCCTTAAAGTTCTACTTGAAAGTTTGTGCGGGTTTAATGGTGGAAATGATAATGTCGAAATGGTTTTGGTTGGTATCAGTTCTTCTGTCTTACTGAATCATTAACAACTTAAAGCAGGCCAATGATGATCAATATATTTATTCCAATTTTACAACCGTGGTAGGACGTCCAGTCAACATTCACATCCTACAGGCAATTTGGGAATGCCGATTAGTCTAATCTGCACGTCTTTGGACTGTGGGAGGACACCGAGGGACCCAAATAAAATTACATTTTGGTTTTATTTATATTAAAAAAAAAACACACCAAGGACATGCAAACTCTGTGCACACACGGACCCTGAGTTGGGAATTGAACCCAGATCTTGGAGGTGCAAGGCGACTGTTCTAGCCACTAAGCCACAGTGCCGTCAAACTTAAAGCAATTTATTATTATTAATATACAGTAGGAAAAAATACAACACGCACACATGTTACTGAGAAACCGTATTAAGTCAGCTCCTGCGCTGGCTCATTTCTAGCTGATTTTAAGTTGCGGAAGTCCATTTTCCTGGCCAATCAGAACGCAGGTGCTTTTAAAACTGCAGTTCTGATCAAATCAATAAGGGGTAAAAAGGGGGAAAAAAAGTAAATATCATGCACGGAGACTGCTAGAGTTGGGCCGAACTGGGTGGCGTTAAGCAGAGCTGGAGGAGGGTCTTTTGATATATGAGGTCACAAAATTTCTGAGCTTAGAAAGAAGTTTGAGCAAATTTTAAGAGTGCATCAGCTAAATGTAGTGGAAAGGAAGTGATCACACTGGGAGACGGCAGATTTGAATCTACGAGTGCCATCAATGAAGCTGTTGATATTATTTATCTCAAAAGCATTAGACCATGAAAAGAAAAACTACAGAAGCCATGCAGAGTGGTAAAGACATTTTTTAAGTCTGGTTAAAGGTACGTCCTTGTGAACTTAAAGAACATGCACTTTCAAAGAGATTATTGTAGAGAGAGAGAGAGAGAGAGAGAGATGGAATGAGTCACGCATTCGGTGAATAGTGATTTCCCTGTAAGCTACTCCATCTTAACAACGGCGCAAAGGTGTTTTCCGTGTACTGAAGGTATTTTCGTTTTCCCCGGGTTGAGATTTAATTGTAGAGGTCAACTGCTATAAGTGCAGGCGTTCTGTATACATTTGTTATTAAAAGAAAAAGAAAGAAAGAAAAAAAAACAACAACCAGGCGGCAGC
This sequence comes from Channallabes apus, assembly GCA_030522415.1. NCBI lineage: Eukaryota > Metazoa > Chordata > Actinopteri > Siluriformes > Clariidae > Channallabes > Channallabes apus. The sequence goes on from CM060107.1 coordinate 13,980,335, forward strand.
TGCAGTGAGCCGTCTCTGCTGTTCCTGCTGACTCATGGTATTTCCATTTGTTAAGCGCTCCAGCAGAAGGGAGCAGAATCAGAGGCTGAGATCCTCAAATGGACTCACACATTGTCATTTTAAAGACATGATGGATCGTTTGAGGGATTTCAAATCAAATCCATGACTCAATATTATCCTACCATAGAGACCTGATTTGAAGAAGACCGTTAAGTGGATATGAAAAAGGTCAGAGACACAAATAATCCAGTGATCTCTCAGCATATCAATTTAATCCGTTCCGGAGTCGAGGTCTGAAGGTGAAATCTTGAATTTCGAAATGTGCTTTTCCATAGGAAATAATGTAATGCACATATTTTCCCTAATTGGTAAAAATATTACCAGTATTATCAATTTATAGGACTTAGTTAGTTTCTGTTCATTTATAATGTTAATCTGTTTTGTCTTAGCTAGTCAGCTAATTAGGTTCTTAGTTAGTTAGCTAGTTAGTTTTATGCTGTATGTAACATCTTGGTCCTGGGGGAATGTTGTTTCATTTCATCATGTACATCTGAACTGTATATGGTTGAAATGACAATCAAAGCCTACTTGACTTGACCTGAATTTCCAACACTATAAGCATATTTTTTCATATAAAAACAATCAGAGCATTTAGAAAAGACACGTACTGTAAACGGAGTAAAATAATGAAATAAATAAACATTAAACCTCATTTAACATTTTGAAATTATGATACCTCTTTGCACCGGCTGCTTTAAAAACAAAAATGAAAGTGGCTCCCTTTTTTTGCACAAAATGCAAGAAAAGCCCTAAAAAATATGTAAACTTGCTTCTCTTGGCTTTCAGCAAAAAAAAAAAAAAAGCGTGTATTGTTATCGCATTATGAAGGCAAATTATAGCATTTATTACTTTTTTATTTGTTTGTTTGTTTATTTTACTATTAATATGATCAATTTCGGCGGCGCGGTGGTGTAGTGGTTAGCACTGTCGCCTTGCACCTCCAGGGTCCGGGTTCGATTCCCCGGCCAGGATGAATCTCTCTTGATGAATCGAATCTCCACGATGAATCGAATCTCTGTGTGCATGGAGTTTGCATGTTCTCCCCGTGCTTGGTGGGTTTCCTCCGGGTACTCCGGTTTCCTCCCACAGTCCAAAGACATGCAGGTTAGGCTAATTGGCGTTCCCAAATTGACCATAGTGTGTGAATGAGTGTGTGTGTGTGTGTGCTCTGCGATGGATTGGCACGCTGTCCAGGGTGTACCCTGCCTCGTGCCCAGAGTCTCCTGGGATAGGCTCCAGGTCCCCGTGACCCTAAATACAGGATAAAGCGGTATAGAAGATGAATGAATGAATGATCAAGTTCACTAAATGGCTGTTTTGTGCCGGGAAGCTTTTCATTTTCTTCTAAGAGTATGCAGTATGGGTTTTGTAGTATTTATGTTTATGTTGTTAGTATATTTTTTTATTCACCATACAAAAGTTAAAATGTTCTTATTAGGATGGATATTGTAGTTGGTTTATTGTCATCATATAAGAAGTAAAAGTAGATAAATTTGGCGATATGCTAATCATTTTACATGCTGTCATTGTATGAACTCATTTGAACATAACTGCCATGTAATCTGAATATTTTAATTGATGAAGTTTATAAATATGAGGGAGATTTTAATGCAATTATCGCAAAGTTCTAAGACCACCGTTACTACATAGTGTGAATCATTCTCAACAATGATATCAGTCTCAGGAAAGAATTTTGTCACGTCATTTAGATGAACAGTTAAATAGCTTCAAGTCCCGCTGTTACCTTGAGAACAGTGTAAGCCTGGAGTAGTGAAATGGTAAAAAAGAAAAAAAAAAGTGTTATTTCTGTAGTTCTCCTGTAGTGGATGTCTGCTCTGTCCTTCAAAATCTTTTAAACTAGTTACAGCCACCTCAGTGAATATCGCCCGCAGCTCAAGCAGAGGACATTCAGGGTTATGGAAGGTTCTTGAAGTGCTTGAAGTGTGTGGGTTTTTCTTAAGTTATAGTAAGTAAAGTTAAATAAAAATTTAAATCAAGGATGAAGTAAAAATATGAAGTCAGAAAGGTTTATTTATTGGGAAGTTTTTAAAAGTTATTTAAAGAAAGTATGTATTATATAACATGTTGCTGTGGAGCAGTTTTGAATTGTGTTTATGATCTGTTGTTATATTCTAAAAAAAACAAAAAAAAACAAAAAAAACCCCAAACACCACAACCACGGGACACCCAAACACACACTTGCCCTCACACCTGATACCCGATACCCACTACAGTCTGTCCTCTGTTATATTACCTAGAAAAGTGTAATCACACTGGCTGGAATAAAAAGAGTAAAAAATGTATACACACTTCAGCAAAAAATATAGTATGATGTATATTATAATAATATATTATTAATAATATAATCATATATACTCATTTATAACATATAGCAATATATTACTAGTATAATATAGTTTTCAAATATTTGCATATTTATATTTGGACTCTTATATAATGGATATAGGTTTTTCGTTTCCTGAAGTGTGTATACATTTTCATCTGACTATATAAACTACCATTCAAATGTTTGTGGTCACTTGCAAATTTCTTTGTTTTTGTTTAGTGATTTATTTTCTACATTCTACAACAATACTGGGGATTTCAAAACTATAAAATAACACATATGGAATTAGGTAATTACGTAACAACAACAAAAACAGTTAGTTGTTATTCTAAGACACAGAGGTCAGACTTTCTGTAATAGTTCTTGCAAGAACAGTATTGTCAAGTGTATTTGCAAAATCCGTCAAGCACCATAATGAAACTGGCTCTCATGAAGGCCGTCCCAGGAGGACGAGACCAAAACCTACCTCTGCTGCAGACCAGAAGTTCATTTAGAGTTATCAGCCTGAAAAATGACCAATTAACAGCAGCTCAGATTAGAGGCGTTATGAAGTCTTTACAGAGCAGAAGTAGCAGAAACATCTCAATATCAACTGTTCAAAGGAGATTCATGCATTTTTTGGACGCCTTCAGCAAAACTTTACAATGTAGATAGAAATCAAAATCAGGAACCATCACGGAGTTAGAAAGTGTTCTAAAACTTTTGAACAGTAGTATATAAATTGTATGTATATATATATATATATATATATATATATAAATTGTAAAGTAACCTTGTGACCCATGGGACAGGAATTAATTTGCATTTAACACATTTAAGCAAAACATTAATAATAAAAATATTTTTCAGCAGTACATTTAACAATTTACATTTTATAATGTAAACAATATTAAAATTTTTAAAGCAGTACATTTAACAAAATATAAGCCTTTTTTTATATACGTTTGATACATTAATGATGAATCTAATGCACAGTGGTAGGCAGGGCACAAGTGTGTAAATTATTCGGGGCAATTTCAAGTGTATTTAGAGTCAAAGCAAGGGTCACAACACAGTTTAAATTGCAATTATAATAATAATAATAATAAATAATAATAATAGTACTTTAAGCCATATCTGGTATTTTATCTGCTGATATTTCATATCTGCATATCTGTTGGCTACAAATAAAATTGTGTAGATTATCAATGTGATTTGTAGCCAATATCATTATATCAGCATATACAGTCCAAATCTAAATAAATCTTTATATCAATTCATTTGGACTGATCTACTATATTTTAGAGCAAATCCACACATCCACTGTTGCATAAGAATTCAGTTTATTTTGCAGATCAGCAAACAGACCTGGTCATAGAATAAGTCCTCAAGACATAGTATATTGTAATGAGTGAAAAAGTGTAAAGATATTGTAATGGGACATTCATCAATGAACGTTCCATAATGTTGTGAAGGAGGAATAAACCATCTATGGCTTTCAAAGTGTAAAAGTTATAAACCTGTGGAACTGAGATGAGGAAAAGAGAGAGAGAGAGAGAGAGAGAGAGTGTAAAATCAAAATGGTCGTGAAAATGGAAGTTGCTGAGAGTGAAAAGGAGTAGGAGAAAGAAGGAGAAGGACAGAGAAGGAATGAGAGGAGAGAAAGAGAGAGGGGGGAAAGCTGTATCACAGCTGTGACCTGGATGAGTCCCTCTCCTCGTATCTCAGGGGTTCAGGAACAAGAGCGAGCCTGTCAGTGCCCTACTTTCCCAAAGTCTAATTCTAGGCCATTATCTGTGCTAGCACTGGTGGGGCTTCAGCATCCACCAGAAAAGTCCTTACAGTGTGTGTGTGTGTGTGTGTGTGTGTGTGTGTAGGGTGGGTAGTGCATGGGAAATGTGGGGTTGCCGGTACTGTTTGCGATTGCTTAAGCACCCAGGTCAAGGTTAGAAATAGAGCGAGTCAGAGAGAGGGTTTGGTGTCTGTGTGTGTGTGTGTGTGTGTGGATGAAACTATACAGTACCTTGTTAACATTACAAAGACAAACTGTATTTGGAAAGACTAGACTTACAGTATACTCATCATATCATTGGCTGTTGTACTGATTGTAGTAGCATCCTGAGTTGGTTCTGGATGAATTCTTTTCTAAAGCCGAACCCTTAGGTGTCGGAAAAACCCAACGTCACTGGGTTTCAAACTGAACTGCGGGGGTACACCAATGGTATGTAACAAATTGTCAGGGACTCTGGGATTTATTATTTGTTTTGACAAAGGCACAGAGATGGAAATCAACCCACCTTTATGCCTTGCTTGGCTTTGACTGGTTTCTGTGTTTCCTACAAATCCCAATGACAAAAACAGGTATGTCTCTAAATAATGTAAACTTAATATAAGTGAAGATATATATTTTGTAATATATTTCAAATGTGTACAAATGTTCATAATTAAAATCTGAAGTATCTTTTCCAATTCCTTACTATGGATATACTGTAATCTTTCTCTGAAAAAGGTGTACCTCAGGGTTCTGTACTGTGTCAGTTTTTATTTGCTCTGTGGTTCTGTACCGTGTCAGTTTTTATTTGCTCTGTACATTCTACGCTGGCCTATTCTTCTTCTACTTCTTTGACTTTCGGATGTTCCTTTTCGCCACAGGAACGAAATCATCTGCCTCCATCTAACCCTATCCTCTGCATCCTCTTCTCTCACATCAACTAACTTCATGTCCTCTCTCACTGCATCCATGTATCTCCTCTTTGGTCTTCCTCTAGACCTCCTGCCTGGCAGTTCCAACCTCAGCATCCTTCTACCGATATATTCGCAATCTCTCCTCTGAACATGTCCAAACCACCTCAATCTGGCCTCTCTGACTTTATCTCCAAAACATCTCACATGGGTTGTCCATCTGATGAACTCATTCTTGATCCTATCCATCCTTGTCACTCCCAAGGAGAACCTCAACATCTTCAGCTCTGCTACCTCTAGCTCTGCCTCCTGTCTTTTCTTCAGTGCCACTGTCTCTATGCCGTAGAGCATTGCTGGTCTCACCACTGTCCTGTACACCTTTCCTTTCATTCTCGCTGATACTCTTTCATCGCACAACACACTTGAAACTTTTCTCCACCCATTCCAACCTGCCTGTACTCGTCTCTTCACCTCCTTTGAACACTCTCCGTTGCTCTGGACCGTTGACCCTAAGTACTTAAAATCCTGCACCGTCTTTACCTCTGCTCCCTGTAGCCTCACCGTTACTCTTGGGTCCCTCTCATTCACACACATGTATTCCGTCTTGTTGCAGCTAACCTTCATTCCTCTACTTTCTCTACGCTGGCATGTTAAGAACTGTAATTAAACACATGTTATCTTTCTCACCATCATAATGTCTGTGTGTATATGCCAAGGTTAACATCAGATTTCTTCAGCTTAACGGGTTGTGTGCGCAAAGTCAGACTCCACACGAGTTTCAGCATCTGTCTTACACGCCTAAGGCCGTAGCCCATCCTACACGCAGAGTCTTGATGTCGTGACCTGTCTGTCCTTGTCTGACCCATTCCTTCAAACACAAACACACACACTCACAAATAAAAACACACATAGTCATCTGAGTGCTGTGTGATGAAGACGTTAATGGATGTGACAAGGGAAAAGGGAATGCTGAAGAAATGGAAGTTGTCATAAGGGGTGTGTTTGCCCAGTGTATGTATGTGTGTTTATGTGTAAGACATTAGGTTTTACAAAGTGGATTTAAGGGTCAACACAAATTCACACAACAGAATCAGATATCCACACTTGTTTGACCATTTTGCCACCACTATGGTGTATCGGTTAAATATAATGTACTGTAGGTATTATGGCTGGTAGGAAGCACATTACTATATAAATCCTCTCCAATTGGAAGGATGTTTATGAAATTAAAGGAAAAACACATCTGAATGCTAAGGAGGTTATGCTTTGTTAAGCTTTTGGCAAGCAGTCCGATCATGATGCTGCTATATAGAGAAACATTGTACCTTGATGATATCCAAGTACTTGTGAAACGCTGGGATAAGTGCATTAGTGTAGGAGGGGACAATACAGAAAAAATAAAGCTAGTGTTCTGTTATCCTTCACAATCAACAGTCCCGGTTTGACTTGAACACCCTTTGTAACTTGTTATATCCTATATAATGAGCATATATAGTTACTTGGAAGATATTGGTTTGCGATTTCACTTTGTTAGCATTCATCATCTCCAAAATAAAGTGTTAAAAGCAGACAGTTCCATCCACTAAGAGCATTTAAACACAACAGCATTATCTCAATGACAGTCAACATGCGACTACAACCAGGACAAGAAACATGTTTTTTTGGCAGAAGACAAGAAAATTCAGTGTTAAATGATTTCAATATGTCAGAATGATACTTGTTAAGACATTTTTGTGTTTACAGATTGCTTCATGAAGGTTCTTGAGCTGTGAATCATATTTCTATAAATACAATGATGAATACTGTGTACAGCATAAGCCTTTGCCCACATCCTCAATAAAGAGAAAAGGAAGAGAAGATGAGAGAAACAAAACAAACACTCATAGACAATAAGGAAATTCTTATATTGCGCTGTATTTTGTTACTACCTATCATCTGGACTTGTAAAGAATTTACGCATTTCCTCCTACTGTATCATCTGGACTGGTAAAGAATCTTTATTCTATAGACTATATAATAAAATCCGTCTGAGTTCACAATAATTCAGATACTCAGTTGCTAAATATTCATAAACGTGAGGTCATTTGACCTTGATCAGTGCAGTTAGCCGTTTATGAGCAAGTATCTTTCTATGTTTCTTTCTATGTATCTTTCTTGGCAGATGTGCATTGTAATGAACAAAAACCTAATTATTTGCAACTGAATTTGCATTTGATAAAAAAATAAAATAAAATCCTTAATGCAAATAATGATGATTTTGTGTAACAGAACTCAATTTTTTTATTTAAAAAACACTATACAGTATATCCCTCATTTAGAAAGTCTTTAGAACTAATGCATTTATTTGGCAAAAACGTGACATATCCATAAAAGCCCAATCACAACACGTTTTGTGTTTTCACTTAAGTGAAACTACAGGCTGGGCAAAACATCAGCCGGCATGATTGCAGTTTCCCCAGCACTCATGGACTTCTGTAATACACAAATCTTTCACTCATCCTGAAGAAAAAACAGCTAAACTCTGCCACTAACATTAACTAGAAAATGAAAAGCTGTGACAGCTTTGTCTTTCAAAATGGTGGTTCTCTGATTTGTACAATTAATGTGGACTGTACTATTAAACTCCTATGTCTGTGGTAGAAGGAGAAGGGAAAACACCTCCTTCTGGAACACTGAGGCAGGAATTTATAATTTATAGAAATGTTAAATGTTTTCATGTTTTTATAATGAACATGAATGTGCTTGTTAAGTGCTTTAAATGACTGAGCAGATCATTTAGCGTTTTTAAAAACTTTCCATATGCATACAACAATCATGTTTTGTGCTTGATAAGCTGCATTTCCGAAGAAATATGCAGTACTGTAAATGCTTTTATTCGATTGTGTGTGTGTCTCTGTGTGTGGTGATGCAGCAGGGCAGCTGCATACTGTATGTGTGCGTGCCTGTGTGCACGTGTGGCAGTGGTTTAGTTGGCGCGCTCTGTGTGTGTGTGTGTGTGAGAGTGTGTGCGTGTGTGTGTGTAACTGTCTCTATGTGCAAGCTCTCGAGGAGGTGTTGTTATGTAAGAGCCCTCTGCTGTATACTGCACTTCAGTAATGCAGCCAAACTGCTAAATAAAGACACACACAATAAAGACGCGCGCACACACACGTATACACACACAGTCGCAATCAGATAAGAGGCTGTACAACCATTTTCTCTGCTTTCATTTGAGAGTCGGATCAAATCCCAGTAATGCACCATTCTGTCTGTCTCTCACTCACTTTCAGTCTCAATTATTGACCCACACATATATCAACGGATGTCCCGTTTCCCACGATGTCTCAAAAAAGCATTATGTTACAGCACGTAATAGCATTCAGCAGTAACAGACACAAATAGAGGCATTGCATACTTTCCTACTGTCATATATTTAGTCTTGGTTCAAGACTTTTGCTGAAATTAAGAGCAGCCTGCGCTGCGCCATTGGCTCTGACAGCTCAGTGTGTGTTTGTGTAGATGTGTGTGTCCACTGCTAAAGGATTTTGTGTGAAGCATTTCCCGTAGTGTGAATGGAAAATGCCACGCGTGTACGGTATTAAAAGCTATGAAAGCCTCTTGACCTCCACATTTCCTCTCTTCTATTTCAAAAGCCTATATTAGCATAAATCTTTGGTATTTGTGTAGTAAAAGGTTTGGAAAAATGTTAGAGAGACCCACTGGAAGAAGTCGTGAGTTACTCTGTCATGCCTTGTGACACTTCAGAGTGTGCCTGATGTAGCTGACACAGTAGTCACTTCCATCTGTTTGACGATGCTGACCTCACTGGAAATGAGCAGTTTGTTTCTCTAGAAAGGGTGTTCAAGTCAAACTGGGACGTTTGATTGTGCGGAAAGAGTAAAAACACGCTTTATTTCTCTATATAATCCCCTGCTACAGTAATGCACTCACCCTAGACTTTTGCTAGTGCTTGGATACCTTCAAGGTTGAACGATTTCTAAGTACAGGAAGGCCACACACGAAGGCATTCAGGCATTCTGGCCTCCCAGGAACTCCTTTAATGACCCAAATATGTGGATATGGCTTGGAGCGAGGCCAGGTAGTGGTAGTGCCCGTAGTGTGTGCTTATGTGTCCTGTGATGGCTTGGCACCCTGTCCTGGGTGTACCCCCTCGTGCCCAGGAGCAAGAGGAGAAAAAGAGAAGTATCAGTTGGGAAGTAAAACAGAAGACTCACCGCAGTGCTTACACCACAGTGTTCCACTTTGTTTTGTTAAGTTTATAACATGATGTTCGAACAACATCCATATCACATATTGTCCCGTTACACAGAATGTATTGCAGACGTTAAGCGACGACCTGTCGTTTATTACTGCTGGAGTGACTGCAATGACAATAGAGTGTAAATGTCCTCTCTTTCTTCGATTCAAAATAAATAACTGCGAAGCCACTACAGCAGTTCTGCTTCGCCCATCTGGTGACAGAAAGAAGCGATGCGATTGGCTGGTCATGAGACCAAAAAATGCGGCCACTATAGCATCTAAAATAAGGCTACCTTGTGTGTCAGAGAAAAAAAATGTTTGCCTAAATGAGTAAAAGTCTGAAAATATAAACTGTTCATGTGATCAGTGCTGTTCTCTGGAGGGGCGTGGCTGAGCAGTAGATCATTTACATAGACACTGAAACAGTGTGTTTGGAAGAGGAGTGAAACAGAGGACAAAATGCATTTGTGCAAAGGGATATTTGCTGGAGCATAAATTAAATATGCACCCTTTTTGTGTTTTGGCCTAAGCTTTTTATAAAAATTGACTTAAAACGAGCACTATCGTAATGTAATAAAGTAAAAAGTTAGGTAGTTTAACACGTTTATGCAGTATTGTGCAAAAGTCTTCACCTCCCACCCCCCCCCTTATTTTTTTGCATTTTGAAAAGAGTCAGACTTTCTTGTTTTATTTAAGTTGGCTTCCTGATGGACTTTTTTAGCTCAATGTTTGTCTCTCATGTTAGTCCAGTCCCTGTACCTTAGCAGTTCCAGAGCAATGTGTTTTTGTTTGTTAAGCTACACATGACCTATGAACCATTCAGGCATAAGAAATAATCTTACTTTAGGCATGAACCAGTGAGAAACAGATGTAGATGATGACAGATGATCAGGCTGGTGATTAGTATACTAGTGATGCTGAATGCTGAGTGGTTGGAACAGACGAGAGGAGAAATGAGGTTGCTCCCATTTTTTAAATTTAATCTGCATCATTTAATTTAAATAAATGTGACAAAATGAGAGATGGTATACAGTATATTCTTGTTAATAGGACGACTTGACCATATCCTGAATCATTATTCCTTTCTTAGACAGCCAAAACAAGTATTGGTGCTAAAAACTGTCTTACAATAGGTGAAAAAGGAAATTTTCAAATAGGATCATTAAACTCTGAGAATGTCATGGGCAGGTTTGGTCTTCAGGACAGGAATGTAGAAGGACAGATGGTGGTGGTGGACTTTGCAAAGAGGATGAAAATGTCAGTAGTAAATACTTTCTTCCAGAAGAGGCAGGAACATAGGGTGACATATAAGAGTGGAGGCAGAAGCACTCAGGTGGACTACATCTTATGTCGACCTTGTAATCTGAAAGAGATCAGTGACTGCAAAGTGTTGGTAGGGGAGAGTGTAGCCAGACAACACAGAATGGTGGTGTGTAAAATAACCCTGGTGGTGAGGAAGGTGAAGAGGACAAAGGCAGAGCAGAGGACAAAGTGGTGGAAGCTGAGAAAGGAAGAATGTTGTGTAGTCTTTAGGGAGGAGTTGAGACAGGCTCTGGGTGGTCAGGAGGTGCTTTCAGTTGACTGGACAACTACAGCCAATATGATCAGGGAGAAAGGTACGTAGGAGTGTATTTGGTGTATCATCAAGGTAAGGGAAAAGTGGACAAGGAGATTTGGTGGTGGAATGAGGTTGTCGAGGCATGTATACAGGGAAAGAGGCTAGCTAAGAAGAAGTGGGACTCTGAGAGGACTGAAGAGAGTAGACAGGAGTACAGGGAGATGCAAGGTGAAGATAGAGGTGGCAAAGGCCAAACAAAGAGCATATGAGGACTTGTATGCTAGGCTGGACAGTAAGGAGGGAGAGGTGGATCTGTACAGGTTGGCAAGGCAGAGAGATAGAGATGGGAAGGATGTGCAGCAGGTTAGAATGATTAAAGATAGAGATGGAAATGTACTGACAGATGCCAGGAGGGTGATCGGAAAATGGAAGGAGTACTTTGAGGAGTTGATGAATGAGGAAAACGAAAGAGAACAAAGAGTAGAAGAGGTGACTGTTGTGGAGCAAGAAGTAGCAAATATTAGTAAAAGTGAGGTGAGAAGGGCGTTGAAGAGGATGAAGAGTGGAAAGGCTGTTGGTCCTGAGGACATACCTGTGGAGGTATGGAAGTGCTTAGGAGAGGTGGCAGTAGAGTTTCTGACTAGTTTGTTTAACAAGATCTTGGAGAGTGAGAGGATTCCAGAAGAATGGAGGAGAAGTGTATTGGTGACGATTTTTAAGAACAAGGGAGATGTGCAAAGCTGTGGCAATTGCAGAGGTATAAAGCTAATGAGCCATACAATGAAGCTGTGGGAAAGAGTAGTGGAGGTTAGGTTAAAGGCAGAGGTGAGCATTTGTGAGCAGCAATATGGTTTCATGCCTAGAAAGAGTACATCAGATGCAGTATTTGCTTTGAGGATGCTGGTGGAGAAGTACAGAGAAGAGTTGCATTGTGTCTTTGTAGATTTAGAGAAAGCGTACGACAGGGTGCCGAGAGAGGAGCTGTGGTGTTGTATGAGGAAGTCTGGAGTGGCAGAGAAGTATGGTGGTGCAGGACATGTATGAGAGTTGTAAGACAGTGGTGAGATGTGCTGTAAGTGTGACAGAACAGTTCAAGGTGGAGGTGGGTCTGCATCAAGGATCGGCTCTAAGCCCCTTTTTGTTTCCTCTGGTGATGGACAGGATGACAGATGAGGTTAGACAGGAGTCTCCATGGACTTTGTAGCAAGAGCAGGGAACAGGTGGAAGAAAATTTGGAGAGGTTGAGGTATGCTCTGGAAAGCAGAGGAATGAAGGTTAGCCGGAATACATGTGTGTGAATGAAAGGAACCCAAGAGACGAGTACAGGCAGGTTGGAATGGGTGGAGAAAAGTTTCAGGTGTGTTGTGCGATAAAAGAGTATCAGTGAGAATGAAAGGAAAGGTGTTCAGCACAGTGGTGAGACCAGCGATGCTCTACGGCTTAGAGACAGTGGCACTGAAGAAAAGACAGGAGGCAGAGTTGGAGGTAGCAGAGCTGAAGATGTTGAGGTTCTCCTTTGGGAGTGACAAGGATGGAAAGGATCGAGAATGAGTTCATCAGAGGGACAACTGATGTTAGATGTTTTGGAGATAAAGTCAGAGAGGCCAGATTGAGGTGGTTTGTACATGTTCAGAGGAGAGAGTGTGAATATATTGGTAGAAGGATGCTGAGGTTGGAACTGCCAGGCAGGAGGTCTAGAGGAAGACCAAAGAGGAGATTTATGGATGCAGTGAGAGAGGACATGAAGTTAGTTGGTGTGAGAGAAGAGGATGCAGAGGATAGGGTTAGATGGAGGCAGATGATTCGCTGTGGCGACCCCTGAAAGGGAACAGCCGAAAGACAAAGAAGAAGATCATTAAACTCCGTTTTTCATAATACTTAATGCTTATTAATGCTTAATGCTTATATCAGACACATTGCACATTTGCACACACAATGCTCATTTGCACACTTCTGGACATTTTTCATTCATTCCATGTATTATTTGCATTTAAATAAATTTTTATCTTGTACAGATGGGTATATATTTCTTATATATTTTTGAAAATTTTTATATTTTGTTCTACTATTTATATTTTGTTAAGCTATTTATTTATTTCTTGCCTCTTTTCTATTTCTAGTTCTTATTTCTTGTTAATTGTTTAAAAAATTTTTAAGGTCACAGGCGGTCGTATAAGCATTTCACTGCATATCGTACTGTGTATGACTGTGTATGTGACAAATAAAATTTGAATTTGAATTTATTATCTCCAAATCCAGGCTTAATCTTTGTAAATATGCATATTAATTTATATTTTTATCAGATAAAAATATGCATTTAAAAATGGATCATTTTACAATTTCATGCCCTTTTGTGTACTGTAGTGACGGTAACTTTTTTGAATTCAAATCGTTCAGTGATCTTAATTGTCATTCAGACATAAACCTGAAAATGCGTATTATTATAAAATGCAAAATTTGTATAGATATCGCAACATGAATTTGACATGACACTACAGATTTTTTGCCAATTTAAGCAACAAATTTCACAGGTCATATGCTTCTAGATGCATATACACCAATTTTAGTATCAATACTTACAAAGAAATATGAATAATTAGCATTTTAAATTATCATTGTTTGAAGCGAGACGCTGGAAAATGGCCATTTTTGGGGGCCACATATAAAATCATCTCTCCAAAACGGCTGAAATTAGCAACTTGAAATTTTTAGTGAAGCAAGATTGATCACTTCCATGTTGTATAAACTTCAGAAGTAGCATCTTTGGCGCACACATTTTCTGTATTATATGTATAGCAAAAAAAAAATCATCACCAATAATTTTTGTTGTTTTGGCCAAGGAAGCTTCTGAAACAGCACATCCTGTTATTGATGTTGATAAAACCTCAGCTGAAGTGTTTTTACACAGGCACACGACTCCAGCTAGCGTCTTTCTCCTCTTTGCACTGTATTTTTAACAGTGAGGTGACTATGTGTCGTCTTAGCATTAGAGTTACTGGATATGACTTACTGTATATGATTTATTGCACATCACCTGTCCATCAATCAAATGTAAATAGAAAGGCTTCCCACCTAAACAGGTGCTCGTGCCCGTGATATGTCCACCTCTGTTAAGTCCTCATTGCAGTGGCTAGCGTTGTCACCTCATAGCTACAGGGTCCTTATTTGTCCCTGACCTTGGGTTATTGTCCATGTGGAGTTTCACAGGTTCTCCTCATGTCTTTGAGGATTTCCACCAAATCCCACCTTCTAGAAATGTGCCAGTTGTTGGAATGAGGACTCTAAATTGCCTCTAGGTGTGTGTGTGTGTGTGTGTGTGTGTAGTGTGTGAGTGTGTAGTGTGTGCAGTGTGTATACGTGTGGGTGTGTGTTTCTGTGTGTATGACCAATGCCATACTAGCCTGTGGCTACAGTTGCCCTGGTAACACCTGTCACAGTTTGCTTTTTCGCTCATTTTCTTTTTCAGTCAATTCCTCTCCTGTAACTCCATAAACAAAATCCAGCAATTTATAACTCAGTTGTTCTATGTCATAAAACATTTGATGTACATCAAGTAGTTTAGTGCAATGCTTTATTAAACTAGAATTAAACATAGCCCTTTTATATAGAATTCTTTTCTTCTTTTTTTTTTTTGCATTTTCTTTTTCTTTTTTTACTATAAGGAATATGTTATGCCTGCGACTTAACATATTCCTCCATGTTCACCCGCCCAACAACCCCCATCACATTGCACGCACTCACTTACATTTAGGCATTTGGCAGACGCTCTTATCCAGAGCGACTTACATTTTTATCTCATTACACATCTGAGCAGTTGAGGGTTAAAGGCCTTGCTCAAGGGCCAAACAGTGGCAACTTGGTGGTTGTGGGGTTTGAACCAGGGATCTTCTGAACCGTAGTCCAGTGCCTTAACCACTGAGCTACCCCTGGCCCCTACAGTACACGCTACGTGCAGTTTCAGAACAAGAATTAATCTAATCTGCATGTATTTGGACTATGAGAGGAAACCAATGTACCCAGGGGAAACCCACCAAAGACATGCAGATTAGGCTAATTGGTGTTCCCAAAATGCCCCTTGTGTGTGTGGGGTGTGTGTGTGTACCCTGCCATGGATTGTGTGACCCTGTAAGCATGAAATGTGGTACAGGACATGAATGAAGGAATCTAATTAGCCTTTAAGGCCACACAGTCAGTAGAACATCATGCATTTCAGAATCAGAGAGTTTTTTTTTCTTCCATGATGAGTAGAGACTTTATATCTCTGGGATCAGCACCCTCTGCTTTTTATATCTTTTCTGCCCTTAAAGAAGCAGTTTGTCAATTTTACTGCCCTCAAAATAAAACAACCAATAATGACCTTTCCCAATGACCCCACAGCCTTCTTGTGAAACAAGTCAAAAGCATCTTTTCAATCTGCAGCATAACTCGTGTGGTATAAAGGGTGATCTACTCTCATCCCCAATACACAAGCTCAAAGACATCCACGATTGGCTAGCATCGCTGTGATTGACAGGCCAGAGCTCATATGCCCCTCCTTCCTAGGAAGCACAGCTCATTTGGTGTAAAGTGTATGTTGAACAGGATAAGCCTCATGTAAATCACTTTTGGTTTGTTGTCTGGAAAGATGAAGTCATTTCTGGGCTGAAAAAAAAAGCATAAGCTTGGAATCAGCTGAATATCCTGATTCTGGTCGTATAGTATGTTTGTCTACAAACACCGATAATCAAGAGGCGATGCCATTGGACTTTTAGTTGATCTCTCTCTCTCTCTCTCTCTCTCCATAGCGGTCCCGTTCCCGCTGAGCCACAGGTTGAGTATGCGGGAGGTGTTTGACTGTGAGGGAAAACCACGAGTGGACCTGCTGAAGGCTCACCTCACCAAAGAGGGCCGTGTAGAGGAACCAGTCGCCCTGCGCATCATCAGCGAAGGAGCCTCCATCCTGCGACAGGAGAAGACCATGCTGGACATCGAGGCTCCGGTTACAGGTCAGCTAAGTCTTAAAAACACTACCTTTCACATTATTTTAATAAAGTTAACAAATGGTATAGAATCAATTGTTAGCACTGTCGCCTTGCACCTCCAGGGTCCGGGTTCGATTCCCGGCCAGGCTCGATTCGATAAGTTTAAGTTAAGTAAAGCCTTAATTTGTCACATATACATTACTGCACAATGAAATTCTTTCTTTGCATATCCCAGCATAGCTGCGCAGAGTCATAGAGCGCAGAGTCAGCCATGATCATGGAGCAGAAAGGGTTAAGGGCCAACAATGGCAGCTGGGGCTCGAACCGTCGACCTTTCAATCAGTAACCGAGTGCCTTAACACTCTGAGCCTCTACTTATTATGGAATAATAAACTCAAGTGTAAAATGTACAAACCGGATTCCAAGAAAGTTGGGACACCAAACAGATTGTGAATAAAAACTGAATGCAATGATGTGGAGATGGCAAATGTCAATATTTTATTCAGAATAGAACATAAATCACGGAACAAAAGTTTAAACTGAGAAAATTTATCATTTTAAGGGAAAAATATGGTGAATCAAAATATCATGGTGTCAACAAATCCCAAAAAAGTTGGGACGAGGCCATTTTCACCACTGTGTGGCATCTCCCCTTCTTCTTACAACACTCAACAGACGTCTGGGGACCGAGGAGACCAGTTTCTCAAGTTTAGAAATAGGAATGCTCTCCCATTCTTGTCTAATACAGGCCTCTAACTGTTCAATCATCTTGGGCCTTCTTTGTCGCAACTTCCTCTTTATGATGCGCCAAATGTTCTCTATAGGGGAAAGATCTGGACTGCAGACTGGCCATTTCAGTACCCGGATCCTTCTCCTACGCAGCCATGATGTTGTGATTGATGCAGAATGTGGTCTGGCATTATCTTGTTGAAAAATGCAGGGTCTTCCCTGAAAGAGATGACTAGATGTTGTTCTAGAACCTGAATATATTTTTCTGCATTGATGGTGCCTTTCCAGACATGCAAGCTGCCCATGCCACACGCACTCATGCAACCCCATACCATCAGAGATGCAGGCTTCTGAACTGAGCGTTGATAACAACCTGGGTTGTCCTTGTCCTCTTTGGTCCGGATGACATGGCGTCCCACATTTCCAACAAGAACTAATTGGTCTTCCAGCTCTTCGTTATGCTCAAATTTACTTTTTCCAGCCTCTTATTGCAACTTGTCCCAACTTTTTTGGGATTTGTTGACACCGTGAAATTTGGAATCAACATATTTTTCCTTTAAAGTGATACATTTTCTCAGATTAAACTTTTGCTTCGTGATTTATGTTCTATTCTGAATAAAATATTGACATTTGCCATCTCCACATCATTGCATTCAGTTTTTATTCACAATTTGTTTAGTGTCCCAACTTTTTTGGAATCCGGTTTGTACTACTTTATCTGCTCAGGGGTCAATTCTGACTGAACAGTATGAAGAAATCTGTAATCACTGATACTGTGTACAGAGATGTGCATATACAGTAATATTAAAGGAGTCTCCAGTGTCAGCACTTTGTAAGAGCTACAACTAAATGCATCTCCAGGGCAGAGAACTTCATACTGTATGGTCTGGTTTCTCTGTAATACAACAAGCTGTTTTTTTTTTTTTTTTTGGTTAATTAACCTCGAGAAAGTGTGTATCTATTTATTGATAATTTTTTCTTAATTCAACAGCATTTTTGTGTCTGATTTGTTTCAGGCAGCTACATTGTCTACCGGTTTTTAAGTATTTAATGCAGGTTACAACAAGATAATTTTGTTTATGGCCAGTCTTCTGCTCCACTCCAGTCCAGTAGGTGGAGGTATCACACTAACTGCCCATAAACTCAAAAGAAGAAGACGCAATATGCTCTGTTTTTATTTTCCGTGAAAGCTTTGCTTAAAAATTCAGGAAGTTTAGACCATTTAACATTTATAAGTTTAAATAATTTCTGATTCGAGAATTGAATTATCCATTCACTTAATTGACTCCACAAGCAAAAGATCGACTGAATGGCATAAACGATGAAAACGCACAGCTTTAGAAATCAAACAATATATGGTCTTAAATCCATATAATAATCATATAATAGAAGCTTTGTGTTGTATTTCTCACATGAGAAAATGGTTTAAGTACCGATACCCACAGAACCAAACATCCAAGAGTTGCAGTCAGTCCTGATTAAGCTCCGCCTTCTTGTGGGGAGTCAAAGAATAGTACAGACGGTGTACAGGTGTTTCAAGCTTGATAATTGTGTTAGCCGTATTGAGCAGGATTTTGTAGGAATGGGGAAACACCAGGGAACACTTTTTATAATATTATCACGAAAACTACTGCAGGTGCCGATTCAATTTGTATCGTAATTGTTAGTGTCATGATTAGATATTACATTTTCTTTAGATTATTAAACATTATTAAACATTATAATATACTGTACTAAAAATATATATATAAGAAGTAACAACAACAGTCAGGAACATATTCTTTAATAATTCTTGCAAGAACAGTATTGTGTCAAATGCATAAAAAAACAAACATCAAGCACCATGATGAAACTTGATTATGAAGACCTTCCCAGGAAAGCAATACCAAAACGTACCTCTGCTGCAGAGGAGAAGTTCATTTAGTGTCACCAGCATCAGAAATCACCAATTAACAAACCAGCACCTCATATTAGAGCCGTTATGAAGAATTTACAGAGTATAAGTAGCAGAAACATCTCAACATGAATCAGCTGTTCAAAGGATATTATTGTATATTTTTGATGCCTCCAGCATTGCTTTACAGAAACAAAAAAAACAGGGAAGACCATTGAATTAGAAGCCGTGTCCAAGCTTTTGACTGGTAAATAAATAAATAAATAAATAAATAAAAAACATTTTTGATCATACTTGAGTCAATTTAGAGTCAGTGTTTTGTCTGTATGTTGGTATGTTATGGGTTTAGGAATAGGTTTAGCATTGTACTTAAAGCAGGATTTCGAAGAGGTCCTGCTCCACCCCTGGACTTTTGGTCCTGCAGCAAAGACTATTTCAAATGGTTGGAAGTGAGAGGGCTGTTTAAAATATTCAGACACTTATCAGCTGTTACCGACTTTGTCCAGTTTGCAGGCTGCAGAAACATGTGACTCCTGTGTTACTTGATGGTTTAAAAGATTCTTCAAGGTATAGGCTTAAATTCTAGATATTATCCAGACACATGGAAATGGATATCTGTAGACTGGTGAGAGAGTGAGTTGTTCGGTTTTGATGTAGAAGCAGTACAGAGGAGAGGAACTCTGGGTTTCGGTTTCCATTTTCGGAAATATCTTACAGATCCGTCGAATACAGTAGATTATAGATTGGAGTTAAAAGGCAGGCAGACTTCTACTGGGGTTCATGACGAGTTCCTGTTCTGTGTTTCCACTGCAGCGTGGGAACAGGTACCATTATGGAAAATGACAAATTGATACAGAAAATATAATCACTTTTGTCCTAAAAGCAAGTTCCACTAATGATACCTGGTCGAGGTTCTACATTCCAACATTCCTGTAGATAAACAACAGCCCAGGAACTTATAACCAGCACTGTTTGAAATGTTCCTGGGCCTGTATTCACAAAGCTTCTTAAGCCTAAAAGTTGCTCCTAGTGATGAAATTCTAAGAAAATTCTTAGAATTATGACATTTTCTTAGATTTTCCCTTTAAATTTAGGACTAAATCTTAGTAAAGATGAAAATGATTCACAAAACATCTTAGCCCTAAAAACAGCTACTAATGTAAAAACGGTTAAGAGTAGAGCGGAGGACTTTTAAGAGGCTTAAGAGTTTCTACAGCAGAGGACAAAATGGTGGAAAGAAGAAATATTCTTCAAACACTGAACGCAAAGCTAAAAGTAAACACTGCTCTTCTGTCCAATTTGATTTTCTTGTTTTACTTCCTTCCATCTCTCTTGGATTGTTGGCTACACACCATCCAAATGTGCAACTTAAACACACTGTCCTGTAATCATGTAAATTAGTAAAAGCTGAGCCATTTTGCTCCCATCAATCTGAAATAGATTAAAAGTAATGAAACCATTATGATAAATAAATGTAAGAACTTCATTTTTTTATACATTTGGCTGTTTAATTATCTTTGAGATATTTAGCCTATAACAGAAACTTTGCATAAAGCAGCCTGTAGTCATGATTATACAATTTCTTTATGTACAAACATTTTGATTTCACTGCCTGTTCTATTATCATATATTCTATTTTCTCAAAAAGCTCATTTCAAGACCTTTACAGAGGTCAGAGGTTATTTTTTTTTATTAACCAATCACAGTCCTTGAATTGGTGCACCGTCCCTAGCAACGGGGCCGACCACACCTCCTCTCTAAGATAAAGGTTTTCGTACTTTCCTTACTCAGAGTAGCTCTGAGAAGTTTCCTAAATCACTTTTAGTCTAGGACTCCCAGCTAGGACTTTTTAAGCTAAGATAGGAGCTCTCTAAGAGAATTCTAAGAAACTTTGTGAAAACGGGCCCTGGAGTTCTTGGGTTGTTTAAAGTCTTTAAAAAGTTAGTTTTTTAATGTTCCTTTTTATCTTTAACTTTCTGTAGTGTAAGTTCTCTCTAAGTAGATTTTTTTATGTAGAACTTCAGCATGCTAAGTGTAGCCTTTTGTACTAAAGAACAGACCTTTATTAGAGAGACCAATCATCTGTACACACCTTTATGCAGCAGCCCTGAATTAAGATGAGGTCAAACCATATTTAAAAAGGGGAAATGATTAATAATTCATTGCTAACTGTTAGAAGACAGTATGTACTAAGTAAGGAATAAAACACCTGAGGGCATTCTATTATAGCAAAATGATCAAAGACAATGTGCGATGCTGCCGGCCATAAAGCAGAGTTTCTGTTACCACCATGACGTTGAGTATTTTTTCCCAATATTACCGTGTCCTTGAGTATTATTATTTTTTTTTAATAATAAATCTACTTCACACTTTTTAGTCATTTATAGATCAAAGCCAAATGTTTCTAGTTGTGGATTGCCTTTAAATACAGTGAGTCCCCGTTCTTACTGAAGTGTTACTGCACTGACACTGGAGACTCCTTCCCTAAATACAAAATGAACGTCTACTCAAATTACTGTACATCATCGATTACATACTTGCATGCAGAACTTCTGTCAGAGCTGCTGGTTTATAAAATGAACTGACACCTTCTGACCAATCAGAGCACAGAATGTGGTATAAAAGACGTTCTGTAGATGGGATTAGGTCTGTGTAGATGTATGAGAATAAATATTAGCTTTGTTTTTCTTCCACAAGTTCTGACATGATGTGTGTACCGCAGTGTGTGGAGATATTCACGGGCAGTTCTTCGACCTGATGAAGCTCTTTGAGGTTGGAGGTACTCCAGCTACAACGCGGTACCTCTTTCTAGGGGACTATGTGGACCGAGGTTACTTCAGTATCGAGGTTAGTGAGATGGAGCTTGCTCAGGTACTCACATTATGAACAGTAGGCAATGTAAATATAGAACCGTCTGATATTGTTGATAAAAAGATAAAAGGTCCTGAGACATGGACTCTATTGTTGTGTACTGAAACTGATACACACTGATAAGTCTAAGAGTGTAAAAACTCTTAGACTTAACTTTTTTGTACTCCAAAAAAATTGCAATCATATAATTTGACGATTTCAATTAGTTTGCATGCACAACACAATATCATTACAGCAATTACCAAAAGTTTTGGAATAAAGAAATAAATAATCCAACATGCCAGTGTGTGGTGTAGAAAACATGACAGCAGTTTAACATGGTCAGGACTGTCAAAATCATAATTAGAATTTCTTGCCATTACTCAAAACCAGAAACTGTAGCCACTAGTATAGTAAAATAAAAGTCATTAAAGTTTGATTTAGCTAACTGTTACTGTATGCACTATTTCTTAATATAAGTTTACCATAAACAAAATAAAAAATCACTTCAAGTCAAACTGGGATTCAAACATTTTAAAGAAGGCTGTACGTCCATGGAACGCCTGATTTTTGAAAACTGATGGATACTGTAACTTGTGGAAGAGACACATCTGTCTGTTTGAACTGTACACACAATCATTCACCTGGGAGTTATCGCCACATCCCCCGTACAATCCTGACCTCGCTCCAAGGCATTCCCACATGTCTGAGTCATTAAAGGAGTTCCTGGGAGGCCAGCATTAAAGACTTGAAGCAACCAGTCGGATCATGGCTCCAGCGAACTGAGAAAACATTCTACCTTGATGTTGTCCAAGCACTAGTGAGACACTGGGACAAGTGCATTAGTGTTGCAGGGGATTTTATAGAGCAATAAAGGGAGTTTTTACTCTCATAACAATCTATAGATTATAGATTGGAGTTATAATCATAACTGTGAACAGATTTTGCACAATTAAAAGTCCCGGTTTGACTTGGACGCCCTTTGGTTTACTACTGTTGGCAGATACTTTTGCTTTCTTTAAATGTACGGCTCCATAAATAAACAAAATCTGATAATAGACCAAGAAAATGTAAATGTAAAAAAAAACAACAACTATAAAATCTGTTATTTACTAAGCTGCACTTTTTTCAGCATACCCTTCAGTGTGTTCATGGTGAATATAGGGAAATGATTTTTATAGTTGTAAAGTAATTGTATTTAAAGTTTCATTGATCCGTTATCATATTGTATTTTATTAACAGGATATAAAGATTAAGTTAAACAAGCTCTTTATATAATTTCTGTGATCTCTCTCTCTCTCTCTCAGTGTGTTTTGTATCTCTGGTCTCTGAAAATCCTCTATCCAAAGACGTTATTTCTGCTGCGGGGAAACCATGAATGTAGACACTTGACTGAATATTTCACATTCAAACAAGAATGTAAGTACAAAGCTACACACTCCTTTCTGTATCCACTAAATGTCTTACTTTGCTGGAGACTTCTTCTCCATCTCCATCTCCTGTTTACCCACAATGCATCATTTTCCATCAACTCACTGTTCCCATTGATCTACTGTATATCTACTGTATCTACTGTATCTCTATAACCCCTTCCCTTCACCCACAGCTGTCTTACTAACAAAGGTTCTTCCATCTGTGCTGTCTGTTCTTCTATCTATCTATCTATCTATCTATCTATCTATCTATCTATCTATCTATCTATCTATCTATCTATCTATCTATCTATCTATCTATCTATCCATCCATCCATCCATTTTTTCTTTTCTATCCAACATCCATCCACAAGAGTCTTATAGTCCATGGCCATCCATTCATTTATCCATTTTGCCCTCTATCTATCTATCTATCTATCTATCTATCTATCTATCTATCTATCTATCTATCTATCTATCTATCTATCTATCTATCTATCTATCTATCTATCTATCTATCCATCCATCCATCCATCCATCCATTTTTTCTTTTCTATCCAACATCCATTCACAAGAGTCTTATAGTCCATGGCCATCCATTCATTTATCCATTTTGCCCTCTATCTATCTATCTATCTATCTATCTATCTATCTATCTATCTATCTATCTATCTATCTATCTATCTATCTATCTATCTATCTATCTATCCATCCATCCATTTTTTCTTTTCTATCCAACATCCATCCACAAGAGTCTTATAGTCCATGGCCATCCATTCATTTGTCCATTTTGCCCTCTATCTATCTATCTATCTATCTATCTATCTATCTATCTATCTATCTATCTATCTATCTATCTATCTATCTATCTATCCATCCATCCATTTTTTCTTTTCTATCCAACATCCATCCACAAGAGTCTTATAGTCCATGGCCATCCATTCATTTATCCATTTTGCCCTCTATCTATCTATCTATCTATCTATCTATCTATCTATCTATCTATCTATCTATCTATCTATCTATCTATCTATCTATCTATCCATCCATCCATCCATCCATCCATCCTGTTCTTTTTAGTCAATTATCACTCAGCAACACACAGACAAATTGGTGATTGACAATTGTCTTCTAAGTCTTTATGTCCATCCATCCAACCGTCAATGTTTCCCATTCTTTTCCAATGATTCCCATCTTTTATTGAATCACTTATTTTTAATTTTTCTTTTGCTCTCTGTACTCTTCTCCTCCCCCAAATCCCACCACTTACCCAGGACCCCTTTTCCCCTCTTTACCTCTAGAAAATCCATGTTTTTTCTCAGACATGCTTTCTAGATCAGTCTCTCTCAAATGAGACAGAGAGAGCGAGAGCATTAGCAGCAAATTAATTTGCTCCTTAATGATTGGCCCAGGGAGTCAGCGAGTGTGATTTCCCTGATGGGACAGTAAAGAGTGGGCGCCCTCCTTTTCCATCTGCCAAGTGCGAGAACACACACACACACACACACACACACACACACACACACACACACACACACACACTTCATTGTACACACTCTTGGCCTGAAAAGGGCTGCCCTCACTTAAAGAACCTTCCTCTATCTTTTCAGATAAACAGGACAATTTGTTGTTGTCTTCTTAAACATATGGTTTTAATCACCATCAAACCTTCCTGTCTTTCTGCATTGTTTAATGTTAAGGGTTTCAGCAAGAAAAAGTCAATACGGTGTCGATTTGCATATTGTAATCTGATTGGCTGGTGTATGTTATGATGCAATAACAATCACCAATTTGTACACGATTACCTGCAACGCCTCTGTGTGCGTACGAATACCATAGAAACGGGATGAGAGATGGAGGGAGGTGTGTGTGTGTGTATGTGTGTTGCTGAGTGATGCAGTGGTATGACTGAACAGATGGGGTGGCTCTGGGATGGCGAAGTTGACACAGTACAGATTGTCTCTCTCTCTCTCTCTCTCGCTCTCTCGATTGACAGCATTCTGTGAAAGTGTAAATTCATGCAGGATCTCTGTGTCCAAATGAGCCGCGGAGAAAAATACAGCTTCGGGAACATGTCAGAGCATTTGCATGTTTTAAAGCAGTTCTCTTTTTTTTTTTTCTTCTCTCCCTCTTGTTTTGTTCATCTCCCCTCTCTCGTTAAGGTAAGATTAAATACTCCGAGCAGGTATACGACGCGTGTATGGACGCCTTTGACTGTCTGCCGCTGGCCGCACTGATGAATCAGCAGTTTCTGTGCGTGCACGGCGGACTCTCACCTGAGATACACACGTTAGATGACATCAAGAAGGTGCTCTCTCTCTCTCTCTCTTTCTCTCTCTCTCACACACACACACACACACACACAAGCACATGCATACAGTACATACAAACTCCTGAATATGCAGATAGACTTAGTGTTTCTTGCAACTGAGGAAACTGACCTTTACCTCCATTAAATTAACAAATCATTCAGTCTTGCTTGTTGTAATACGTCTTATATCTGCATTGCGCCGTAATAGGATGTCACATGCATATTCAGTTCCTGCGTAAAATGCAAATCAGCTCATAACACGAATTAATTTTTTTTTTCTATTTTTTTAAATTTATTTACTTACTTTAATTGCATATGTGCCCAAACCACAAGGTCACTTTACATGGTGTGTAGTGCAAAGTACCTGCAAAACAAAAACAGAAAAAAACTTTTGGTCTTAAGCATAAGACTGCTGTTGTAATTATGATAACAGTGTGTGTGTATGAATGCATAAATGTACTGGAGATATAATTATGAAAAAATAAAAACTGAAATGGGCGGCGCGGTGGTGTAGTGGTTAGCACTGTCGCCTTGCACCTCCAGGGTCTGGGTTCGATTCCCCGGCCAGGCTCGATTCCCGTCTCTGTGTGCATGGAGTTTGCATGTTCTCTCCGTGCTTGGTGGGTTTCCTCCGGGTACTCCGGTTTCCTCCCACAGTCCAAAGATATGCAGGTTAGGCTAATTGGCGTTCCTAAATTGCCCGTAGTGTGTGATTGGGTGTGTGTGAGTGTGTGTATGTGTGTGTGCCCTGCGATGGATTGGCACCCTGTCCAGGGTGTACCCTGCCTAGTGCCCGAAGTCTCCTGGGATAGGCTCCAGGTCCCCCGCGACCCTGACACAGGATTAAGCGGTATAGAAAATGAATGAATGAATGAAAAACTGAAATGGACTGTCCGAGACGAATTTGAACAAATACTATAGATTGTTAGTCTGAATGTTTGAATCCGAAACCTCTCCCAAAACGTTACAAATCTATAGTACTAATACTTCAAATTGAGTTTTAGATGCTTGTGCAATCTGTAGTCTCGAACCTCCAGGGTCAAGAGTTCGATTCCTCCCTCGGATCTGTGTGTGTGGAGTTTTCATGTTCTCCCCCTGCTTGATTGATTTCCTCTGGGTACTTATTGCCCGTAGTGTGTGTGCATGTGTGTACAAGGATAAACAGTAGAGAAGATGCTTGTGCAATATAATACTTTTAGCTATTAAACCATTTCAAGAGTGTTCTCCTAGGTAAGTATAAAAGTGTCTACCTTTTTTTTTTTTTTTACGAGCCACTTTTTGAATAAAACAACCAGAACGACACTGAATGTTTGGGCTCAGGTATTATAAATGTAACACACAGGACTGGAGACAGGTTTACCGATGCATTTTCTGGAGTTTTATTAGGCGACAGTGCAGAACTGGAGGTCGTAAGCAGCGTAAACACAGACCTCGCATACACTCAGGAGCTGGAAAGACTTCACATTGGTTGTTAGGTTGTTTACTTTGTCTACAGCAAGTGTTTAAGGCATGGTTCATGGTTACTCTTGAAGTGATATGAAAATAAGCTTATTTGGATATTACGTGTGTTACAGAATCGACATCCATTTGAATTACAGATGCACATGGATTAGAGCTTACCAGGATCGAAAACAGATATTAAACAGCCAGGTTGCAAAAGATTGTTAGATCAGCAAATGGAAATATCTTAAATCTATGCAAATCCAGTGAATTAATCAAATCTGATGAAACAAATATATAATTAATACGTTTGTTAGTCTTATTAATCCCAAGATAATCGAAAAAAGGAGCAAAATGATCTGCCGATAGAATAAGACAATTTTAACCATGAAATTAGTAAATATGTTCAGGAAAAGGCTTACTAGTTTTATATTAGTTATATTATTATAATAATCAGTAATAATATTAGAATAGAATCTTCTTCTTCTTCTTTGTCTTCCAGCTGTTCCCTTTCAGGGGTCGCCACAGCGAATCATCTGCCTCCATCTAACCCTATCCTCTGCATCCTCTTCTCTCACACCAACTAACTTCATGTCCTCTCTCACTGCATCCATAAATCTCCTCTTTGGTCTTCCTCTAGACCTCCTGCCTGGCAGTTCCAACCTCAGCATCCTTCTACCGATATATTCACTCTCTCTCCTCTGAACATGTCCAAACCACCTCAATCTGGCCTCTCTGACTTTATCTCCAAAACATCTCACATGGGTTGTCCCTCTGATGAACTGATTCTTGATGCTATCCATCCTTGTCACTCCCAAAGAGAACCTCAACATCTTCAGCTCTGCTACCTCTAGCTCTGCCTCCTGTCTTTTCTTCAGTGCCACTGTCTCTAAGCCGTAGAGCATTGCTGGTCTCACCACTGTCCTGTACACCTTTCCTCATTAGAAATAGCAAAAACGCAACAAAATGCAGCCAGTCAAAATATTGCTATTTTTCCTTTCACCTGAAGATGGCAGCAGAGTGTGTTTTAACACGGTTAGCTAAATCGCTAATAAATTCAGTTTTTAAAGCAGCCAGAAATACAAATAGATTTTCTTAGAGAGCCGGAGCAAATGGGCAAGTCTTGTATGTTACAAAACTGTCATGGTAATCAAGGAATTTACGATTATAACACATTAGGAACAAATCATGGGTCAGAGTAATTAAAAAGCTGTGAGACTGGGTTAGGGTTATCGTGTCAGAAGAATGCTTTTAACAGAGGAGACAGAACATACAGTGGCTTGCAAAAGTATTTTGTACTGTATCCACATTTTGTCACATTACAGCCACAAACATGAATCAATTTTATTGGAATTCCACGTGAAAGACCAATACAAAGTGGTGTACACGTGAGAAGTGGAACGAAAATCATACATGATTCCAAACATTTTTTTACAAATAAATAACTGCAAAGTGCGGTGTGCGTAATTATTCAGCCCCCCGAGTCAATACTTTGTAGAACCACCTTTTGCTGCAATTACAGCTGCCAGTCTTTTAGATGGACAGCGTTTGTGAACAGCAGTTTTCAGATCTTGCCACAGATTCTCGATTGGATTTAGATCTGGACTCCGCCCCAGTCTCAAGGTGAACCTCCGCCCCAGTCTCAAGTCTTTTGCAGACTCCAAGAGGTTTTCTTCCAAGATTTCCCTGTATTTGGCTCCATCCATCTTCCCATCAACTCTGACCAGCTTCCCTGTCCCTGCTGAAGAGAAGCACCCCAGAGCATGATGCTGCCACCACCATATTTGACAGTGGGGATGGTGTGTTCAGAGTGATGTGCAGTGTTAGTTTTCCGCCACACATAGCGTTTTGCATTTTGGCCAAAACGTTCCATTTTGGTCTCATCTGACCAGAGCACCTTCTTCCACATGTTTGCTGTGCAAACGGGACTTCTTATGGTTTTCTGTTAACAATGGCTTTCTTCTTGCCACTCTTCCATAAAGGCCAACTTTGTGCAGTGCACGACTAATAGTTGTCCTATGGACAGATTCCCCCACCTGAGCTGTAGATCTCTGCAGCTCGTCCAGAGTCACCATGGGCCTCTTGGCTGCATTTCTGATCAGCGCTCTCCTTGTTCGGCCTGTGAGTTTAGGTGGACGGTCTTGTCTTGGTAGGTTTACAGTTGTGCCATACTCCTTCCATTTCTGAATGATCGCTTGAACAGTGGCTCCGTGGGATGTTCAAGGCTTTGGAAATCTTTTTGTAGCCTAAGCCTGCTTTAAATTTCTCAATAACTTTATCCCTGACCTGTCTGGTGTGTTCTTTGGACTTCATGGTGTTGTTGCTCCCAATATTCTCTTAGACAACCTCTGAGGCCGTCACAGAGCAGCTGTATTTGTACTGACATTAGATTACACACAGGTGCACTCTATTTAGTCATTAGCACTCATCAGGCAATGTCTATGGGCAACTGACTGCACTCAGGGGGCTGAATAATTACACACACACCACTTTGCAGTTATTTATTTGTAAAAAATGTTTGGAATCATGTATGATTTTCGTTCCACTTCTCACGTGTACACCACTTTGTATTGGTCTTTCATGTGGAATTCCAATAAAATTGATTCATGTTTGTGGCTGTAATGTGACAAAATGTGGAAAAGTTCAAAGGGGCCGAATACTTTTGCAAGCCACTGTAACTAGACTTGACAAGTAGTAATAATTCCAACCACTATTCATGGGGAAACATATTAAAATAGTTAAATTATTTTTTAATTAAAGCAACCAATATAAATTATGTTAAGAAAAGAAGCAAAACGAATGAATATCATCGTGTGTCTCACAGTTACAGCTTCCATCTGACCTGCTCTAGTTATTCCACTGTAGTGGGGTTTTAACCCTCATTCAGTGTTTTGACAGAGCACATTTTGAGTCAATATTCAATTTTTGTTGTATAGCGCTTTTTTGAATAATGCCCATTGTGGCAATTTTAAAGAAATAAGTTAGAACGTGTATGGAAAAATGTATAGACTAGAGCAAGTGTCCCAAGGAAAAACGTCTTGAGAGAGATCTCATATTGTAAAAACATCTTTAAAGGTCCAGACTTACATGTCTTAGAAGAAAAATGAGATGTTTGGATGTTTAAATTTGGATGATGCCTATATTCTGTATGAGACTCGGGACACAGGTGTTGATGTGATCAAAGTAGCCTAGTGTATCATTTAGTGTTAGTCTTGGTATGGTAATGTATGAGTTATGAAAAATGAACACCCCCCCCCCCTTCTCTCTTTCTCCGTGCTCCAGCTGGACCGGTTTAAAGAGCCTCCAGCCTTTGGGCCCATGTGTGATCTTCTGTGGTCAGATCCGCTAGAAGATTTTGGCAACGAGAAGTCGCAAGAGTATTTCAGCCACAACTCTGTCCGTGGCTGCTCCTACTTCTACAGGTAACGCAACAACAAAAAAATACAATGAAATAAATAAATAAATAAATAAATAAATATATACAAGCACCCTTTGACATATCGATCTTGCAAGTTTATTCAATGTCGAGTCTTAGTAGGTAGTAACGTTAGTAGGTAGAGCCGATTCATTGAATTTGTTGAGTCGTGTTTTTTGGTCTAAACTTTTGCAGGAAATACAAATTGGTGTGCAAAGTACATAAGTAAAGTATGGCTTCTTCATCTTATATTTATATTGGCAAGGATTGGCAAGGAAAAAAAGATGTAAGCAGTCAGCAACACAAAGGAAACAGCATTGCAATGTGTATTAAATGCATTTAGTAGGTTTTAAATGAGAAATATAGCTGCTTTAGACAAATAGATAAAGATAAAAAAAAAAAAAATCAGTGCTATTGAATTGAATCAGATCGAAAATGGCTGTGCT
The DNA here is from genome assembly GCA_030522415.1 of Channallabes apus. Classification (NCBI taxonomy): domain Eukaryota; kingdom Metazoa; phylum Chordata; class Actinopteri; order Siluriformes; family Clariidae; genus Channallabes; species Channallabes apus. The sequence continues at coordinate 14,010,658 of CM060107.1, forward strand.
CCAAAATGGAATACTGTGATTCACAGCTTTACTGATATGTGTGTCACACTATAGTACATGTTCGCTAAAACTCATCGTCTATACCGCTTAATCCTGTACACAGGGTCGCAGGGGGCCTGGAGCCTATGCCAGGAGACTTAGGGCACGAGGCGGGGTTCACCCTAGACTGGGTGCCAATCCATTGCAGGGCACACACACATATACACACACATTTACACACTACGGGTTATTTGGGAACACCAGTTCTTAGGACTGGGGGAGGAAACTGGAGTACCCGGAGGAAAGCCACTAAGCACAGGGTGAACATTTTCCACATTTGAAAACGATACTGGACTTTTCACCTCCGATGATTAGAGGTGTTATAAAGAGCGTAAGTAACAGACGTATCTCAATATCAACTGTCTCAATATCACAGGAGATTAATTATTTTACAATTTAGAAAAGAAATTAAAAAAAAAAAAGGAAAGACCATGTAGTGTCCAAACTTTTGACTTAAGGTAAGGTAAGGTTATAATAAAAAATTAAATTAAATAAAAATTATAAATAAAAAACTTTAAGATGTGATGTTCTAGGAAAAGAATAAGTAAAGAAGGAGGTCAGACCGTCATTACGCTGAAGCTGATTATTTCCCAATAACAGCACGTTGTATTCCTCTTCCATCACAGCAATTTGCAAGTGATTAATATAAACCTGATTTGAATGAGAGCCGATGCTGCTGTTTAATCAACACCTTCTGACAAATCAGATTAAAGCATTTATCAGGCCTCTGGTATAGAAAAAGAACTTTTAAGTGTTTTCCGCTCGACTAAATTGTAGCTGCACCAGCAGTAAAGATGTTAAGCTTTTTATGTTAACTGCTGTGATTCTCGTTTCTTTTTTTTTTTTTTTTTTTTTTTGCAATCTCGCCGTGTGAATTTTCCGACAGGAACACGGACCTAGCGCGTGCTTGTGTTGGAATATTCAGTGGCTGAGCAGTAAGTGTGTATGTGCATGTGAGTGTGTGTGTGTGTGTGCAGAGACGTGTGCTCTGGGCGATTAGGTGTAGTGCGAAAGTGAGCCTGCGTCTGTAATTGGAATTGTAAAGCAGCCCAAACAGCGGTCAGGCTCGGCAAAACACACGAATTCCCACGGTCCCCTGGGAAATCGGGCCGATCGACTGTTACTATGACAACCGGCTACTACCGCCGAAGAGTGAGAGAAAGAGAGTGAGAAGCGAGAGAAATAAATATATAAATAAATCAAAAGCCATAGAGATGGATCTGTATTTTTTTCCCCCCACATCTTATGAAATCCAACATCAATGAAAGGAGAGCGGACGAGATGGAGATGTAATGTGTGTGTGTGTGTGTGTGTGTGAGATGTCGAAAATGTTCTGCCATTTTTTTTTCCTCATGTCTTCTAAAAAAAGGAGTTCATTGTAGGCTTTCATCGTGCCTGGTTAGTCAGGATAAGATAAGACGCTGCAGTGACAGGTGGGAGTTATACTGTATAAATCAGCCGTGCATGTGTTAAACGTGTAGCCAGGAGGAACTAGTGGAGTAGGAGGCGACTCTTTTAAACACAGCTATGAGAGAAAAAAAAAAATACCTTTATTGTGTTTCACTAGTGCTTAGACATCCTCAAGGTAGAAAGTTTTCTCAGTACGCTGGAGACATGGACTGACTGCCTGCTTCACGTCTGAAGTACTGGCCTCCCAAGAACTCCTTTAATGGTCCAAACATCCGAGGTCAGGACTGTACGTGGATGCGGTAATAACTCCTAGACGAGTTCCTGTAATGTGCAAGTGGTGCAGGTGAACGATTGTGCGTACAGTTCTCACAGACAGAGGCGTCTATTCTGCTGGTTGGGACAATCTATCCATCAATCTTCAAGGATGAGGAGATCCACTTGCTGAATGTTATCAGGAAAGACTGCAGTGGGCTCCGGGATCATAATCCACGGACCTACGGCCTTCTTTAAAAGTCGTTTGTTCAATATAATATTAACGTCATGTAGCCAACGTTGGTCCGATGTCATTTTATTTAAAGTAATTCGAACTTTCGAGAAGAACCCAATACCAACGGTGGTTCCAGTGGTCATAAAAATGTCAAATGAACATTGATGCAGTGATGTGACGACCTGCAGGGTGGAAACTTGGAAACCAGAACAAGGTTTAGACGTGAAAATTAAACAAAACCAAAAAAAAAAAAGATAAATAAAGGCACACTAACATCCAAGAGGCAAAGAGACAGGAGTGTATAAATGCACAAACTAATCAAGGGGATAAACTGAGAACATCAGTCCAATCCAGGACCAGACAAAGGCGGAGAAAACAACACGCACATGTTCATGGAGAATGAAAACCAGAGCAGCGTGTATGATGCCGTGGCCTTAATAGCTTAAGACTAAGAATAAGACTGTTATTTGTAACAAGCACTTTATAGCACAGCAAAATAATTTTGTTCACAAATCCCAGATATGAAGCTGGGGTCGGAGCGCAGGGTCGACCTGGATACTGTCCCCCTGGAGCAGGTAGGGTTAAGGGCCTTGCTCAAGGGCCCTACACTACAACTTGGCGATGCTGAAGCTTGAACCTTCCAGTCAATAACGCAGAGTACGTCACCATCCATCCAGCATGCATCTTTATAGATCATTAGATTGGGTGGGTTTCCTCCGGGTACTCCGGTTTCCTCCAACAGGCCACATCCACCACCAGGTGATGCAACACTTCTCTCTTAGTGAGACCTCTTGTGATTGGTCAGAGTAGAGAGACAGAACCAGACAAGGAAGTACAAAGATAAATGATTGTTTACATTTCATTGTATTTTATTCTTCATCAAGTTGAAATGAAAACCATACAGGTCTACGTATATTCATTTTCACATTTTTTTGTTCTCTATTCCCGTCTCGTTCTGTCTCTCTGTGTTACTTTTCATGATGTCTTTTCTTTTAATGTCTGTCTGACTGTTTATCTCTCTATATTTCGTTCATTCTAAATACTGTAGGTCTCTTTCTCCCTCGCTTTTATCCATTTATCTGTGCTTGTCTCTCTGTATTTCTGTGTCTCTCACTCTGTCTCTGTCTTTCAATGTGGTCTCTCTCTCTTCTGCTGTTAGCAGTTGGCACAGTTTCTGTCTGTCTCACTTTTTATCTCTGTCTCGCTCTCATTCTGTATGCTCTAATCTTTTCCATCTTGATGTCTCTCTCTCTCTTTCGATATAATCCGTACTCCGTCTCTGTCTCTCTATACTTCTGTATGTCTCACTTCTTCTGTCTTCGCTTATGCACCTCTCTTTTATATACTGTTTGTCTCTATTTCTTCCACTATACTTACGTCTCCTTGTCTCTCTTTCTGCTTCACATGCCTATGTATTTCACTTTCTCTGTCTGCTTCTTTCTTTGTCTCTCCCTCTTCCTTTCTTTCTTATATTTTTAATACTAAATTCTCTCTTTCTCTCTCCAGCTAGACAGCTCGGTGTGTGAGTTTCTACAGATATAATAACCATTTGTTTGTTAGGCCTGTATAACAGTTTTAAGTTGTAGGATCCCATAAGAAATTTAACCATGATGGTTATTTTCTTAGTTAGTACTGATGGTACCTGTACTATAGTATACAGTACCATTGTATATTGAATTTGGTCAAACCTTCAATAACATTTTATCCAAATGCTGGACATCTACATCAGTATGGAGTAGATATTTTGCAGCTATAACAGTTTCCACTCTTCTTGCAAGGCTGTCACATGATCTTTGACTTTGCGTTTCTGTGCGAATTCGCGCCCATTCATTCTGTAGAGCATGATTGAGGTCAGGCACTGATGTTGGATGAGAAGGCCTGGCTTATAATCTCTGTTCCAGTTCATCCCAAAGGTGTTTGATGGGGTTGAGGTCAGGGTTCAACTTGTTCCACACAGAACTCATTAAACCATGTCTCTATAGTCCTTGCTTTGTGCACTGGGGCATTGTCATGTTGGAATAGAAAAGGGCCTTGAAGTATACTGTAGCATTGTCCATGATGTCTTGGTATGCTAAAGCATTAAGACTGGAGATACAGGACCTGATTGAAACAGGTTAATTCAACAATTAACAGGTTTGGTAAAATACTTTTGCCTATTTAGTGTACTTATTTGCTGATATAAGTACAAGTACATTGTAGAACCATGTACTATAGTGTTGTGCATGTACTATATGGCGCTTTTCCACTGCATAGTACGGCACGACACGGTTCAGTTCAGCTCACTTTTGGGGGGTTTTCCACTGGGAACAGTACCTGGTACCTGGTCCTTTATTTAGTACCACCTCAGCCGAGGTTCCAAGCGCGCCGAACCGTTACCAAAACGTGACGTGTAAACTCTGCTGGTCACTGATTGGTCGGAGAAAATCGTCATTACTGCGTCACCGAACTTGCGACACGAGACACAACAGAACCGCTATATTTAGAACAGCCAGAGAAGGATCGGACGCACCTTTTTGTATTAACCAAAAATTTTCTTTGGCTGCCATCAGCCTCTTTTGAAACAAACTCCTTCGTCTCGCTGTTAAAAACATCCACATGCCGAGAATGAAGAACACCATGCCATCGATATGCTCCATTGTTGTGTGTTTGTTTGTAGCGCGTTTACGATGATGTCACGGCAGTAGAGGCGCCGCAACTATAACAACACGTGAGTAATCCCGCCCACTCTAAAGCGGTACTAAACTGCAGTGGAAGCGTAAACCGAGCCGAACCGAAGTGAGCTGTACTGAACCGTGTCATGTCGTACTATGCAGTGGAAAAGAGGCATTAGTGTACCAATATAGTACATGGTTCTACATTGGTACATATTTTCATACAACAGTACCATGTACTACCTTGTACTATAGTATGGTACTATGCAACACTTACCAGGATACTGTCCTATATACAGTGGTGTGAAAAACTATTTGCCCCCCTCCTGATTTCTTATTCTTTTGCATGTTTGTCACACAAAATGTTTCTGATCATCAAACACATTTAACTATTAGTCAAAGATAACACAAGTAAACACAAAATGCAGTTTTTAAATGAGGGGTTTTATTATTTAGGGAGAAAAAAAATCCAAACCTACATGGCCCTGTGTGAAAAAGTAATTGCCCCCTGAACCTAATAACTGGTTGGGCCACCCTTAGCAGCAATAACTGCAATCAAGCGTTTGCGATAACTTGCAACGAGTCTTTTACAGCGCTCTGGAGGAATTTTGGCCCACTCATCTTTGCAGAATTGTTGTAATTCAGCTTTATTTGAGGGTTTTCTAGCATGAACCGCCTTTTTAAGGTCATGCCACAACATCTCAATAGGATTCAGGTCAGGACTTTGACTAGGCCACTCCAAAGTCTTCATTTTGTTTTTCTTCAGCCATTCAGAGGTGGATTTGCTGGTGTGTTTTGGGTCATTGTCCTGCTGCAGCACCCAAGATCGCTTCAGCTTGAGTTGACGAACAGATGGCCGGACATTCTCCTTCAGGATTTTTTGGTAGACAGTAGAATTCATGGTTCCATCTATCACAGCAAGCCTTCCAGGTCCTGAAGCAGCAAAACAACCCCAGACCATCACACTACCACCACCATATTTTACTGTTGGTATGATGTTCTTTTTCTGAAATGCTGTGTTACTTTTACTCCAGATGTAACAGGACACGCACCTTCCAAAAAGTTCAACTTTTGTCTCGTCGGTCCACAAGGTATTTTCCCAAAAGTCTTGGCAATCATTGAGATGTTTTTTAGCAAAATTGAGACGAGCCTTAATGTTCTTTTTGCTTAAAAGTGGTTTGCGCCTTGGAAATCTGCCATGCAGGCCGTTTTTGCCCAGTCTCTTTCTTATGGTGGAGTCGTGAACACTGACCTTAATTGAGGTAAGTGAGGCCTGCAGTTCTTTAGATGTTGTCCTGGGGTGTTTTGTGGCCTCTCGGATGAGTCGTCTCTGCGCTCTTGGGGTAATTTTGGTCGGCCGGCCACTCCTGGGAAGGTTCACCACTGTTCCATGTTTTTGCCATTTGTGGATAATGGCTCTCACTGTGGTTCGCTGGAGTCCCAAAGCTTTAGAAATGGCTTTATAACCTTTACCAGACTGATAGATCTCAATTACTTTTGTTCTCATTTGTTCCTGAATTTCTTTGGATCTTGGCATGATGTCTAGCTTTTGAGGTGCTTTTGGTCTACTTCTCTGTGTCAGGTAGCTCCTATTTAAGTGATTTCTTGATTGAAACAGGTGTGGCAGTAATCAGGCCTGGGGGTGACTACAGAAATTGAACTCAGGTGTGATAAACCACAGTTAAGTTATTGTTTAACAAGGGGGGCAATCACTTTTTCACACAGGGCCATGTAGATTTGGAGTTTTTTTTCTCCCTTAATAACGTAAACCTTCATTTAAAAACTGCATTTTGTGTTCAATTATGTTATCTTTGACTAATAGTTAACGGTTTTTGATGAGCAGAAACATTTAAGTGTGACAAACATGCAAAAGAATAAGAAATCAGGAAGGGGGCAAATAGTTTTTCACACCACTGTATGTTATGCATTTTTATGTACTGCAGTGGAAAAGTTCAGAAGGTGGTACTGTCTGTACTATATGATACCAGTAGTACAGTATGTACTAACATATATAATATAAAACACTATGTACAAAAATACTGTATTAGGTATTTGGTTAACTTTGGTATACACTGTGGTACAGTACACACTAAGGACCACTACAGTATTGTAGTACACACCAGTACTACTGTGGTACCCAGTGAAGTGCCATAGTACCTACCACGGTACTCTATATAGAGTCTATATATTCACTTCTATTCATTTACAACACAAGACAGATCATCGTATAGCTACGTTTAGCACCAATTTCATGGTAAGATCTCATCATCCAGCCCTGTTAGACCTAGAAATGATGACAAACATTCTGGCAAACTTTCCTTTAAGCTGCAACGCCTGCAAATTCATAAATACTATGAAGTTATTTATGAAAGAACAGGGTGATTTTTGAGCAGCGGTTTTATGACCGAGCTCAGAGAGAGGAGCAGGGAGAAGGAGAAGCACTCTGTAAGCGCAGTGTGAGATTTCCATCTGCTCATTTTGTTATTGCAACTTATTTATTCATTTTTTTTTTATGTTAATAAACTGTTTTAAAGGCTGATATAGGACACAGAGCGTGTGATCCCCTAGCACTTCTGGATAGTCTGTAGTATCATGATATGATGGAATTGTGGGCATGGTGATTTTATAAATAATTCATAAGCCCATAGTGGATGTGTTCATTCAGTCACATGAAATTTCCACACAGACCCATAACATGTTTTAAACATACGTTCTTGCCAACCTAGCATGTGTTTCATTCAACCGTTTGATTTTCACATCCTTTTTTTTTTTAAATTACTAATCAGTTTGCATTCAATTTTAGGGACTCACATGATAAAATACACTTTTGCACAGCTGTTCTTCAAATGATCACTTTTCAGCTATAAAATGTGCAATGTCTGTCTGTTTTAAAGAATCTGCTCAGTGCTGCCATCTTGTGGCTGTTGGACATATAATATAATGGTGTAAAAGAAGAGGTTCATTCAATTGTTCTTTCTACATATCCTATACACATATCTCTTTCTCTCTCTTTCTTTAACTAATTCTCTCTATTCCCATCTCTTTCTGTCTCTCTGTGTCACTCTTCATTATGTCTTTTTCTTTTTATGTCTGTCTGTTTGTCTCGCTATATTTAATTAATTTTAAATACTGTAGGTCTCTTTCTCCCTTATCCATTTACACTACCTCTGTACAGTATTTCTGTGTCTCTCACTCTGTCTCTGTCTTTCAATGTGGTATACACATCTCTCTCTCTTCTGCTTTTAGCAGTTGGCACACTTTCTGTCTGTCTCACTTCATCTCTATCTCGCTGTCTCATTGTGTTTCTCAATCTGTCTCATTGTCTTTTCATCTCTGTCTCGCTCTCATTCTGTATGCTCTAATCTTTTCCATCTTGTTGTCTCTCTCTCTTTCGATATAATCCGCACTCTGTCTCTGTCTCTCTATACTTCTGTATGTCTCACTTTTTCTGTCTTCCCTCTTTTATATACTGTGTATCTCGCTTTCTGTTTTCATCTCCTTGTCTCTCTTTCTGTTTCATATGCCTATGTATTTCACTTTCTCTCCCTGTGTCTCTCCAATGTCTCTCCCTCTTCCTTTCTTTCTTATATTTTTAATATTAAATTCTCTCTCTTTCTCTCTCTCCGCCTCCAGCTATCCCGCAGTGTGTGAGTTTCTACAGACCAATAACCTGCTCTCGGTGATCAGAGCCCATGAGGCCCAGGACGCAGGGTAAGCGGAAACAGTCGCTTCCATTAGAACCACATCACTGAATTCACTTAAAACAAACCTCAGCATCACTGCAGCACCAGTAAACTCCACAACAGTGAACTCCACCTCAGTTAAACACCTAACCACATCACTGCACACAGGTAGGAGACATTGGTGTGGGAAATAGGTTACACACACACACACACACACACACACACACACACACACACATGCGCTGAGTCAAATGAAAGCCTGAAAAGTGCAATTTTTTTTCTTTTTTTCATTCCTGGAACTTTTTAAATTTAATTAAATGAAGCTTTGATTGACCTTTGTTCTGTACATTACAAATTTGTTATTTATTATGAAATATTTGTAATAAAATGATTGTATGATGTAAGTTCTACAATAGATTAATTCATTATTATTATTATTATTATTATTATATGATATGATGATGATTATTATTATTATGTGATTATTTTACAATAACAGCACTCTTATTTGTAATTCATTAAAGAATAACATCATACTTTCTATCCATTTACACTTACGTTTAATGTCTATCTGACTGATTTATTCTTGTTTTCGCTCTTTTTATAGATTGTTAAACTCCGTCCTTCAGGCCCCTTCTCCTCTTGTTCTTGTTTTCACATATATTATAGGAGCTATAAATAGGCAGTCCCTCACCAGACTATCTTTTGTTCTCTCTCCTAAAGCTATTAAGATAAAATAAAGCAGTTACTGAGAAACTATAAGGCACAAATCTCCCCATTTTTGCAGTCTTTCTTTTTACTAGGAAAGTTCGAGTTACAACTCCGGCCATTATATTTATGATTGTGACTATTTCTTAATCCCTTTCCATGGAATATACACGTTTAGGATGATAATTTATTTGAAAGATTACATGAACACTGTATAAACCTGTGATTTGACACGGAATCTCGTTTTATATTTGTATGTTAGAACTTCCTACGTTTGTTTTCAACTAACAGTATGCACATACGCTGATCAGTTTTACCTCATGGATGGGTGGATGGATGGATCCTTTCAGGGAACTTTTACCGTTTATTTCCTCAGGGTGTGGTTAAGAAATATCAATCCAGTAAAGATCCTCTAATAAACAACGTGACGCATTTTAAATCCCCTGTTTACGGACTCCCCCTAACATAATTCTCTTAGTCAACAGCATGACTAAAACTAAGACTGTTGGCGCTGACTGGTATAGAGGGGATTAACGGCTGGGTGGAGACAAAGCCACAAATCTCACTATAACGATCGTTACTCATAAAAGTTTTTAGTAACAAATCCACAATTCTGCATTAATGATTCATCATGAAGCAGGAAGACACTCTGTCTTACACCCTAAAAGCTTTTTAGATGAAGCCCCATATGGAAAGGTTCTGCAAAGAACAAAAAATAGTTATTGTATATGGATATACTATTCAAAGAAGAAAAGTAAATTAAAACTTATCCCCCAATAATGTAGTTTCTGTTAATTATATTAACTTATTAGATGTTTTAGGTGGAACCTAATCCATTCATCCAACTGTATCCACCTTCCCACTTCATTTCCCCACCGTTCATCCACCATTCATCCATCTCTCCACCTGCCCACTCAATTCCCCTACACGCATCCATCCATCCATCAATCTGTACCCACCTGCCCACTCCATTCCACCACCACTCATACACCATCCATCCATCCATCCATCTGTACCCACCTGCCCAGAATTCCCCACCAGTCTTCCATCCATCCATCCATCCATCCATCCATCCATCCATCCATCAATCTGTACTCACCTGCCCACTCCATTCCACCACCACTCATACACCATCCATCCATCCATCCATCTGTACCCACCTGCCCAGAATTCCCCACCAGTCTTCCATCCATCCATCCATCCATCCATCCATCCATCCATCCATCAATCTGTACCCACCTGCCCACTCCATTCCACCACCACTCATACACCATCCATCCATCCATCCATCCATCCATCCATCCATCCATCTATCCATCCATCCATCCATCCATCAATCTGTACCCACCTGCCCACTCCATTCCACCACCACTCATACACCATCCATCCATCCATCCATCAATCTGTACCCACCTGCCCACTCCATTCCACCACCACTCATACACCATCCATCCATCCATCCATCCATCTATCCATCCATCCATCAATCTGTACCCACCTGCCCACTCCATTCCACCACCACTCATACACCATCCATCCATCAATCTGTACTCACCTGCCCACTCCATTCCACAACCACTCATACACCATCCATCCATCCATCCATCCATCTGTACCCACCTGCCCAGAATTCCCCACCAGTCTTCCATCCATCCATCCATCCATCCATTTCTACCCGCCTGCCCACTCTTTCCTTAGCATCAGCCTATCCATCTATCTCTACCCACCTGCCTATCATTCCCCCACAAACCACTATCAATTTTATCCATCTCTTTTTTCCTTTCCCACTATTCCCCCACCACCCATCAGCCTCCCACATATTTAATTATCCACTTATCACTACCCACCTGTTCACCATTCCTTCCACCATCCATCCATCACCCATTTATTTATCTATCCATATATACCAGTCTCCTTACGATCTGTCTGTCTGTCTATAACAACCTGCTTAACATCCACACTTGTATCCATTCACCCATCTATAGTTGATCTTTTTCTACTGGCCTGCTTAATATCTCCTCACCATACCTAAATGTCATCCAGTCTGAACACTATCTATCCATCTATCTATTATTCTTTAGTTTCCAACTATCCATTGTTGTCCAGTCATCTATTCATCCTTACCAGTTTGCTCGGCATTCTTCCCATCATCCAATTGTTTCTTCTCCAGCGTAGAAAGCGATTTCATAATTTTTCTTCTTATTGTTGTTGTTGTCATCACCTCTTCTGTTTTTTATTTTTTTATAGTTATCGGATGTACAGGAAAAGCCAGACGACAGGCTTCCCGTCTCTCATCACTATCTTCTCCGCTCCCAATTACCTGGACGTGTACAATAATAAAGGTCGGTCATTTCTTTGGTGTACTAATGGACCACACTGATTTTGAGGCTGTAGTATTTCTGAAGTCATTCGGCTGGCTGATGGATTAGCATTAGCACTGGACGCACTGATGCATATAGTTATTATTTGATGTTTGTGCAGCTGCTGTGCTAAAATACGAGAACAACGTGATGAACATACGTCAGTTTAACTGCTCGCCGCACCCTTACTGGCTGCCTAACTTCATGGACGTGTTCACCTGGTCTCTGCCTTTCGTAGGAGAGAAAGGTACGTGAGGAATGAAGATAGGAATGAGGATCTTTGAATAAAGTTATTCTTAGTGTGTTTCAGGGTGGAGGTTTTATCATATATCCAGAGAAGCACAATTGGTCAAGGATTTTTTTTTTTTATTCAATTATTAATTATTTGTCACACACAAAGTGAAATTCTTTATTCACTTTGGGACTGGGGTCACAGTGCAGGGTCAGGCATGATATGGCACCCCTGGAGCAAACACGGCTAAGGGCCATGCTCAAGGACCCATCAGGGGCTTGAACCACTGACCTTCTGATCAGTAATCTAGAGCCTTAACCCACTGAGCTACCATCGTCCAAATAATATTGTCTTGTTAAAATATTCCAGACATTATTACACCTACATCAACTACATGATTATGAAATAATGTTTCAATATGAGTTGATTTATTTATTTTGATGCAATGTTTGTCTTACAATTATTTATTATACCTTTATTTTAAATTGGACCAGAGCATTAAAAACACCAGAAATATTTGCACAAGGTGTGTACAGTGTAATGAATGGACATATTAATGATCATGGTTGTTACATCCTAAATGTAGAATTACAGTGGTGTGAAAAACTATTTGCCCCCTTCCTGATTTCTTATTCTTTTGCATGTTTGTCACACTTAAATGTTTCTGCTCATCAAAAACCGTTAACTATTAGTCAAAGATAACATAATTGAACACAAAATGCAGTTTTTAAATGAAGGTTTACGTTATTAAGGGAGAAAAAAACTCCAAATCTACATGGCCCTGTGTGAAAAAGTGATTGCCCCCCTTGTTAAAAAATTATTTAACTGTGGTTTATCACACCTGAGTTCAATTTCTGTAGTCACCCCCAGGCCTGATTACTGCCACACCTGTTTCAATCAAGAAATCACTTAAATAGGACACAGAGAAGTAGACCAAAAGCACCTCAAAAGCTAGACATCATGCCAAGATCCAAAGAAATTCAGGAACAAATGAGAACAAAAGTAATTGAGATCTATCAGTCTGGTAAAGGTTATAAAGCCATTTCTAAAGCTTTGGGACTCCAGCGAACCACAGTGAGAGCCATTATCCACAAATGGCAAAAACATGGAACAGTGGTGAACCTTCCCAGGAGTGGCCGGCCGACCAAAATTACCCCAAGAGCGCAGAGACGACTCATCCGAGAGGCCACAAAAGACCCCAGGACAACATCTAAAGAACTGCAGGCCTCACTTGCCTCAATTAAGGTCAGTGTTCACGACTCCACCATAAGAAAGAGACTGGGCAAAAACGGCCTGCATGGCAGATTTCCAAGGCGCAAACCACTTTTAAGCAAAAAGAACATTAAGGCTCGTCTCAATTTTGCTAAAAAACATCTCAATGATTGCCAAGACTTTTGGGAAAATACCTTGTGGACCGACGAGACAAAAGTTGAACTTTCTGGAAGGTGCGTGTCCCGTTACATCTGGCGTAAAAGTAACACAGCATTTCAGAAAAAGAACATCATACCAACAGTAAAATATGGTGGTGGTAGTGTGATGGTCTGGGATTGTTTTGCTGCTTCAGGACCTGGAAGGCTTGCTGTGATAGATGGAATCATGAATTCTACTGTCTACCAAAAAATCCTGAAGGAGAATGTCCGGCCATCTGTTCGTCAACTCAAGCTGAAGCGATCTTGGGTGCTGCAGCAGGACAATGACCCAAAACACACCAGCAAATCCACCTCTGAATGGCTGAAGAAAAACAAAATGAAGACTTTGGAGTGGCCTAGTCAAAGTCCTGACCTGAATCCTATTGAGATGTTGTGGCATGACCTTAAAAAGGCGGTTCATGCTAGAAAACCCTCAAATAAAGCTGAATTACAACAATTCTGCAAAGATGAGTGGGCCAAAATTCCTCCAGAGCACTGTAAAGGACTCGTTGCAAGTTATCGCAAACGCTTGATTGCAGTTATTGCTGCTAAGGGTGGCCCAACCAGTTATTAGGTTCAGGGGGCAATTACTTTTTCACACAGGGCCATGTAGGTTTGGATTTTTTTTCTCCCTAAATAATAAAACCCCTCATTTAAAAACTGCATTTTGTGTTTACTTGTGATATCTTTGACTAATAGTTAAATGTGTTTGATGATCAGAAACATTTTGTGTGACAAACATGCAAAAGAATAAGAAATCAGGAGGGGGGCAAATAGTTTTTCACACCACTGTATATATTTTTTTATATATGAACTTTAGAAACTTTTTACATATTTTTTTATCTTATATGTTTTATGTTTTTTTTATATATAATATCATGAACAGATCAATTATTATAAAAAAAAAAAACTAACTTTGTGGATAGATTGGAGACAGTTCTACCTTTCACTCTGTGACCTTTGACCTCTCCACAGTGACTGAGATGCTGGTGAACGTCCTCAGCATCTGTTCTGATGATGAACTCGTGAACGATGGAGAAGAGATCTATGACGGTGAGGACAAATCCCAGATTTTAGCTACACTATAAGGTGTTCAGTGGGGATCAGGACAGGGTTCTGTGTAGTTCTTCCACCCCAGACCCTGGCACGTCATGTGTCACGTCCTGGATCTCACTTTGTCATGGTTTCAGCCTTATAGTTGAAGTGAAGTGAAGTGTAAGTGAAGGGGAACTGTAATGCTACAACATCCTTGTGGCAAACGACGCATATTTGTGTGATGGTTATGTGTCCACATACTTTTGGCTATGCATTGCATCCGAAATAATATCAGAAATAGATCAGAGTTAGGGATGACAATCTACAATAAATATGAACTCCTAAATCTGACTAACAGAGGTAAGATCTAGCTTCGAGAAGACTTTTTCTCACTTGTTGTGTGTGTATGTGTGTGTGTGTGTGTGTCTGTGTATGTGTTTGTGTGTATGTGTGTGTGCATGTGTGTGCTATGTTCTTTCGCTCAGAGAATGCTGCAGCTGCCCGTAAGGAGGTCATCAGGAACAAAATCCGTGCCATTGGCAAAATGGCCAAAATGTTCTCGGTCTTACGGTGAGTAAAGAGCACATAACAGCCGGCTTATACTTCTACACCGAAGTGTTTTCGGATAATTAGGTGAAAGGGATGATGGGTACACATAATGAGCAGAAACACCATATCTAAGTTTCTGTGGGTCAAACAGCTTTCAGGGCAGGGAGGCGTGTCTGGTAACGAGTGATGAGGCATTGTGAGCCCACTCCTGTGAGATGTATCCAGGGGTTCAGAGTATAACAAATGTACTACTGAACATAATCTCCATCACAAGAGATGCATCTGCGCCATCGTTGAACCCAACTTCCGAATCCTCTTTGTAAATCCCCTTTATCGCAGTTAATGCTCCCCCACTGTGCTACAGAATGTTTATGAAGATGACACGCATTCTTCATCAAATGCATGAAGAAATTTAAAGGAGGAGAAACCAGCACTGAAGACAAAACCACACAGTCGGAGCCCGTCAAATGCAAAACAAAGTGGATTTTCAAAGAGATTTCGAGAGTTTGGTACAATGATGACAACAAATGCATGGTTGTGATGTTGAGTAGTACCTTCCATTCTACCAATATGTACAATTCGAACTATCTACAGTATGTAAGTTAATAAAACGCTTTTGCATTACTTAAAGTAGCCTTAAAGTAGCGTTATATGGAACTACACAAGCACTGAAACTCCACACACACACCGCAACCCGAATTTGACCCAGGAGGCAGCTACGTACAGTATGGCAGACCGCAGCAGACCAGGAACATCTCACAAGAGCTGTAGTTTTGGAGTTGCTTTTACTCTAGTCTCTCAAACCCTTACACATTTTTTATGCTTCCAACACATCAACGTCAGGGACAGAAATTGCACAGACATGGACAAAACTGCAGCTATTGTGCGGCAGACCAAATTGTGTGATGGTTCAGAGCAACTCCTAAACGGCAGCTCTCGTGGGATGTTCCTGGTCTGCAGCGGTCAGGACCTTCCAAAAGCGCCGGAGAACAGGGTCCTGGGTAGCCAAGACTCACTGATGTGCATCGCGAGCGAAGACTGGTCCATGTCGACAGATACGAAATAATTTGCTGAAATGGTTAATGCTGATTCCCATAGAAAAGGTGTCAGAACACACAGTGCATCGCTGTTTTGGCGGCAAAAGGGACCTACTCAATATTAGGTCATAATGTTATGGCTGAACGGGTTATGATTAAGTTTAGGAGCCACTGTTTCAGAAGATAAATGTCCGATTCTGAGAACAGTATTTTAAGATGTGATTTACTGTATAAAGAAAAAGGTATCACTCCACGAACTTACTCACGTCTCTGATAACTTTGACTTTATTCTGAAAGTATTCATTTTATCATTATATCAGATATTTTTTTTCCCTCTGAATATTTTCACTGTGACTTACACTGCGATTCTCGAACTACAGTGAGGAGAGCGAGAACGTGTTGACCCTGAAGGGTCTGACCCCGACCGGCATGCTGCCCAGCGGCGTTCTCTCTGGAGGCAAACAGACTTTACAGAGCGGTGAGCAAAAACAAATAATTAAGCTCATCACCACTTTCGTTTATCTCTTCTCACATTTTCTCTTTCTCCCTAATTTTACAGTTTTTATTTTCTTGTTACTGAGCAACTCTATGCACTTACACTGTACTACTAACTGGCTAGCGGTGCTATCTGGCTAACGCTAAACCGCTAAATACCCAGCCTCGGCGGCGGACTCATGGCGGCTCGTGCCGGTTGCATGGCTGCCACAATAACGCTCCTCCTTTCACTCCTCCTCTCTCTGTCTCTCCGTCTGTGTGTCTCTCCGTCTCTCTGTGGGTCTGTCTGTGCTTTCTCAGCTACCATCGAGGCCATTGAAGCCATCGAGGCGGTTGAGGACAGTGAAGGTAATCACCAGCCGGCCTTGCTATCTGTGCTGCTCAGAGGTTGCATAGCAACCCATAGTGTGCGCTAGCTAGCTAGCGTGCGCTAGCTAACTTAGTTTGAGGTGGCTATGAAAGGTCAGGGGTTGTGTCATCTGATGTTACTGAAAAAAAAAAAAAAAAAATACCAGACTCATT
>CM060107.1:14027474-14255852 GCA_030522415.1 Channallabes apus
ATTGATGGGTTACACACATACTGTATCCACACACACACACACACACACACACACACACACTGCTAATACTAAAACCTGACATTAGCTGTGTCTCAAATTGAAAATACGCACATTTTTGCTGATATTTCTGTGTTCACAAATATAATAAAATATAAAATATAACAAATATAACAAATATAATTCACTAAACAGACCACAGTGCATCAGTGTATCATATTATTATTATTATTATTAGATAAACTAACACATGTGGTAAAGTACTGTAGTTGGGTGCTATTTATGAATTAGTTTTAATTATAATTTTAACATTGTATTTATGTTCAACAGGTTTAAAATGTTTCACATTAATGAATAAATTAATACTTTATTAAAATTCAAAAACATACAAGTCTTCTAAAATAAGGTAAACCCACTTTTTGTTACAAGAGTTGAAAGTTCTGTGTACGTAGACAGCACTTTTTTATTTTATTTACATTTTTTTTTTTTTTTTACATAAGTGCAGTTAATGTTTTGGTTGAAAAAATGAGAGTCATAGAAGAGAATCGTGAACTCAGTTCCCATGGAGAAAAATCCTGATTCAAATTTTTTTGCAAGATTCGTGCAGCCCTACTTCAAACCCACCAGCGGACGCCACCCCTTCAGTTGGAAAAGTTGATGCTAAACAGTTCACTTTCACTTATTTATAGCCAAAATCATGACTAAGTGGTGTTTTTCTTTGCTGGTCTAATGGTCTGCTGTGATGTTATAGATACTGTTTATTGTCTAAAATGCCTACACAGAAGATATTTTTAATTTTGTGCAAAAAAAAAAAAAAAATTAAACGTTAAAGCAGCAGAAATTGTTTCCTAAAGTGAGCAAGTCACTTTTTTTTTTTTTTACATTATACAGAAGTATTATTGCTACAGTGTACAATAAATAGTTCATTATCAGGGTGTAGTAGATGTTGTAGTTCTTTCTGCTGCTCTCGACAAGGGGTCGCCACAGTGGACCGATCCACGTACAATTTGGCACAGGTTTTACACCAGATGCCTGTTCTTACACAATCCTTCCAGTCTATCTGGGCTTGTTAATGCCATGGTTTGGGCTTTGGCTGCAAATCAAAGCTGGGACTTCCACATGGTGGGCAATAAGCCTACCACTGAGCCACCAATACCCACCTGGGTAGTAGATACAAAATACAATGTAAAAATAGACAAATCACAGCATTAGGTCAGTAGTTCTCAACTCCAGTCCTGGAGAACCACTGCACTGCGTATTTTAGTGCCTTCTCAGCTCCCAGTACACCTGATTTAACTAATTAACAGCCTTTTCCTAATTGAAGTGGGTGTTGTAGAGCAGGGGAAACATAAAAATATTTAGGGAAGTGCTCCTCCAGGAATTACGTAAGTTGGGAAACACTGCTTTCGATTGATGCACTCGTTCTAATATGTTATGGTTTCTACTGTATGATATCCGCTTACGCAAGGGCTTGTGCGGTGGACACGATGCAAAAATGGGCTTGAACATAAGAAACCTTTCAGTAATTGTTACCTTGGCGAAAAAGTGTCGGCGCTTCATGAAAGTCCGAGGTAAAACTCGAAATTCTCTTGCAAAGTCTTCCGGATTGAGAACTTTTACGGTTTATAAATAACCTTAACATTGCGAGGGAGGCAAATGGAGACTGGTGCTGCTATAACACAAATGCCAAATTGTTCCAAAACATCAGCGTGATTATAATGGACAAAAAAATTTTACATAAAAAATATATATATTCAGGCAAATTTCTGAGCGATTTTATAATAAAGTAGCGATAACTGATTGCTATTATCTTCCTATAATCGTACACCTTAAAGTGTTTTATTGAATGAGCAGCTGAAAATTGGAAGCTAATCATTATGTTGGTTAAATTATGTCGGCTTTAGGGATTTTTTTAAATAAAGAAGATAGAAAAATAAAACAACCCTTAAAAGTAGGCTGTTTAAATTCCTTGTACATGAAGAATATTACAATTTTTATTTAACACCCACCGCACAAATAAACCAATCTGAAATTATATGCTTTAGACTTTTACACAGTATAATACGATTTGAGACACAGCATGTCACTTGATCCTAAATAAATATTATGATTAACTGTTATTATTATTATTATTATTATTATTATTATTATTATTATGTGTTGAATGGTAACACAGATGCTATTACAAGACCCTTGTCCAGCCCCACCTTGCCTCACAACTGCTGCCTCTGTGATTGGTCCCTCGTGAGCAGGTGACCTATGCTGAGATCATGTGACCTCTCTGCTACCAGGGCATTCGAAACCTAAGAAACACAGTAGGAAAAAATATCCTGTATGATGGAGATGTTCATGTAAAAAAAAAACAAGAAAAGTTTTTCTGTTGATGCTGTGTGTGAATGCATCCCCTGTAGAGCAGCGTTTCACATCATCTCCGCCATGTTTCCATTAGAAGAGATCAGAGTGGACCAGACGTCTTAAGATATTTAACTACTGTAGATCCTGGTCTCGTTTTCTAATGGAAACATTGATGTTTGTGATCCTTGTGATTCAGAATGTGGTTTAAAAAAAAAAACAGTCAGTGACCTCCTCTTCAGCTGACACTAATTTCTTTGTTGTTTTTTGTGTGTGTGTATGTGTGTGTGTGTGTGTGTGTGTGTGTGTGTGTGTGTGCGCGCGCGTGTGTGTGTGTGTGTGTGTGTGTGTTTTGTGAAATTTTATGCAGAATATCAAAAGTTGAATGAGTAGATGATATGAGTGTGTGTATTTCAGTTGTGTATGCCAGAGTGTGTGAGCTCTCCTGGTCACTGTCGTACTCTGAGCTTCTGTTTTTTTTTCTTTTTTATTCTTTTTACACTTTTGTCTTTTTGTTTTGTTTGTTTTAGTTTCAATATTATGCTCTGTTTTGTGGGATATTAATTATTTATTTATTTTTTATTCCCACACAATTCAATAAATGAGTATAAATGCTCATGTCGGCACGGTGGCTAGGGGTTTAGTACTGTTGCCTTGCACCTCAAGGGCGGGGTATTAAAGAAAGAGTGGGCGGGGTATTAAAGAAATTGTGGGCGGGGTTTTAAAGAAAGATAGGGCGGGTATTAAAGTATGAGTGGGCGGGGTATAAAAGAAAGAGTGGGCGGGGTATAAAAGAAAGAGTGGGCGGGGTATAAAAGAAAGAGTGGGCGGGGTATTAAAGAGAGATAGGGCGGGGTATTAAAGAGAGATAGGGCGGGGTATTAAAGAAAGAGTGGGCGGGGTATTAAAGAAAGAGTGGGCGGGGTATTAAAGAAAGAGTGGGCGGGGTATTAAAGAAAGAGTGGGTGGGGTATTAAAGGAAGAGTGGGCGGGGTATTAAAGAAAGAGTGGGCGGGGTATTAAAGAAAGAGTGGGCGGGGTATTAAAGGAAGAGTGGGCGGGGTATTAAAGAAAGAGTGGGTGGGGTATTAAAGAAATTGTGGGCGGGGTTTTAAAGAAAGATAGGGCGGGGTATTAAAGTATGAGTGGGCGGGGTATAAAAGAAAGAGTGGGCGGGGTATAAAAGAAAGAGTGGGCGGGGTATTAAAGAAAGAGTGGGTGGGGTATTAAAGAAAGAGTGGGCAGGGTATTAAAGAAAGAGTGGGCGGGGTATTAAAGAAAGAGTGGGCGGGGTATTAAAGAAAGATAGGGCGGGGTATTAAAGGAAGAGTGGGCGGGGTATTAAAGAAAGAGTGGGCGGGGTATTAAAGAAAGAGTGGGCGGGGTATTAAAGAAAGAGTGGGTGGGGTATTAAAGGAAGAGTGGGCGGGGTATTAAAGAAAGAGTGGGCGGGGTATTAAAGAAAGAGTGGGCGGGGTATTAAAGGAAGAGTGGGCGGGGTATTAAAGAAAGAGTGGGTGGGGTATTAAAGAAATTGTGGGCGGGGTTTTAAAGAAAGATAGGGCGGGGTATTAAAGTATGAGTGGGCGGGGTATAAAAGAAAGAGTGGGCGGGGTATAAAAGAAAGAGTGGGCGGGGTATTAAAGAAAGAGTGGGTGGGGTATTAAAGAAAGAGTGGGCAGGGTATTAAAGAAAGAGTGGGCGGGGTATTAAAGAAAGAGTGGGCGGGGTATTAAAGAAAGATAGGGCGGGGTATTAAAGGAAGAGTGGGCGGGGTATTAAAGAAAGAGTGGGCGGGGTATTAAAGAAAGAGTGGGCGGGGTATTAAAGAAATAGTGGGTGGGGTATTAAAGAAATTGTGGGCGGGGTTTTAAAGAAAGATAGGGCGGGGTATTAAAGTATGAGTGGGCGGGGTATAAAAGAAAGAGTGGGCGGGGTATAAAAGAAAGAGTGGGCGGGGTATTAAAGAAAGAGTGGGCGGGGTATTAAAGAAAGAGTGGGCGGGGTATTAAAGAAAGAGTGGGCGGGGTATTAAAGAAAGTGTGGGCGGGGTATTAAAGAAAGAGTGGGCGGGGTATTAAAGAAAGAGTGGGCGGGGTTTTAAAGAAAGATAGGGCGGGGTATTAAAGTATGAGTGGGCGGGGTATTAAAGAAAGAGTGGGCGGGGTATTAAAGAAAGATAGGGCGGGGTATTAAAGTATGAGTGGGCGGGGTATTAAAGAAAGAGTGGGCGGGGTATTAAAGAAAGAGTGGGCGAGGTATTAAAGAAATAGTGGGCGGGGTATTAAAGAAAGTGTGGGTGGGGTATTAAAGAAAGAGTGGGCGGGGTATTAAAGAAAGAGTGGGTGGAGTATTAAAGAAAGAGTGGGCGGGGTATTAAAGAAAGAGTGGGCGGGGTTTTAAAGAAAGATAGGGCGGGGTATTAAAGTATGAGTGGGCAGGGTATAAAAGAAAGAGTGGGCGGGGTATTAAAGAAAGAGTGGGCGGGGTATTAAAGAAAGAGTGGGCGGGGTATTAAAGAAAGAGTCGGCGGGGTATTAAAAAAAGAGTGGGCGGGGTATTAAAGAAAGAGTGGGCGGGGTATTAAAGAAAGAGTGGGCGGGGTATTAAAGAAAGTGTGGGCGGGGTATTAAAGAAAGAGTGGGCGGGGTATTAAAGAAAGAGTGGGCGGGGTATTACAGAAAGAGTGGGCGGGGTATTAAAGAAAGAGTGGGCGGGGTATTACAGAAAGAGTGGGCGGGGTATTAAAGAAAGAGTGGGCGGGGTAATAAAGAAAGAGTGGGCGGGGTATTAAAGAAAGAGTGGGCGGGGTATTAAAGAAAGCATTGTCGTGTGTGTGTGTGTGTGTGTGTGTGTGTGTGTGTATGTGTGTGTGCGCGTGTGTGTGTGTGTAAAATGTAGAAAACATTGTTTCAGCAGAACCATGATTCTGTCCTCTTTGTGTTTCTCTCTCATCCCTCTTTATACTTCTCTCACTCTTCCTGTTTCATTTCTTTTTCATTCTCTCTCTCTCTCTCTCTTTCTCTCTCTCTCTCTTTCTCTCTCTCTCTCTCTCTCCTTTATCTATGTCCCTTGCCTCTCCCATCTTTCTTCCTGATTCAACTATTTCTTCCTGATTATTTCTTCCTCCTCCTGTTCTCTCGTTCTCTCTCCTCTTCCTCTCTCCAGCTATCCGAGGTTTCTCACCGCAGCATAAGATCACCAGTTTCGAGGAGGCGAAGGGTCTGGACCGGATAAACGAGCGCATGCCCCCGCGCCGCGACGTGCTCAACAGCGTGGGTCTGTCTATGGGCCGCATGAACATGGCCGAGTCCAACGGTACCGACGACAACAGCAACCTTCAGTGACTCCCCATCTTCATCTTCCTCCTCTTCATCTCCGTCTGTGCTCTCGCTCTCCCTCACTCTGTCCTCTCTTTCCATCCGTCTGCGTCGCTCTTTCCTTCACAGTGGATGACCGGCTGTGACCTGAGACGCGGCCTGAGTGAAATACGGAAGAGCCTGTTATTTTATTATTTTTTTTTATTCCTTGATGCTGGAGGACGTCCTGCTTTAAAGCTCAGTCTGGTCATGTTTTATCGAAGTAGAAAAGAGACGGGTGTGTGAAAGTGTGTGTGGAGGAGAGAGACAAGTGTGTGGGTTGTACAGTATAATGACATGATAACTGATAATAGGATGCTGGAACGCTGTTTTCTTGGATAAGTTCGTGTCTGCTGTGTATGTGTATGTGTGTGTGTGTGTGGGCAGTTGGTTGACGTGTAATTACTTTGTAAGGAAGTAGGCTTAATCACAGAAGACTGTTCCTCTTTTCCTGCCTGCTGGAAACTGAAAATTACGTCGTCTGTGATATCCATTCACTGACAGAAGAGTGTGTGTATATGTGTGTGTGTGTGTGTATGCAACAGTGTGTGCGAGTCAGTTAGGGCTGTCTATTTAATTAAAAATGCAATTTTGTATCATTTATAGGATTAGTAGTGAAATATCAAAAGTTTAACGTCACTTTGAAAATTAGAGCAATCATATTTTTGAATTTGAACGTTTACAGTTTTCAAAATGCATTTGTTGGTGATATGTAGAATTTTCCTGGCGTACTGTATACAGTACGCTGATACTAAATTCAGCATTTAAGCTATTATTATTTCACACCAAGGTGGAAAAATGTTCATGTGCTCATACAGAAAGTTTTCTGCACGTCCCATGTTACACTCACGCTCAGTCAAGTTGTTCAATCACGCGAAATTTCAATTTCCTTAAAATCCTAATTGACTTTCTGGTCACTATGTAGCGTTCTACACAGCCTTGATGGAGTGTGTTGGAAATGAACATCATGATTGACGTAATCGAATGGTGGTGGTTGAAATTCAGAGACTTGTTGGTTTATATTTTGAGAGGTAATTTGATATAAAATATCGCAGGAAAATACAAAAAAAAAAGTTTGTGAACTTCAATAAATAATTGAAAGTCCAGTGAACTTTTAGCACAAAAAAAACAATCCCATTCACTATATGCACACGGTTCTCGGTTTCATCTTTAAATTAAAAATAAAGGAACTGAGAAATCCTAACAGTAGATTATAATATCCATAATATATAGTTTTTTAATATGTAAAAAAATAAAGGTAGCCTTAATTGATGTGTTTATTAACATCAGCTTCATTTAGGTAAAAAATCTGACAGAACATGATGTCTTAAACAATGAAATGTTCTCGATTTGTTAATATTATGAATATTTCATATGACCCGACAGCTCTATTACAGTATGTGTGTGCGTGTTTGCATTCCTGTGTGTCTCTCTGTGTGTATGTATATACAGTACTGTCTTGGTCCCGCCCCTCATTTCGTCATATTTTGCTTCCGAGGAGCCAGAATTTCTGGAATTTTCACGTACTTTTAAAGAATTCTTCTCTAAAAGATACATTTTTAATCTAGTCCCTGTACAACATCTAACTTAAGGCATGAACCAGTGAGAAACTGGTGCAGATGAGGACAGATGATCAGACCAGTGATTAGTATACTGGTGATATGGTGGTTCGGACAGACGAGAAAGGAAATGAGGTCGCTGCTGAGGCTGTTACATAAACAACCGATTTCAAATTGTTTGCACTTTGCAGCCTGTCTCAGTAAATCATTTGCTCCAGAATTTAATCTACAGAATTTAAGTTAATTAAATATGAAGAAATGAGGAATGACTTAAGACATTTGCACAGTACTCATATATACATGTATACTGTATATATATATTTACTTTCACAATCTCTAGCTATTTATCAGATTAGCCTCCAGTGCGGTCGAATGAAAACCGGGACTTGACCCAAAGACACTCGTGATGCAGTTTTTTTTCCCTCCCCGTTCATGTTTACTCATCCGCTCTGTGCGCTGTCACACTGCTGTCGCTGCATTTTACCAGGAACCGCTGTAAAACAGCTGTAATCACGCAGGACCCGAACAAGCTGGACTCAACAAGAGGCGCACATTCACATCACACGTTTATATCTCGAACTGTCCTGGAGGACCGGTGGGATCATGAGGTTCTGGAGTATGTGGACATTCACGCACTGACATTCTTCGTGCAAATATATACACCTAGTGTATGGTCTCAATCAGGTCCTGGCCTGTCCAGCTGCAAAAGACTGATCCGGCTGCTCAGAACACGGCATGGGATCTCGCTTTGTACAGAAACTGTAAAAGATACTTTTTTTTTTTCTTTTTTTGGTTTACCTTTTATTTTCTTCACAGTATGTTTTTCTTTCTTCTATTTAAGTTTATTTATTTAAATTTTCATTTACAAATTTTGCTGTAATTATGTTGCTGTACATTTCAGTGAGGCCGCTTATGAATTTTGTTATTAATTTGTTTCACCTTCCTTTCTCTATTCTGTTGATATACAGCAGTCGTTCAGTTGCGTGAATGATCGTATAACTGTTTGCAAAGCCGTCCAGGCTGCATGACTGCATGGGAAACTCAACAATGTAAAGCAAATACGGACGCGCCTTCTGGCGTCCTAACATTTTTAAGAAGATATATTCTTCAACAGTCATCATTATTCTCTTCAATATTCTTCTTGTTTATTATAAAATGAGCTTTCTGCTGTTTCTGGCTTGACTTCTGGTTTGGTCACTCATTGTGCTTTACTTTAAAACTAAAAACTAAAGCAGTTCATCTTTGTGATTCTCTCTATCTTTGGCTTTCTCTCTCTCACTCACTCACTCTCTTTCTCTATATACATTATATATATATATATATATATATATATATATATATATATATATATATATATATATATATATCACTCTGTCACTCTTTTTCATATTTTTCTCTTAGTTTTGCCGTTTGGACTTTTGATCTCCACACAGTGTACGCATGCCCCAATGGGACAAATCTCTTTTTTTACTCTTGAATAAAATATGCATGGACCTTTAGCCATTTCTGTGCTCACTCTAAATATCTATGCACTCACACCCTCTCGAAACACATTCTCCACACTGAAATCAATGCACATTTTCGCACTGTATCTGATTATAGCAACAGTTTTTACATCTTTAGATTGGCCAGCGTATCAAACTGTATTGAATGAGTATAAATGAGTATAAATGCTCATGTCGGCACGGTGGCTAGGGGTTTAGTACTGTTGCCTTGCACCTATGCCTTTGGCTTAGAATATATATAAAGTATTCATATACTGTAAAGCGTAAGTGTAATAAAGACTAGTAAAACAATAATACAATTGTAAATGAGTAAACTATCAATATAATAAAAGAATTTATGATACTTGTTTAAGAACAACATTCGCACACATGTTTAAGAACACACACACACACACACACACCACAACAGTTCCCTCGTGCATTCTAAGATTGTGAGATCGAAAACATAAAAGCATGTGACAAAATAAGATGTTCTGCAGGTTCTGCGAAGCTGAGGTGTGTCCAAATTCCCCTGAGGTCATTAACAGCAAACTAGTTTCTTAGGTGAGTGTGTGGTGAAGCTGCTGTTGTGCTCAACTTCACCCCACCTCAGGTAAACATTCTCAGCGATGAAAAAAACACATGAAACCATGTCTTGGTCACATGAAAAAAAAATGAAGGGGGAAAAAAAAGACACAAGGAATCAGTAAAGAAAATTATATGAAAGCACAACTAATCCAAAATCACAAATGCATATTTGGAAACATCAGCAAAAGCGAATAAACGCTAAATAAAATGACGACAACACTAAAAAGTAAAAGTATCACCACAAATTTAAAAAATGTAAAGAGAAATTTATTATGATTATTATTATTATTATTAATCATCATCATGATAATAATCATATAAAAAAAGCTAACAATACTACCATAACTGTAAAGCCCACAAAAATACAAAACATGCACAAAAACATGCAAAAATTTAAAACTGAATAAAAAAACAAGGAATCAGAAAACAAAACTATTTCGTAATACAATAAGTCCAAAATCACAAAAGTAAATCTCTAAGTGTGACAGCAAAATTAAAGCGTGGATCAGTCTGAAAGCCGGAGAAAAAAACTGGAGTAAGTGGTAATAACATTGTATTCATTTATCAAGGACATTTATCAAGAACATTCAGAAGCTGTCATCTTTACTTTACATCGATTAAGAGTAAATTGTCAGCTGACAGATTGGACATTTTGCATTTGTTTCTGTTAATGACTAGGATGATATTATCAATCATAATCATCAATGTATAATGTACCGCTTTAAGTGGACATGTCTGAATGCTAATGGTAGAAAATGGCAGTGTCCGGAAGCTTTTAAGTCAGGAAATAAATGGAACGTTTAGATCATACTAATCCTTCTGATTTTTCCTACATGGGGTGTTCAAATGAAGATTTAATAAAATAATAATAATAATTAAAAAAAAAAGGTTTTCTGGGCTTTTTTAATGGAAATGTTTTGGCAAAGTAAAATAAATCAAAATGCAATTTGATTTCATTTATTATTATTATTATTATTATTATTATTATTATTATTATTATTAATTTATTTATTTTATTTAAGGACAAATTTTGATATTTTCAAATTTTTTTAAAATGGAATTGCTGTTTAAAATTGTTATATCATTAACAATAGTGTACAGTCTTTCAAGCAAGTTCATATGACTTAAAGATAACATTTGCATTTCTGGGAAATTAGGACTTAAAGATAGGCGACTCACATTGTGCACATGGAGAGCTGTCAGAGGAGTATTTCATCATTAGACTATTAGTATATTAGGGTTTGTAAAACCTGTCTGGTGGCATCTGGAAGAATACGAGTTCTCCTTTTGTCCGGTGGCTTATTTTTAGAAACACATATTTTTATATGTAACATCCATCACGCATTCAGAAACTGGATTTGCAAACGGACATTTTGAAAGAGATTAGAATAGTAATACAACAGGATCTTGCAGGAAGAGAATTCTGGAGTAGCCTCAAAGTTAGAATCAAACTCCAGATATGGTATTCTACATTCTTATACCACCCTTCCTTCTTCTGTGGAAACATATCTTAATGTTTACTGTAAATGACTTCAGTTTGGCATTACATCATAAAGAGCAGATCACTAAACAAGGGTAGATCAAACAACAAAAGTACAAAACGGAGTTTCATGTTGTGTCAAGTAAGTTACAAAATGTGCTGAGTCATTGCCTTTTTTCTGGATATGATTGCCTCTAGAAATTCTGTCTTCATCCGTATCTTCAAATTAAGCAGATGCTTTTGCTGCAGTCATTAACATTCCTGCAGTACATTTCACAGATGGTCTTGCTCACTGACACGTTGTCCATGAGGAGGTGCATAGTGTTTGCTGGCTTTCATTTGTCTTTGGTGCCCAAGCTAGGAGGCAACGGCAATGGACTTTTTCTCTTCAGATATACAGAAATATGATGTTAAAAATGATGATCTTTAAAACAAAGATTAATATCAAATCGAATAATTAATAAATCCAGAACTGCATGTCAGAATACAACGTGTGGAATATCTCATGTGCTGGGTGTTAAAATAGTGGACTACTGACAGCACTATGAACCTACTTCATAACTATACAGTATGTTATGATGATTGACCCCTCATGTCTTTTTCAATACAACAATATACTAAAGATATAGACTAAAATGTTTCTTTAAACAAATGTCTCTTAAAATCAAAAGATTGCATTTTATAAGGATAAGACTATTCTGTTTTTGACAATTCTGTCAATTAAGGTTTTTGAGCCATAAACTTTAACCCTAGGTTTATTACCCAATTATTATTTTTATTCTTCAAAAGCTGCTGGATCCGGCTGGGCATAATTTACTAAATTGGATGAAAAAGTTTAGAGATTAGTTCTGTTTACAAGCTCTGTTTTTTGACCGTCTGGCCCCTGGCGATGAATTCTTTATGCACAATGCTGCGAATGTCAAAAAACACTTGCAGACCTGTCTCACCTTTTTGTGTCAACTTTTTTTCCTCTGTGAAGACTGTTGCTTCTTCTTAGGGTCGTACCATACACTCATACATCACCGTTAATAATCGTCCACATGACGTGTATGACATGACAGGGGTAGCTCAGTGGTTAAGGCATTGGACTACGGTTAGGAAGAGCCCAGGTTCAAACCCCACAACCACCAAGTTGCCACTGTTGGGCCCTTGAGCAAGACCCTTAACCCTCAACTGCTCAGATGTGTAATGAGATTAAATGTAAGTCGCTCTGGATAAGAGCGTCTGCCAAATGCCTAAATGTAAATGTAAATGAAGGACAGGTCATCCATGGCACGCGGAGCTCTTGGCAGACTTTGACATTTCTTCTGCTCCTGGGTCAGCAGCCTGGGAACGAACTGGGCAGCAAGATGGCGCATGTTCAAATCACACTTGAGGACTGGCTGGACTGATTTGTATGACACAACAACAATGTTCTCTGACACAAGTTCCTGGGTGGTTTAGACATTTTCGGTGATTGAGTTCCACTCTGTGGATGTTCTTCCACTCTTGAAGCGTGCATGCCACTCAAAACAGCTCAAACGACTTATTGCAGCATCGCCATAAACTTGCCGAATCATTATTTGCCCAGTTTCACACAGACTTTCACGGTCACTCTTTATTCCAGCTTGCTGTCCATGATGAAACAGTACGTGGTCAGAATAGCACCGGTTGCACAGCTCCTGATATACATCCGACAATGTATTTTGGCACACCGCCTTATGAAGGCCTTGTGCTGCCATCTGTTGCTAGTCTTGAAACTTTTTGATACCACCTAGTATTTCTATATTTGATGGCTATAATTTCTCCTAACCTGTATCGAGATGTACCAAACTCCCAGGTAATCTCCATAGGATTCCTATGATTTTGAGATTGAAATCAAATTTGGGGATGAAGGAAAGCCCGCTACGTGTTACTGAACATCCAGGAGAATCTAACACAGTTGCTCTCCAAACTTGTCACAATTTCTTTTTGGTATTTTTCATTAATTTACATTAATTACATTCGTTTCGTTGTCTGAACCATGCCATGTTGCATAGACAAGGAGACACTTGTCCTGCAACATTGTAAACTTTTATTAGTTGTATATTGTTTTCCTCTTTGATATGCATTTAAAAACCTGTTCTTGGACTTCAGTGTCCAATGAAGTGGATGGTCCATTATAACAGTGTAAAACTGAAAGTTTAGAGGCGCACATCTGTTTACCAGACACTACGGTCTTGTTTGTTCATTTGTGGACTCGTTGCAACATTAAATTTGGACTTCCTGTCAGTCTTAAATAGACAGATAGACATGGCAAAAAGGCTGAAATCACGTGACTTCCAACTGAAAGTGAAACTGAAAGAGTAGATCAGCACATCGTAAGGAAAGCGCCACAGAAAAACAGGGTGTGGAGATACCGGAGACAGACACAAAATCGGCACAGTGGGAACAAAGGAGAGAAAGACTGAGAGAGAAAGAGGAACAGAGAGTTTGAGTGTGTGTGTGTGTGTGTGTGTGTGTAAAGAGAGAGAGAGTGGGACGCCTCTACAGGATTTACTACAGGTAAGTCTCATCCATTTGTTTCACTATAATGGTTTATTTGCTGTAATTAGTGCGCACAGTGTCATGATTTTAATCACTTATAATCACACATATGCATATACTGTACATACTGCCGTAATGTATTTCTGATTTGATTGTGCACTCAATTTATTATGCACAGAAATGATAGTATTTTATCTACACAGGAGGAGGTTTATGGTCATGCCTAACACCTAATCCTGTCAGATATCAGACTTGTGATGTTTACTTCTTTACGTTCAGCATTTCAATGACGGTTGGTCTAAAACAGAATCAGGATAACTCAGGATCTGCATGACTTCAACAAATGACTTTTCTTAAAATAACGCACGTTTCAATACAAAGTGACATGATCATTGGGCTACAAAAGGTCATTGGGCTACAAAAATGTACCAAACAGGTGCTCCATGTTCTTATAAAATGTACAATAATCAGGAAAGAAACCCACTTGACACATAGAATCACATTGAACATATGGATTTTAATGAATATAATGGAAATTGAAGATTGTAATAAAGCAGTGGTTCTCAAACTTTTTCTGTCATTCTCCACTTAAGGGGGTGAGCGAATTTTCAAGCCCCACTTGTCAACAAAATAATAACGAAATCGGCCAAGTTTACTGTTTATTGAAATATCAATTCCTAAACCAATACGATCAAACACCACCAAGTTTTGATTTTCACTTTTCTTATACCCGAACCAATTCCACATCACAGACGAGGCAGCTTTTTTTCTTTACAATCTCCTCGTCACATGTAAGTAAACTCACTGCTGCTGCAGCGTCTTCTTCCATTGTCGAAGTGTATGTGAAGCCAAACACATCAAAAGTGGGACGAAACCGCGGCAGCCGATTGAACCGAATATCTGCGCAAGTACAGCGCAGCGCGACTATCTGGATAGCGCAGTGATGATCTGGTTTATTTGCGCAGCCCGGTGGATCGCGCAGCGCTGCTCGAATCACAAACCTGCGCGACACACTGTGTTTTATTTAAAAACAATTCATTTAAAATGTCAGGACTGTTTAATATTGTTTCCGCCTTGCCATGCCTGGTTTGTACGTGCGCATCCCAGCGGGGTAAAATGCATTTTGATGGTCGGCGCGGTTTATTTCTGTCAGAGTCGCGCAGCGCTGCCCAGTGGCTCGCGCAGGTTTGTGATTCGAGCAGCGCAGCTCAAGTTTGTCCGACGTTAAACCGTTATTGTTCCACTATGGTTCCACTTTTTCTCCCAGCCCACAACTGATGTTATTTTAAATTTACTTGTATTAATGATCCATTTATTTGTGTGTGATTGTTTAGTTTTGAGCGTACGCTCTTCATTATCAATAAAGAAAAGCATGAATTAGAATAGGTACTTTCCTGTTTTTCCAGCCGTTCATTGCGCCCCACCTGTCATGTCTGTATTCCCCACTAGTGGGGCGCGCCCCACACTTTGAGAACCACTGTAATAAAGATTCAACCGTGGAAAACCCCGCCAAAAATACCGAAAATATTGCCCTGATGTCAACACACAGTCACACACGACAATGAGCAAGATGTCAAATTAGTAGGACACCGTAGAGTAGTCTAAACCAGTTAATTAACATGAATTAAATGCTTTTAAAATGTAACAATCCAATGAATGATTATTGAATAACTGTAAACAATGGGAAACATGATAACAAGAAAGAATTTGATGAACTGAGTTTTTAGGTTTTTGCTGAGTTTTTATTTTTGGACTTCTGTTTCATGCTGTTTTGTTGTTACTGTTTATACTTGTTACACTGTTATTACTGTACATAACTCCACCCTCACTTACACAAGGAGTAATTAAACTTTTAATCAGTATGAGAACTTATAACTTTAATTCCAGGAATAAACAATCTAAAATATGGTCAATCAAAAGGGCAAAATCTCTACAGTATATAAGGGATAAACTGTAAACAGGTTATTATGTCGCTTTTCTGCATAATTTTTTAAAAATCCTTTCATCTGTAAAACTACGTTTTCTTGTTCAATCATTAATTTTCAGGAAGCAGTAGTTTCAGATGTCCTTGATTAAAGACGATTTCTATTCTAATGGCACACAATTGCATGATTCTACTATTAAAACATCTCCCTGTCCGATGATGAGACGATTTCCCTGTATATGCTGCAAACACTGCTGTTTGAAAGAGACTTAGAAGCTGCGGTGAATCAGCAATTCAAATGACCACAAAGCAGGCATGCAAATATTGTGTAACAGATAGAATCCTGAAAGGTCTTATGCAATGTTGAGGGTGAAACTTTAATTTAATTCACAGAAAACTGTAATAAAAATAATAATAATAAAAAAATAATTATATACATGTACATTGATCGACCATAAGTTTAACATTGATTAACAGTTATATCCTGAATGGCACTGATTAACAGATGGGAACCTAAGGCTCACTTAGTTCATCTGGTCCAATTCCACAGAAAAGCACAAATTTCTGAGAAAGGTCAATGCTAACCATGACAGAACACTCAGTACATCTTGGGGTTTAGCAGATAAACAGTTTAAGGTTGTTATTCCAGCCTCTAAATTTCTCATTTCTCAATCCGATTGAGCCACCATATAATATGCCAGACAAACAAGTCTGAACCTTGGAGGCCCAACCCTGCAACCCACAGCACCCAAAGGATCAATCACTAACTCCCCAGTGCCAGACACCACAGCACATCCCCAGAGGCCATGTCAAAGTTAGTTAAAAAATAAAAAAGTTCACACTTCATTCGGAATGTATGACTGGGCTGAATACAGGTGCAACTCTTTATTGCATAAATTATTCATTAGGTTCTCTATTTTCATTCTATTTTAAATGTAAAATCACATGATAGCAAAAATTTGTAACTAAATAGACTGTACATGACTTTAAAATAAAGCTAAATCTGAATGAAATTATGTAAAAAATAAATTAATTAATTCCCACTCAGCCAATCAAAAAAAAACTGTAAGGGACTGCCACTAGAGGGCACTGTGTTCGGGATCACGTTTTGTAGTTTTGTGTTGGAAGACCCAGTTTCCCAGAAGGCACCTCGGTCAGGTGACGACTAAATGTCACCTGTGCCGGAGTGGCTCATTAGCAACCTAATAAAAAGCTGTTAGCTCTGGTAAACTGGGTCGAGCATTAACGATGTCTAGTGGCCTTTAGTTTGTTCTTTTATTTGGTTATTTATGTTCATCTGGCTCCGTAGGCATGTTGTTTTGGTTGAATGTGTGAGTGTATGTTTAAATGTTCCTGTGTTTTATTTATTGTGAAGAGTGTGTGGTGTCTTATTGTTTTGGCTTAATTCTATTGGTTTTCTCCCTCATGTTTTGCAAAGTCTCTCCCCATTAGTATAACCCCTAAGCCTGTGTACTTTCTACGGGTGAGTGTGAGAAATGCTGGAGGGTGAGGATGTGTGCATGTATGAGTATAGGTATGTGGGTTTTTATAGGTAGGTATGTGTCAGCGTGGGAGAGTGTGTGCTGTGCCTAAGCGTGGGAGAGAGTGTGCGCTGTGCCTAAGCGTGGGAGAGTGTGTGCTGTGCCTAAGCGTGGGAGAGTGTGTGCTGTGCCTAAGCGTGGGAGAGAGTGTGTGCTGTGCCTAAGCGTGGGAGAGAGTGTGTGCTGTGCCTAAGCGTGGGAGAGTGTGTGCGGTGCCTAAGCGTGGGAGAGTGTGTGCGGTGCCTAAGCGTGGGAGAGTGTGTGCGGTGCCTAAGCGTGGGAGAGTGTGTGCTGTGCCTAAGCGTGGGAGAGTGTGTGCGGTGCCTAAGCGTGGGAGAGAGTGTGTGCTGTGCCTAAGCGTGGGAGAGTGTGTGCGGTGCCTAAGCGTGGGAGAGTGTGTGCTGTGCCTAAGCGTGGGAGAGTGTGTGCGGTGCCTAAGCGTGGGAGTTGAAGGTGTTCTGAGTTGAGTAAGAGTATGTTAGTGGGAGTCTAGCTCCCTGGAGCGTATGTGTGGGTCACCCGTAGAAGCACAGTTTCCCCTATGTCCGTTTCGAGCCCAAGTTACCTGTTCCATGTCTTAAGTCCCGTAGGTCTCAAGCCGAGTGTCGCAACACAGCGCCCCGTTATGTCTCAGGTATTAGAGCCTGATTGTCGTGTGACCTGTGTTGTGAGCTTGAGCACAGGGTTATAGTTCCCTGTTTCATGTACCTTGAGTTGGTGTCCCATGTGTTATCTTGACAAAGTTTGTGTATGTTTCTCGTGTGTTATCGTGACAGTTTGTGTGTATGTTCAGCTGAAAGAGCCAGAGTTTTGTTTATTTGGTGTGTTTTGGTTTGTTTATGTTAAATAAAAGACATTATTATTTACACCTGAACCCTCTGCATTTCTGCCTGCCTTTTGTGAGCCCACGGCGCTAACATCAGCCCGGACCCATACAGACCGTGACAACCCTATTTTATGGTCATTTATGTCAGTTAATAAATCTATTATAAATTTAAAGAATACAAGCTGGTAGCGTGCGAGTTTGCTGTTTTTTTTCTATAGTATGCTGAGCAAAATTTAAATAACATTTTATTTAGTTTAATTTAAATTTTGCTATAATTAAAATAAAACAATTTTAAAACAGCATCACCCGGGAATCGAACCCAGGTCTCCCACAGGTTAGGGCGTGGACTTACCCACTACACCACTCAGAGACAACTCCACCAATCATGTTAATAAGCCACTCAACTTCTTTGAAAGAAAGCTCTAGATAAGTAACAAAGTAAGCCTGTTATAATAATTGCACGTGTATTTTATCTGTTTTCAACTTGGTGTTATTTGATCTTATTGGTTTGATGACACAAAACCCTACACACTACTTTTCTAATTGCACGTGATAAAATCTAAAGGCTCACTGTGTTAACATTTTTTGTGCTTAAATTTGATCCTAATAAGATTTGATTGAATTTGACATTTGTACTGTAATTTTAGTACTGTGATTATGAATTCGTTTAACTACAGTGTTTCACTACGTGCAGGGAGGAGCACGTCTCATTAATCCGGCAGAGAATGAACTAAGGCATGAGGCATCAGTCTATAGTTATATAGCGCCACTCAGTGGTAAAAGCCAGCAAACGCACAAACCCAAATGATGTCGCCGAGCGCCGCAACGGTAAAACCGACGCTCCGATTAGGTGACCACTGTAGTTTAAGAATTTTTAGTTTTTTACATTATGTAGAAAAAGCTAGTAAATGCTTAATAAATAGTCTACTGAATTGGGGGTGGTTCACAGTACTATTTGTTTCAAATATAATAAGAACCTTATTTGATTGTCCATCAGTATGGACACAATGCATGAAATGCTTATATCTAACCCAATAAACGTGTCTTATATACAAAAAAAAAGCTGTAAACTCTGTTCATTTGCAGTTTGTATGTTATTTGTACATTTGTAGCTGCTGTTTGTGTAGGGTTTTCTGCTTTGAATAAGTCACACAGATGTTATCATTGATACAAGCGCTAACATGACAATAGCCCAATTGAGTAACATTCCAGGATCTATTATTTAATAAACAATGTCTTTGGATTAGATTTACAGTAAAATTCAACTTAAATCCAAAATTTCAGCAACAAATCAAGGAAACGTCAAGCATTTGACTTTTCACATTTATGAGTCAGGATACGCAGGTACTTAAGTGCTATTTGTATGAGCTTATAGAAATAAAAATTACCTGTGTGTAATGCATTCAAGGTTGGGGATACCCACACGGAAAGAACCTATATAAACATATATGTTTTAATATAGGTTTTGATATAGGTTTTTAATATATGTGACATATATAAAATTGGCCGTTTTCCTATATTATATGTACATATATGTACATATATGCGTACATATACAGTATGAGTGCATATATGTACCTATATAGACATATATAAAATTGGCCATTTTCCTATATTATATGTACATACATGCATGCATATATGCGTACATATGTACCTATATAGTAATACAGTATATGTGACATATATAAAATTGGCCGTTTTCCTATATTATATGTGCATATATGCGTACATATATGAACCTATATAGTAATACAGTATATGTGACATATAAAATTGGCCGTTTTCCTATATTATATGTACATATATAGGTACATATATGCATGTATATGTGTGTGCATATATGCACCTATATGTTTACCTAGATTAGTAAAAAAAATCCATAGCTGCTAGACAACATAAATAAAAGCCCAAAATTTAGAAATTAAAATTTTTTATTTTCTTAAGAACAATCAACTAGTAAAAGAACAAAAACATGACAAAAAACTGAACAGGAAGAAAAAAATATATTTTGTGGATCTTCCCAGCTCCGTGAGCTTTCAATTGATATTGAATTGAATTGCCGGCCACTTCTTCAATGTAGCATCTAGAGAAGACAAAAATAATAAGACAGTATAATAATAATAAATGATTATTTATTAAAACTTCAGACGACAACAATTAGTGCCACGAGGTTATTTGCAACACTATATGTTCTACAAAATAGAGGACTACACACCCTACAGCGCAATACCCCAGAAATGTGGCTTTAGAAGAGGAAAGGTAGGATTAAGAAGTGAGCAAGCGATGAATTAGTATTATAGGTACCAAGCATATACAGTAACAATAATGGGTGCCCTACCTTACGCAGTCTCCATTGATGGCTAATAAACATTGATACAAGTAGGCTATGGTTAAAGTGGTGAACTTATAATGTTTTTTTCCCTTCTCGACGCATTATGCATTTACTCACCAATAATGGCTACCTTTTTAATTTGGTCCAGTCTCCAATGCGAAGGTGCCCAGCAGCAGATTCCGTACCATGGCAGTAGCAGAGGTGGCAAGGCGGGCTGCTCTCCACGCTTCTGCCTGGCAAAACACCCCAGAGCCCTTTATAACTTCAATCTGAAAAATAATTTCACATCACAATATTAATTTATTGGCAACTTTTAGAAACTTTTCATGTTTCATACTGATTCTTATGTTTAGCTTCCCAATAGTTAATAGGATTTTATGTATAAATGCAGATTAATGATAAAGATACATGCAGGGTAAAACTGCAACAGGAACAGTACAAAATAAAAACTGAAAAAAGACGGACATTCAGAGTAAAACAGTGCAAGATAAAAAAAATTAAAAAAAAACTGTACAAAACATACAGTGGTGTGAAAAACTATTTGCCCCCTTCCTAATTTCTTATTCTTTTGCATGTTTGTCACACTAAAATGCTTCTGCTCATCAAAAACCGTTAACTATTAGTCAAAGATAACATAATTGAACACAAAATGCAGTTTTTAAATGAAGGTTTACGTTATTAAGGGAGAAAAAAAACTCCAAATCTACATGGCCCTGTGTGAAAAAGTGATTGCCCCCCTTGTTAAAAAATAACTTAACTGTGGTTTATCACACCTGAGTTCAATTTCTGTAGTCACCCCCAGGCCTGATTACTGCCACACCTGTTTCAATCAAGAAATCACTTAAATAGGAGCTACCTGACACAGAGAAGTAGACCAAAAGCACCTCAAAAGCTAGACATCATGCCAAGATCCAAAGAAATTCAGGAACAAATGAGAACAAAAGTAATTGAGATCTATCAGTCTGGTAAAGGTTATAAAGCCATTTCTAAAGCTTTGGGACTCCAGTGAACCACAGTGAGAGCCATTATCCACAAATGGCAAAAACATGGAACAGTGGTGAACCTTCCCAGGAGTGGCCGGCCGACCAAAATTACCCCAAGAGCGCAGAGACGACTCATCCGAGAGGCCACAAAAGACCCCAGGACAACATCTAAAGAACTGCAGGCCTCACTTGCCTCAATTAAGGTCAGTGTTCACGACTCCACCATAAGAAAGAGACTGTGCAAAAACGGCCTACATGGCAGATTTCCAAGGCGCAAACCACTTTTAAGCAAAAAGAACATTAAGGCTCGTCTCAATTTTGCTAAAAAAACATCTCAATGATTGCCAAGACTTTTGGGAAAATACCTTGTGGACCGACGAGACAAAAGTTGAACTTTTTGGAATGTGCGTGTCCCGTTACATCTGGCGTAAAAGTAACACAGCATTTCAGAAAAAGAACATCATACCAACAGTAAAATATGGTGGTGGTAGTGTGATGGTCTGGGGTTGTTTTGCTGCTTCAGGACCTGGAAGGCTTGCTGTGATAGATGGAACCATGAATTCTACTGTCTACCAAAAAATCCTGAAGGAGAATGTCCGGCCATCTGTTCGTCAACTCAAGCTGAAGCGATCTTGGGTGCTGCAGCAGGACAATGACCCAAAACACACCAGCAAATCCACCTCTGAATGGCTGAAGAAAAACAAAATGAAGGCTTTGGAGTGGCCTAGTCAAAGTCCTGACCTGAATCCTATTGAGATGTTGTGGCATGACCTTAAAAAGGCGGTTCATGCTAGAAAACCCTCAAATAAAGCTGAATTACAACAATTCTGCAAAGACGAGTGGGCCAAAATTCCTCCAGAGCGCTGTAAAAGACTCGTTTCAAGTTATCGCAAACGCTTGGTTGCAGTTATTGCTGTTAAGGGTGGCCCAACCAGTTATTAGGTTCAGGGGGCAATTACTTTTTCACACAGGGCCATGTAGGTTTGGATTTTTTTTCTCCCTAAGTAATAAAATCCCTCATTTAAAAACTGCATTTTGTGTTTACTTGTGTTATCTTTGACTAATAGTTAAATGTGTTTGATGATCAGAAACATTTTGTGTGACAAACATGCAAAAGAATAAGAAATCAGGAGGGGGGCAAATAGTTTTTCACACCACTGTATATGCAGGGTAAGCATTGGTTGGAGCAATGTCCAAGCAGTGTAGAGAAATAGTTCTGTACGACTTCATTGTTTTGTGCTGTGTAGTATAGTATTGTAATAGCTGATCAGAGGGATCAACTCCCCATGTGGTGGTTGTACGCAGTCACAGGAAATGTCTTTGTAGTCCATGTACCTTGTAATTTCACCCTCATCTTCACCGCGTCTACTGTATAAGCAGAATGGATGGTACAACATGTAGATACTTCTCGTGTGTCCATCCACTTCACAAATACAAGAGGTCCATCTGAACGGAGCTTGCGTGTCCTGATGTGAGGGGCTGGTGAAGGCAAGGGTGATGCAGACACATTCCTAAAAACAAATAAATAAAAAAAATGTTAGCCTATACTGTTCAGAGTAAATGGATGTGCAATTAATATAGATGCATAATATAAACAGAGATGACCAAAAAATGTATCCACACTTCAACATGAAAAATATACACCTCTCTTCTGTAGGTCACATGACAGCATCAATGATGGTGATAGATAATACTACACACTGCTGCCATAATTCAATTTGAGTTTTAAAAAAAGGCCATAGATAACAATTGTGAAAGTGTGTATACATTTTTGTGCCCCTCTGTATTTTTGATGGGCAATAGGCTGGGCAAATATCTGTTGATGGACAACAGACCATGTAGTGGATCTCAAACATTTACAACTGAGACATTAGCAAACACCATCCATTGGACATTACACACATATTGAACACATTCTAAACAATTACATCTTATCAGGCATTTGTAAATACACGCTAAACAAAAGGGATTATATACATTTACACCAAAGAAATATTCATAAGCATCACTTAGCTACATAAGGCAGTATTTTAGCCACCTGGAACTAGCTTGTTTGTGCTAAATAACATTACTGATAGCAGTGTTATAAGCTAACCAAAACAGAGCCAAATATATATTAGCAACCATAATCTAAAGCTATCCAAAACAAGGTGAAATACATTAGAACATTTATAAACATCTGTAAACTCCATAAGGCATTAGCTTAGCCATCGGGAAATATCATGTTTGTGCTACATGAGGCAGCATGTTAGCATGATTTACCTAAACTATATAAATGGCATTGAAAGCCAACATGTCACACAAGCTGACAAGAGCTAGCTGTAGTGAGGAAAATATTTACTAATATTAGTTTAATATTATCAGAATAAGAGTTATATAAGACTTAATAACTTACCCAGTGTAGCATGGGTCTATTCTCTGTTCAAAATGCTCCTGTTCGTCGTCGGAGTCACACAGTCTTCTTCTGAGGTAAATGTAAACTCCTCCAACTTTCCAGGAGTTTCCTCAGATGTGTAAGCGCGTGCCATCTTCCAAAACGTGCAGAAACCTCACTGAATCTGAGTGTTTTCAAACCTGTCTCTCTGTGTGTGTGTGTGTGTGTGTTGATCAGGCCGGTGTCCGGGGGCGTGGCCTAGTATGTAAATTACCCTGACTGATTTCCGTGTGATTGGCGTGTGGGCGTGTCCTGCCTCGGGTCATTAGCAGATAAGTGCGACAGAAATTCTGTGCCTCTCCTTGGTTTCATACGGATTACATAAACTGAGAATATTTGTTTTCAATGTGACTTGCATCATTTAAAAGTAGACACTTTAAGATATATAGATATATTTCTCATTTCAGTTAATTTTAGTGACGTCTTTCAAAAAGATTTTCACGGAGACTGAGGTTTCATATATGTGCATATATCCTCATATACTGTATGTGGCCAATTAGGATACCAATTTAATGTGTTCGCACATAAGTTTTTATGCATTTGTTTAAAGTTAGTTCTTAGTTATTGCCTTGATAATAGAAAATATAAGCTAGGCATCATGTATGACAGTTGCCAAAGTGAAATATGAGCTAAAATGACCAGATCCTGCCATAGGAGACATATCTTGTATGTATATATAGGGCTTATATGTGGATATAAAGAAGCAATACAGGAGACCTATATGGCCTGTATATGCACATATATGCACCTCAATGTTGCCTATATGTGGCATATATACGCATATATGCAGCATATATATTATCAAATATATGCATATATACTGCATATAGGTTTCATATATGCGCAGATATCCTCATATAGGTGCGGTTATATGCGCATATATACTGCATATAGGTTTCATATATGTGCATATATCCTCATATAGGTTCTTTCCATGTGGGTATTCTCATGAGTATATGATCAGTTTAAAAGTGTCTAGACCTGCAGCTTGGAATGTAGAACTGCTAACTTACTTTTAATCCCCGAAAAAAAAAGGAAAATCAAGGATAGAAATTGCAGACTGAAAAAGGAAGGATGTTTGTTTTGTTAAACGTCATTAAAGTACAACATTAATGCAAGAAATAATTTAAAAATGAAAAGTAAAGAAACACCGACATACAAGATGTAAAAAGAGACAAATTTTTTTTTTCCTGGTAAAATGAATGTACTGAAAATGGTTTAATTTAAGGATTAGTACATTATTAATCCTTTATAGACTTTCCTTTAGCAGCCTTAACAGCAAAGACTCACCTAAGCGTAGAATGAGAAGGTTATTCTCAACAGCTTACGTCAAAACGGCTTTTGACAGTTTTATTGCTTTTTATTATGACCTTTACGATAACCTTAGGATGACCTTTACGATTTTTATGGCCTAGAGGTTCAATAAAAAAGGGATGGTAACGGTGGTTGTCCGTTAGACATTGGTCCATTTATTTATTTTGTTAATTCATTTATTTCATATATTTATTCATTTATGTATTGTAAGAATTTGTTCAGTGTGTTTTCTATTTGAAAAAAAAATATGCTTGGTGAGGAGATTCATTTCAAGGTGTTTGTTGTACTAAGACAGGGAGATTTATTTATTACCAACTGGGGAACAATGAAACGTTTAATCAGTGTCGTACCAAAAAAATATCACTTTGAATTACTGGGGACTGTTGAACTTGTTAGTTTTTCAATTTACTTATTAAAAAAGAATAATAAATGAGACAAACGGTTTTACCGCGTGAGGTTGTTCGATGTTAAACACACGTGGCGCATAAACAGTGAGTTCTTGTCTGGTGCGGAATGCACACGGAGGTTTGTTGAAAGGGGAATCAAACGGGTTTCCTCTCGTGCGTTGTGATTGGCCAGATCTCCGCCTCTTCTGCATAGTCGCAAAAGGTGTTTATTTTTCAGTGTTCATCTAAATCTGTTGTTTTGCTGAAGTGGCCGTGAAGGTTTAGCGACAGACACCGTAAACAATTCCCTCAAATACAGTATGTTGCTAAAAGTTTATGAAAAAAAAATTGTAATCAAAATTGCAATGCATATAAACTTTATTATTCACATTTATCTACTATAACTTTCACAAGTGAAGGCATAGTGATGCAGGGAAAACAAGACAAAGCCCAAAAGAATGTTGACTTTTACCTTAGATTTTTTGAGAAAGGTTTCTAACGGAAGTTTAGCATCTCCTTTGAACTGAAAGTTGTCTGGCCAAGCTTTTACTACATCAAGCACAAGGACACTCACCCATCGTAAATGCTCCTAAATCCTTATCTTCTACTAACTATCACCTCTATGACTCCTGACAGAACTTTCAGGCATTAGTGACAGATGAAACATGAAAAAACCATGAATGAACTAAAGGTCATCCTAAGGTTATCATAAAGGTCATCTAAAAGGTCATTAAAAAAAAAAAAGCAATAAACCTGTCAAAAGCCGTTTTGACGAAAGCTTGTTAGGATGTATTTTTACTGTTGACCAATCCATATCATCATCAATGTTTTATACTTTAATTTAACATGAATTATAATTCTGCAAACGGTTACATTTAGCCATGCTTTAAGATAATATATATTCATATCTGAAAAGAAAGGAACAAATAGTAGGCATAATATTAGCAACAAAAATTGGTGTATACCTCATATAATTTTAGCGTCAATGCAAGGTTGTCTATTTACTTCTTGTAAAACTGTGCATGGGATGTGATAGTGAGAAAATGGCAAGCACTGAAATAAATATGTACTGCTTCATTGCACTTAATGTAATTTCTCGTTCAAGCCAATATCATGCAGGCTCATATTAATGATCATAATGGTGCATCTTTTTTAGGCAATATGTACATAACTTGGACGCAAATACTTAATAGTAGCTCTTAAGTTTGAGGTCTAAATACTAATGTTCAATTTTAGTATTACTGTAAATCATCTTAAAGCATGCTTTACTCAAGGCAAACAGCGAAACCTAACCATTATATCTGATCACTGAGATCACTTAAATAAGTTTTTTTAATTGTTTCACTGCTATCAAGTACATATTAGCTAAGTACTATTGCTATGCACAATAACAGAACACAGTTATGTATGTAAAAACTCCCTTTATTTCTCTATATACATTATTTCTGCTGCACTAATGGACTTCCTCCTTCACGTCTTCACGCTGGCCTCCCAGGAGTTCCTTTAACTGGGCCAATAACTTCCAGCCAAGTTCCTGTAATGTGCAAGTGATTGTCTGTGCAGTTCCCACAGACAGATGCGTCTTTTTCGCAAATTGGCGACAAGTTATCTATTGATTTTTACAGAAACAGGTTTTCCACTCACTGAATGTTCACAGGATAGATTGCAGTGGGGTCCGAACCACCTCGGCCAGGATTCATGGACGTGCGGCCTTCTTTAAAACATTTGTACCATTTAGAAGTTTTACTGCGATGAAAAGTCACATCACTGTACTGTGTTTGATGTTTTGTGAAAATATCAATCAGTCTTACA
Source organism: Channallabes apus (assembly GCA_030522415.1). NCBI lineage: Eukaryota > Metazoa > Chordata > Actinopteri > Siluriformes > Clariidae > Channallabes > Channallabes apus. The sequence continues at coordinate 14,054,354 of CM060107.1, forward strand.
GCTTCATTCACAAGAAAGTCCCAGTTTGACTTGAACACCCCTCATCGCATAATCCACCAAGCAGGAAATTGAATCACTAAGCACATCATGAATATTGAAATATATGTTGCTGGTAAAGCTGTTAACTGATGAGCAAACTGAGGGCAACGGTGGCAAGGAAAAACTCCCTGATCTCAGATATCAGAAATTCAGCAGCCATGTCCATCAAGATTTCTAACTAACCATTAGACAACTCTGCTGTGCATTCTGAAATGGAACAGACCTGTAGAATAGGTTAGAACATACGTACTTAGCTTCAACGTCAATTAGTAATACACCAGAGAGAGGGAAGGCTGTTTGACACTTGAACCCGGATGTTGTGGGTGAAATTATTTGCTGAGTTTAACCTGAGCAGGTGCAGATTTTCTCAGAATTGTATTAATTATGTTCAGAAACAGGTGAGGATGTTGAAGGAGAATCTGGTTCCAAGGCCTCGGGGTCGTTTGCCAGCGGTGTGTGCGGTGCTGTTATTCAGTCTGCTGTTCGTGCCAGTCTGGTTGCATGATGCTGTGCTAACACGAGAGACATCGGGCCTCGTCTTATTCACTCTGATCCTGGGGGAGACACTGCATAGTCTCTGCCTCTTTCCAGAAGAGTGGCTGTTTCATTCAAGACAGAGGTAAGATATTTGCTTGTACAGTATGAACTGGTTTAAGTTTAAACCTGTTGGATTTTATAAGGGGACAATATTGACAAGATGATAAAGTCTAAAAATAAAAGTAAAATAATGAATAAAATAAATACAGTACTTATTGCAGATATTCACATTATTCATTCTAATATGTATAGAGCAGGAGGCAAATTATTTGAGAGTATTATTTGAAGACTTACCCTAACATAGCAAGTATCAATGACCTGAAATGTCCATTACTATCCAATAAAATGAAGATGGTCTTTTTTTTCTTCTCCTTTTGGCGCACATTAATTTCTTCCCTAATTACTTGGTTTGGAGATATCCTGGGTTCAGGTGCGCTTCAATCATTCGTCCATAGCCCTAAACACAAGCCATTATGATCATCTTTACACCGTTATGAAAACAATAATTTACTAGTAATGTTATCCCTGTTCTTGAGTGGACAATCATCGAGTGGAAAGATTAATCTGTACCTGACCTCTGTAGTCCCAAGGTTGGCTTGATTGATTAGAATGGCTTTCTCGAACTCTCTATCATCAGGCATATAGGTTCTCGGATGAAGAAGGGAAAACAAAATACAGCAACGGTAGCTTCATGTTTTTCATCATCTTGTATTTTAGATCCACTTAAAGCAGACAACTGCCCTATATGCTCGATGTTATATGCTGAAAAAGGATAATCTCCTCATACAGGTTTCACACCCAGGTGCTCTGGGGGTTAACATCGGAACTTAAACTACAGCAGCTGTGTTTATACACGGTGTCTCTGAAGACGGCATAGAAAATGTCTCAGAGGTATCCACATAAGAGCTCCAGATAAGTTATTTGAATCCCGATCATAGTCCTGACCTGCTGTATAAATTCATAACTTGTAACTGATGCATCTGTCTTTATGACTGTCTGGATATTCCCAAGTGGGATGCTGTACAGGCCACATTTACAACTATGCCGCATTACTACAGTATGTTGAGCTATACAAGCGCAACTATGCGTTTGTACAGCTCAACATGGCATAGTGACAGAGGTCACAAATAAGGATGAGATGGAAAGAAGAAATCAATAAATACTTCCATTCTATTATGTAGGATGTACTGTACTGTATTTAATTTAGACAAATGAATTTAAGGGATAAGACATCCTTCAGATTGTTTTATGTGAGCCATTTTTCCTGGTCCTGGTGATTCTCACATTATCATTACCTTAGATCTTTGTTCAACCTCTGGAAGAAGGAAATATCAGGACTAAAATCTATGTTCAAATGATGGAGCACCCAAATTGACCCTTATGTAAAGAAAGTAATGAACAGATCTTTTGTTGATGCACGAGAAAATTATTTATTGTGGTCCACGGTTATTATTTGACCACCCGTTAGTCCAGATTATTAAGCAGTTATTGACCGCCATCTAGCTGTAAAGCAGTTAATGACACATTGAGCTCCTGGAGTTATTTCTTGCTCGAGCGGATTTTGACAGACTTTATGTTTTGACTGAGGTGCGTAACTGGTGTTGCGTAAATGTTGTGGGAACACTGCTTGTCAATTCCCCCTCCAGCATGATAGCATGAATGAAGAATTGTGCTGTAACCAAAGATAGACATCCATGGGTAGGGACGGAAAGCCCCGACTGAAGGAGAGTTCAGCTTTTTTTTCTTTCCAGGAATGAGAACTGAGACATGTCAGGAGAATTTTTCTTAACATGAATTAGGGAAATTGAGGTTTCCTTTCGGCCACAGCTCACAACTCATTTAACCTTATACAACCAACCCAAGCCACCATATTGGCCTGATACTTCAAAGGTCTGCCCAGGCCTCATAATATACCTTATAAAAGCGTGGGCAGACCTTTGAAGTACAGTACCAGACGAATATGGTGGCTCACGTTGGTTGTATTGTGGGTACTGGGTGTTCTAAGCGAAGTTCAAGTACATAGTGCTTCCTCTTCTTGTCATCACATGTCAGCTACATTAGCGTTAAAGTTGTGCCAAAGACAATCTGGCATGACTCAACAGGTACAAAGTTAATTTCCAACCGTTAACTAAAAAACTTTCAGATCTGTGAGAGCTACCTATTGGAGGGGTTAGTGCTTCCACTGAGACATACTGTATGAAGCCAACCATCTTTTCTATATGCTGCTCACGGCACATTACAAGGCAGCTAAACAGACTGGGAGGAAAGTGCAGACACATTTGAATACATGATCTTGCAGTTGCCCATGATGGGCTAGTAATGATTGGCTTACTTCCCATGTGGACAAAAAAACAACAAAGAGAATTTGTAAATTACACAGCAAGTATCTAATATTAGCTATCTTATATTATCTAGATTAGATTAGATTAGATTAGATTAGACTAGATTACAGTCCTACCATGGTCATAAAAATGGGAATAAATAAAATGGTCACCATTAGCTTCCAGTTGGACTGCAAAGGTTCCTAGATGGATGGAGATTAGATTAGATTAGATTAGATTGTACATGTACAAAGCCAACGAAATGCAGTTTTCCTATTTACAGTAAAATTTCAAGGTGGTAAATTAAGGTATGGGTCCATATGTACAGTGGTAGTAGTGAGTAATGTGCAGAAGGTGCAGTAGGTAATAAGGGTGTGTTGTAAATAATCAACAGTATCACTGTACAAACATTGTGCTACATTTGGGTACATTTGTCAAAATCTCAGTTATGTCTAATTAATTAATGAAGACAAAATTAAATAATTAAAACATGACTTAGGCAACTCTTTCGGTTCTTTCTCTTTATCAGGTATGGAGGCAGATCCCAGAAGATGCTCTCTGCCTGTTTCAGCAGACCTACTGTTGCAGGAATGTGTGTAGTCATTTCACTTCTGCTGGTGGGAGGATTTAAATGGACACCTGACAAGTGTGTCTCATGTGGCTTAACCTGCGCTTTCTACCTCCTGCTGAAGGCCTTTGGAGCTCTGGTAAAGTTCACAACAGCACTACTTACTTGCCAAATTTTCCTAAAAATCATGACCTCCCATGACGTCCATGTTTCTTTTCCATTGGTGGTGTTTATAGGGGTCCAAGCATCTAGAGCTGGAAACATTTCTCTTTTTCTGCCCTTAAATAAAATGTGCAGCCCAAACCACAAGTCCTAGAGACATGAGAATTGGTCAGCTCTGTATCTCAAGAACCAGTATTTGCAAGTTGACCCATTCTGCTTCACATGCTTAGCTCTTGAGCTAATCTGCATAATATGCTAAACCTTCTTTTGCAATATAATCCAATAATTTTTGGTATTGCGTGTTTGGTATTGTTATGTGTTCTTTAGCTTAATAATTGTCCAAAAATATCCTGCGCTAGCATGAAAAAACATCAGTTCTAGGCTGGTACAACTTAATTCTCTCAAACTGCTATACAGTATTTGGTGGCTTAGGCTTAGAAGAAAGGTGAAATCCATATTCTGAAGACATGTAAAGTAGGGCATGGCCATCAATACGAGGTGTTATAATAATAGAATTATGTTCAGTAAACAGTAATTCCAAACAAGCTACATTTATTTCCCGCTATGTAGCACCATTATACTGTACAGTAGGGATCAGACAGGGTTAAGGGCCTTGCTCAAGAAAATGAATATGAAATTTCCTTCACATTCATTTTTGACAGACATCATTAAATTCAAATATCTTTGGGCAGAATAGTGTCCATCCTTCCAGTAGCATCCCATTACCTGTGTAATCAGACAGGTCTCAGCTCATGATGGCTTAGCTAAGTACTAAGAAATGTCTTTGTACTTATATTTGCTTACAGTTATACTGTATTTATATCAGTTCTGTAGTTTTATCTAGATTGGTTTTATAGCTATGTTTGTATAAAAAGCTTTGCACTTTGATTTGGACATAAAAAGTGATTATGACATGCCTTGGCCTTAAAAAGAACTAACTATAAAAGTGTGATTACAAGAAGGGTTCTGATCACAAGCTCAGGCTTTACAACAAACAAGGCTTCTGTGTAATTCCAGTGAGGGAAGTGATGTTTAAAGCTAATCTGCTTTCCATACAAAGCAGGAAATTGAATTTTATGATATTGTAGGTTTTGTTAAATAAAGTCTTTTTATAGCACACACACTACATAGTTTAAAGTATGTGGACACCTGACCATCAAGCCCATTTGTGGTAATTTGCCACAAAGAAGCAAACGGTTGTAAAAGTGTCTTTCTATGTTGGAACACTGAAATTTCCTTCCATGGGACGAAGCTTGTGTCCAACATGGCAATGCCAAAGATGGTTATACTTTTGTCAACCCTGTCGATCTTAAGTCTTTTGAAGACGTTGTTGTTGTTTCTAAAAATGGGATGTCTAGACAGCTTTTGTCTGTTTGACTGTCATTCACTGTAACCAACAAATGCACCCCCCCCAACCCACACCCATCTCTCTCTCTCTCTCTCTTTCAGGGCCCTACACCAGTGGAGATCTCGGAGGTGTGTGAGAGCAGGAAGCTGAATGTAGCTCACGGCTTAGCCTGGTCCTTTTACCTAGGTTATTTGAAATTTGTGATCCCAGGTACACACGCTTCAACACAGCTACTCTTTTATGCTGTTATTATAAGAATAGCACAGCACAAACTTACACAACATGGTGCTGGTGCTAAAAAGTGTCTCACCTACAGCAGTAATTTTCAGATAAGATCATATAACACCATTTTTCAGAATACTCAATGCTTCTTATCTACCGATCCATGCTTAGCTTTTTGTAAATATGGATGTACATTTATATTTTTATCAGATAAAAAGAAACACATTTGCTAAATATAATGTCATGCCCTTTTATGTAGTTTCTGTAACTTTCAATGATCTTAATTGTCATTCAGATGAACCTTGGTCAATTTAGGTTTCACATGAAAAGACATAAAACCTGAAAATGTGTATTATTCGAAAATGCAAAATTGTTCAGATATTGTAATATGAATTTGACATGGTTACGGACACTACAGATTTTTTACTTTTTAAGCTTTTTCCCAAAAACAATTTAAGCAACAATTCTTACAGGTCATATGCTTCTAGATGGCTATACCAATTTTAGCATCAATACTGATAAAGAAATATGTATCATTTGTATTTAAAACTATTATTGTTTTAAAGTGAGACAGTATAACACTAAAAAATGGTGGGTTTTGGGCCACATATAAAAGCATCTCTGCTGAAGTTTACATTTACATTTACATTTAGGCATTTGGCAGAGTGACTTACGAAAAGTGCTTACTTTTCAAGTTTTAAAGTTTACATCACTGGATACATACTTACACTGGGTTAACTAGGTTAATAACTAAGTGCCATTAGTCCAACACAACTGGGAAGAGGGATTTTTTTTTTTTGGGGGGGGGGGAGGTTAGTCCAAGTATTGGAGAAACAGATGCGTCTTGAGCTTGAGTCGTCGTTTAAAGATAGTCAAAGTCTCTGCTGTATGGACATCTAGAGGAAGTTCGTTCCACCACCTGGGTGCCAGAACAGAAAAGCGCCTGGATGAATGTCACCCTCGATCCCTGAGAGATGGTGGGATGAGGCGAGCAGTGCTGGAGGATCGGAGGGAACGTGGTGCAGTGCGTGGTGTGATTAGAGCAGAGAGGTAAGCGGGTGCTGGGCCATTTTTAGCTTTGTAGGCAAGCATCAGCGTTTTGAATTTGATGCGGGCAGCTACAGGACGCCAGTGCAGAGAGCGGAGGAGTGGGGTGGTGTGGGAGAACTTGGGGAGGTTAAAAACGAGACGTGCTGCTGCATTCTGGATCAGTTGCAGAGGACGAATTGTGGACAGAGGCAGACCTGCCAGGAGTGAGGTGCAGTAGTCCAGTCTTGAAATAACAAGGGACTGAACAAGCACCTGAGTAGCCTGTGAAGAAAGAAATAGGACGAATTCTTCTGATATTGTAAAGAAGAAATCTACAAGAGCGAGTAAGGTTAGCGATGTGTGGGGAAAATGACAGATGATTGTCCACGGTTACCCCAAGATTGCGGGCAGTGGCTGAAGAAGTTAGCAACTTTAAAGTTTTAGGGGAGCAAGACTGGACGTCCATGTATTTCTGTGCAGCTTCTTTGGGACCACATTTTCTGTATTGTACAGTATGTATAACATAAAGAATAAAATCAGCACCAATACTGTGTTGTGATAAAAACACTACTACACATATTTGAAGATCTGTATACTGTAATATTCTAAAGGCTATCTAACTATGAATGTACACAAAAAGTATGGTTTACACACTTTTCAGGAAATAGGAAGGAAGGCAGAGTGGTTCCAGTGTCTAGCCTGTTGCATGTTTTGACGTACTTTTCTGCTCATCATAGTTCCAAGGAGTTGCGAAGCCTTCCAGTTACCTCAAACCAGTCGAAAGCTGCATGTTTTTCATCAGTACATTGGTTATTCAGTTCTTCTCTGTATGTCTGTGTGACTACAGAGCTGGAAAACCAGATGAAAAAACACAAAACGCTGACTGGACAGGATCTCCACTCTGCCCGGCTGCACATCCTCCTGCCTCTGAGCGCAGCTGCCCCGGCGAAGATTGAGGAAGAAGACCAAAACATACATTTCCACATGAACCTCCCAGAGCTGAAGGTCGACCGGGCCGGTGTCAGGGGTAGAGTCTTCAAGCACAGCATCTACAAAATCCGAGACGCTAAACAAGAGGTGAGGAGCAAAGCAGTGAAAATCCAACCCGGTTAACGCTAAAACCCTGATTGATCAGGATATGGTTTCATCAGACGTTATAATAGTTGTATGAGAAAGAAGCTTTAAGTTTAGCAAAATATGTTTTTTATTAGTGCAATATTCATAAATACAGTAAAAATACCTGGGACAATGACTGATATTGTGATTATTAGTCATTTAAAAGCATATTATGAAATAATAATTGCCTTTCTTGAGGTTGTTAAAAACAATACAAATACTGCTTCCTTTCTGGCACAATATTCAATTAAATTAACTTTATTGTCATTGTTATAAATAGCAGAGTATAAATAACAACGAGATATCATCAGAGCATCATCTTTCCGGCACATAATAAAGGTCAACGATAGTGCAGCAGTGCAATAATCATAACATCTATGTGAAATAGGATATAAGACATAACATAAATTTTATTATATCCTTTAAAAGTGTATTAATAATTCTTATTTTTGCATAAACTTCCAGCTTTGTAAAAAAAAAAAAAAAAAAGGCCTGGATCATATCAATTATTAGAAACCACAATATTTATTGAAATACAATACTGTATATGAATCCCACTTCACACACTTGCGCTCCTTGCGGCAGATAGAAAATTAATGGAAAAGTCTGTAAAACAAACATAATTTCTATAATATCTATAATGTATATTAGTCAAGAACTAAGCAGTCTTTACATGGATAATCATGTTGCGAGAACATCATGTGGATACCATCTGACCTAACAATCTGCACCTTGTTTTGAACTCACACGTCACTCATTTACGCTATATTAACTTGGCAGAACATTTTATGAACGTTTCAGTTAAACAAACCTTTGAATCTGTGAAAAATCTTCTATATACACATTCCTACGACAACATTTTGATTATTAATATTTCAGCCTTTTACTGGGAATGTTTCATGAGGAATGTTCTAACACCGCACTATTATAGTAGATATTACAGAAACGTTACGATTTGTAATACTACAGTAACATTAACTTCAGTTTTTACTTCTGTTTCTCTGCTAATTCTCTCCCTGGTCTCATGTCATTAGCTGATTTCTCTAATACCTGCTTGTCTCCGTCCCCCAGGAGTATTACTGTGTGGTGGAGTACGCCACTCCTCTGCTCACCCTCTATCACATGTCTCAGGACAGCACTGCAGGTTTCAGCGAGCAGGACAGGAGACAACAGGTTCTGCTCTTCTACAGGACTCTCAGTCACATCCTGGAATCTTCTCTAGAGTGTCGCAACCGTTACCGCCTTATCCTGCTCGACAGTGAGTCTTATAGCTGAGACTATAACTCAAAATTCTCATGCTGCAGCCCGAGGGCTGGAAAAAGCTTTGGTGAATGTATAGATACAGTGTGCAAATCTCTCTAGCTTCCTAAAACAGGCTTTCACACATGCATAAACGTCTTTCTAGGACATACCGAATTGTCCCAAACTAAAATTCTTGACAGTTCTTAGTTATTATGTGCCTTAAATAACATATGAATTGGCTCATTGAATCACATATGAATTCATAAACCTCTTACACTGGATAAGAGCAGGATTTCTCACCTGTTAACTGTACTCTGGACATCTAGACATCTACTTTTTAGTCATTTCGCTTCCTGGGTCAGATTTACAGTATCCATGGAATTTGTATCTACTATAGAAGTGGTTATCAACCTTACTCCTGCAGGACTGGAGATAAGAACCACGGCATTCGAGCAAACTAAATTATTAAATAGTTTTTGTGATCTTTCTGCTGCTAGCGTCACAGATTCGCACGCAACTTTGCTACAGGTTTTACCCCTTTGCCCTTTCTGGCGCAACCTTCCCGTTTCATCCTGGCACTGCATACAGTTGCTGGGGTTTGGGCATGAGTTGGGAATTGTACTCTAGTAATTTAGTTCAGGGATTTAGCCATGTACTTAGCATTATTAGAGCATACTATTTAAGAGATTTCATGCGCAGGTTTGGATTTAGCAGTGAATCACAACCTTATTTCAGGAGGATCATTGTCCTGCATATTTTAGTGTTGTACTTGCTCCAACACACCCACTTCAGTTAAGGAAATGCTGCTCATTTGTTGATTAGTTTAATCAGTTGTACTGGGAGATTAGAAATCACTAAAATGTGCAGGGCAGTTGAGAACTGAGTATACCCCGATTTACGAACATTCGAGTTACGAATTTCAAAGTTTGGACCGTGGTTGTACTTCTGGTTCGATCATGGAAGTAGCTCATGTGTATTGTACAATAGACACTGCACAGTGCACCAGATACCAATATTTACAATTGTATACACTGTTTTTAGTGTGTAAGCGAATGTATTAAATGTCTAAAATCCAGTGTATTGCATGTGTGTGCATGTGGGGGTGCGGGAGAAATGAGTCGACCTCTATTTCAATGGATCAGTCACAGTGATAGAAAATATCTGTCCTGTAAAGCTGTCCTGATGGTGAATAATCCTAATTTCGGAAAAGCCTCGACAAAACGGAGTTAACAGTCAAATACAGTGGAAAACAGCTCTGATACAAAATGGCGTCCAAGATTCCCCTCGTTATTTAAAGGCGCAGAGACAACATTTCAGTGAGAAATTAATTTACTTAGTCAAGTGGATTGGTATGCTTTACATTGTATTTTCATGTCAAAGGCGTGTAAGACTAATCTTATTGGACTTAAGAACAAACCAGACTTACAAATGTGCTCGGAACAGAACTTGTTCATAAGTTGGGGCCTACCTGTATAGTATTAGAGCATACTATCTAGTTGGTTAGTGCTCAGGGGTGGATTTAACCATTTTAGCAGATTTGCTCCGACCTCTGTATGAGAATTTTTTTTTACAAGTGTTCCAGGAGTGATAGGTCAAAGCTGTGAATGTCAACGCTACATATGGAATTTGGCATATTTTGCGAATCTAAGCTTCATTATGAAAAGGCATGAAACAAATAAACTGTTAAAATTAACCTTTGATCACCTGATTGACTGTTGTGTTTTTTTTTTTCCTTCAAAATTTCCAAGTGTTTGGTGTCCATGGTCGAAGTTTTTTATGTTTTTTAGGCATGGTGAGGATTTCTCCCACACTGCAACACACCAACTGAACTCTGACAAACACACAAAAAGTCTCAATCACTCACTCATCGTCTATACTGCTTTATCCTGTATACATTGTCATGGCACAAGGCAGGGAATACCCAGGATGGGGTGCCAATCCATTGCAGCTTACAAAAAAAAAAAATCTATTTTTTTTTTACTTTAAATAAAGCACTTGACCACAGAAAAGTTCTAAATTGTACTTTGTACTTTATGTAAAATTTTTTAAATGAAAACTTTTTAGACAATACATGCCCAACAATTTCTTGTAAACATTTTCATATCTTTAATAAACACTTTTTTTTTTTTTTTTTTAGACCAGCAAATTGACAACGACCCTCACTATGTGACCACTGAGATCATCAAGCACTTGCAGCAGGAGAACCGTGAGATCCCCATGGACCTCCCACAGGGCCTGCCCCAGCCCGTGCCAGAACAGGGAGGTTTTACGCCGCAGTTTCACCTCCGCCAGCAGGAGGAGCCACTCAGCTCTCTGCCCAGCCTGATGATCAGTGCACCACAGTCTCTGAGATCAGAACCTGAGGAGAATACAGACTACACCAACAACCATGAAAACAGACGCAGATAAGCTGATATTCATCACTACCTCCTGTACATAATATGTGTTTACGGTGTGTTTAGAGATATGTAAATAAGTAGTAGGAAATTTCTACACACCTTATAGTTAGGATTTATAGTAATAAACAAACATACTCAAACGTATCTTGTATATAATGATTATCAGAAAACATTTCACTTTTTTTACTTTTTGAGTTGTGATGTGAGGGTTAACCCCTAGAGGGCGCCCGTTTACGTTTGTTTTTGAGTTGTAGTTTGTGTGTACTTCAGTTCCCAGTTTGCACCTCGGTCAGGTGACGTAGAAGCTCACCTGAACCGAGGGAAGTTAATTGTGTTTAGTTATGTTTAGTTTGTTATAAATAGCCTGGCTGAACTTCAGTCAGGCGTCTAGCTTTTGTTGTAGTTAGGTTTGTGTTGGTTTTACTAATGTTCTTTTGTGATTTAAATAAAGAACGTTTATTTTGAACCGCCAGCTCGCCTCCTCTGCTGATCATGCCACGCACACGCCGCCGACACGTTCATGACATGTGGTGATATTTATGCATTCAAAGGCTATAAGAAAATTCTTATCTTAAGTGCTTTCTATAATAGTCAGTCAAAACACAATTCCTAAAATGTGGAGCCAAATTAGCATTTATTACAAAATAATAATGGTACATTTTGTTATCAAATATTTCTGTCTAAATTTCAATGTCAAAAGAAATGGTTTCCAAAAAGACACTTGTTCTAAAACAGGGGTGTCAAACTCATTTTAGGGTGAGGGCCGGATGAGAAGAAATGTGACCATGTGCGGGCCGAATTTGTTTTTTTAATCATAGTCCATCAAATTACAACAAATACACTATATTCTGTAAAACTGCATGTAACAAGTCCTCAGAAACTGTTCATTAAGACTCTTATTCCTTTTTGGGGGAAAAACAATGCCAAGTAATGGCAAGCAAAATCCTTTCCTTTGAACATGAATATTACTTGTCAGATAAGAAATAAAAAATGCTACAGACTCTGTGTACAGACAGTTACATTAAATATGAAGCTATAGTCTACAATATAATTTACAAACTAGAAAAACACTTCACAATTTAAAAAAGCTGCCTTTAACAACTCAATAGCTTAGAAAGAATCATATACAAAAATAAATTCTTTATGGTTAATGCAAATGAAAAAAATATATCATTCACTTTGGATATGAACATTAACTCTACACTACAAATGAGAACTTTCCTTTAACAAATAAAATTTTTTTTTTAAGCGGATTAAAGCATTAACTTTTTCCATTTGGAGCTGTCCAGTGTATTTATCATATTTCTCTGCGTGTATGTCATAGTGCCGTTTAATGTTGTATTCTTTTTGCACAGCCACGGCTTGTGAGCGGATTAAACTTACCGGCTTGCCGTTGACCTCACAGAAGAAATACTTCTCTTTCCATTTCTCCTGAAACATCCGCCCTTCCAGATCAATTTTTCTTTTTTTGGACATTTTTTTAAAATCGCGAGTGCTTGCCACACATCTTCAAATAGCTGAAGAAATTAGATTTAGGCGCCAATTTAGAATGCGCATGCGTGTTAGAGGTTTCGGCAGAAGCGCAAGAGAAGAGCAGTTAAATGATCAATGATAAAATAAAAAAATGAATAAAACCAAACTCAATATTGCAGCGAATACCCGGACATAGACTTTATTTAATACTACTACTACTACTTATAATGATAATAAAAAATATTTGATATTTAATATTATTGTTCAAATTATCCCGCGGGCCGTACTGGACACCTTAGTGGGCCGTATTCGGCCCGCGGGCCGTATGTTTGACACCCCTGTTCTAAAACATATTTTGGTTCTATATCCCCATTACCATTATCATGTTGTATGCATTAAGGCACATATAGTGAGTGAATTGTGAAATAATTTGAAATTTAACCCTACTGTGAATATTGTTTCTTCTGAGTGAATATGAATATTAAAAATCACTTTTTTTTTACTTTTTATTCCCTACAATAAATCATTTGCACGTTTGTTATTATATGCAGAAACCTTTTGTCATATTAAAGACATTCTACACTACCAGACAAAAGTCTGTACACACCCTCTAATTCCATTATCTTTTAAAAAAAAATCTACACTCTAAAACAATACTGAAGGCGTCCAAAATATGCAATAATTCACTTATACCACTTCAGTACTGTTATTTTATCAGTGAAAATATCAACTAATCCTAGTTAAAATATTTAGTTTATCTTTTCTAATTAATCCATATTGTTGCAGGTGTTTGTTTACATTGAGCAAGTAAATTATTAGTATCTTATTTAAAAGTAAATTATTAAATCTGGCACATAACTGTTCATAACATCTTGTTGGCTTGTTTCTTTTACTCAACATTTTGATTTCACTTATAGTGTACTGTAGGTTAAATGTCAGGTTTAAATAAAAAAATTTAAAAAAGGGAAAAAATGTGCTGGATTGTCCCAAGACTTGTTTCTAATAAATTACATGACAAGTGCCACATGGGAAGTGGGGAAATATTGTGCTGACATGTACGTTTGTGTGTGTGATGTGGAGTTCAGCACCATGTATGGACTGTATAAGACAGAAGTGAAAGACAACTATACTTACTGACAATGACATCATCACGAAGTGTCTTTGTACTTGTGTTGTAGCTTAAGAATATCCCTGTCTAGTGAGACAGCACTAACCTGATTACCAGGTTACATATAGAATTAAAAAAACTGTTCAGCTTTGTTAACTGAATCACAGAGAGGAAAAAGCTAAGGACAGGAGCGTTGTGTGTTGAAGTGAAAGCACACTTCAGCAGTTGTATCCACAGAGAGTAAAACTAGACGTGTGTAAAATCAGTATTATATATATTATATCTCCTCTAGGTAGGACCATGATTTTGATGTTTTTTTAATCTTGTCACACTCATAGCCAATCCTGTTTGTTTTAATAAAATGAAATATTGCATCAAGTAAAAATATCTTGAATATGGTCACATTGTAGACCGGGAGTGGTTTTTCTGTCTAGTCTGAGTCTAAGTTCTGATTCTACTGGAGCATAACTACATGCTGTACAGTAGGCCATCTGCAGCAAGGTTCAATGTGTTGTGTTTTCTGAGATATTTTTTCTGCTCACCATGGTCATGTAGAGTCATGTAGCCCCCAATATTTTTTTAAATGCTCAAACTAGACCATCTGCCACACTAACAACCGTGCTAACGTTCGAACTCACTGAGATCACATTGTGTTGCATTCTGTAGATGAAACTAGTACTGTATGTGGGTTTGTGTGTGAGTTTCTTTATATATATATATATATATATATATATATATATATATATATATATATATATATATAGTCAATCCTTAAAACATCGTGTTCAGCCATGGTGTAAACATGAACAAATTATTGTATGAACACCGGAACACGATGAATATGCATTATTTATCATTATGCCTATACTTACAGTACTTTGCTGTTTAATTTAGGTAATTTTTAATCATTTTCAAATGCAGATTGACCTGTATATCAACTTGATAACCAGTGAATGCTATTAAATGCCACAAATGTTTACCTCGTGGATTTAAGAATTTAATTAAACACGTGTGTGTGTTTGTGTATAATGTGAAATACACACACATGTGTGTGTCATTTTAATTCAAATCCAACATCGGTGGATGGGCGTCAACTCGCACGTTCTGTAACAATCCATTGTCTTTTAGAGCCCATTACTAAAGCATTCGCTAGTTATTCAGCTGATATGCCCGTCAATCTGCATTTGAAAAGGATTAAAAACGTGCAAAATCAACCGGAATCTCTCTAAGTAAGTAAGCAAAAAGTAAAAGTACCCTAACAAATAAAGTTTCATATTATAAACACACACAAACAAACACGCACACACACACATATTCGTGTGCCATTTAATTCTCAAACCATCGTGTTCACCCATGGGGTACACATGACCAAATTACTGCACCAATCACAAACCATTAATACATTGGAATTGAATAAAAATTACTGTAATTTCAAGATGTAATTTGGTCATGTTCACCCACGAGGTGTGCATATTCGGGCTTGCTCGCCAGGGAATATCTGAACATTTTGATTCATACACATTCACATTCCATACAAACTTAAATAATTCTTTTGATTGTGTAAAGCTGTTTTGAGACAATGTCAATTGTTAAAAGCGCTATACAAATAAAACTGAATTGAATTGAAAAATATACACTCATGTGTATGTCATTTTAATTCAAATGAAAATTTTAATGCTTTCTGATCGGTGGATGGGCGTCAACTCGCACGTTCTGTAATAATCCATTGTCTTTTAGAGCCCATTACTAAAGCATTCGCTAGTTATTCATCTGATACGCCCGTCAATCTGCATTTGAAAAGGATTACAAATGTGCAAAATCAACCGGAATCTCTCTAAGTAAGTAAGCAAATCAAAGATAAACGAATAAATAGCTTTAAATTGTATTTCGGCATAGTAAAAGTACCCTAGCATGAGTTAATATATACCTATAGCAAATAAAGTTTCATATTATACACACACACACACATATATATATATATATATATATATATATATATATTCGTGTGTAGTTTATATATATAGTATATCTACACAGACATGTGTATGTCATTTAATTCAAATGAACATTGGGCCAGGGGTAGCTCAGTGATTAAGGCATTGGACTACAATTCGGAAGATCTCAGGTTCAACCACCAAGTTGCCACTGTTGGGCCCTTGAGCAAGGCCCTTAATTCGTTTATCTTTGATTTGCTTACTTACTTAGAGTGATTCTGGTTGATTTTGCTCATTTTTAATCCTTTTCAAATGCAGATTGACCTGTGTATCAACAGATTGACCTGTACATCACCTGGATAACTATGGAATGCTTTAGTAATGGGCTGTAAACACACAGACACACATCTCTCTCTCTCTCTCTATATATATATATATACAGTGGTGTGAAAAACTATTTGCCCCCTTCCTGATTTCTTATTCTTTTGCATATTTGTCACACTTAAATGTTTCTGCTCATCAAAAACTGTTAACTATTAGTCAAAGATAACATAATTGAACACAAAATGCAGTTTTTAAATGAAGGTTTACGTTATTAAGGGAGAAAAAACTCCAAATCTACATGGCCCTGTGTGAAAAAGTGATTGCCCCCCTTGTTAAAAAATAACTTAACTGTGGTTTATCACACCTGAGTTCAATTTCTGTAGTCACCCCCAGGCCTGACTACTGCCACACCTGTTTCAATCAAGAAATCACTTAAAGGAGCTACCTGACACAGAGAAGTAGACCAAAAGCACCTCAAAAGCTAGACATCATGCCAAGATCCAAAGAAATTCAGGAACAAATGAGAACAAAAGTAACTGAGATCTATCAGTCTGGTAAAGGTTATAAAGCCATTTCTAAAGCTTTGGGACTCCAGCGAACCACAGTGAGAGCCATTATCCACAAATGGCAAAAACATGGAACAGTGGTGAACCTTCCCAGGAGTGGCCGGCCGAACAAAATTATCCCAAGAGCGCAGAGACAACTCATCTGAGAGGCCACAAAAGACCCCAGGACAACATCTAAAGAACTGCAGGCCTCACTTGCCTCAATTAAGGCCAGTGTTCACGACTCCACCATAAGAAAGAGACTGGGCAAAAACGGCCTGCATGGCAGATTTCCAAGGCGCAAACGACTTTTAAGCAAAAAGAACATAAAAAACATCTAATGATTGGCAAGACTTTTGGGAAAATACCTTGTGGAAGGTGCGTGTCCCGTTACATCTGGCGTAAAAGTAACACAGCATTTCAGAAAAAGAACATCATACCAACAGTAAAATATGGTGGTGGTAGTGTGATGGTCTGGGGTTGTTTTGCTGCTTCAGGACCTGGAAGGCTTGCTGTGATAGATGGAACCATGAATTCTACTGTCTACCAAAAAATCCTGAAGGAGAATGTCCGGCCATCTGTTCGTCAACTCAAGCTGAAGTGATCTTGGGTGCTGCAGCAGGACAATGACCCAAAACACACCAGCAAATCCACCTCTGAATGGCTGAAGAAAAACAAAATGAAGACTTTGGAGTGGCCTAGTCAAAGTCCTGACCTGAATCCTATTGAGATGTTGTGGTTCATGCTAGAAAACCCTCAAATAAAGCTGAATTACAACAATTCTGCAAAGATGAGTGGGCCAAAATTCCTCCAGAGCGCTGTAAAAGACTCGTTTCAAGTTATCGCAAACGCTTGATTGCAGTTATTGCTGCTAAGGGTGGCCCAACCAGTTATTAGGTTCAGGGGGCAATTACTTTTTCACAAAGGGCGATGTAGGTTTGGATTTTTTTTCTCCCTAAATAATAAAACCCCTCATTTAAAAACTGCATTTTGTGTTTACTTGTGTTATCTTTGATTAATAGTTAAATGTGTTTGATGATCAGAAACATTTTGTGTGACAAACATGCAAAAGAATAAGAAATCAGGAGGGGGGCAAATAGTTTTTCAAAATGACCAAGATCAGTAAGCTTCATTCTCAAGACATCAGGACAATGAAGTCTGCTGGACGTTCCAGTCGCGAAATACACCGCCATCTGAAATCTGTTGGTGTAGACGTAACATTGAGCACCATCAGAACACATTATAAAGAACGGACATCACGCAAACGCAATCCTCGCAAAATGAATCAGTAAGTAGCTCTGTCTTATACTGTACTATCACAAATGATACACTGTCATGTGTTTGTTAGGCTTTAAATGTCACATATGTAAATTAATGTCATGCACTTATTTTACAGAGCCGTTGTCGCAGCCATAGAAACCATCACTCGGCAAAATGACGAAATGGTTGCAAGATCTGTGAAAAAACAACTGTGGCGTGACAATGGAGTGGACATCAGTGAGAGATCAATTCAGAGAATCCGGCAAAAACTTGGTTGGAGATATAGGAAAACTTTGCATTGTCCCATGGTCTGCAACAGCAATACAGAGATACGTCTCCTACAAGCTCAAACATGGATCAATGAAGATGAAACATTTCATGACGTCATTTTCACTGGAAGACAAGCGTTCAAACCCAACCAGAAACATCCTGTGAGAATTCATGTTTGGGGAGCCATTTCTAGACGTGGACCAGGACCTATTGCCATCTTTGAAGGAGTAATGGACAGGTCTTTCTTCGAAAAGGAGATTATAAAAGGAACCGCTGCCCCATACATTAAAAAAACCTTCGGTATTCATCACCGTTTTTTCCAGGACATTGTCCCGAAGCACGCTGCTGCAATAAAGGTGATCGCTAAAGAGGGAATTAACTGGGTGAAGACACCCGCCGAGTCTCCTGACATGAATCCCGTTGAAATGGTGTGGCATGCTCTGAAAGACTATATTCGAAAAGAAGCAAAACCGACTACAAAATCAGCTTTAATTGCTGCCATTGAAAAATTCTGGTTTGAGATACTTACAGAAGAGGCATGTAATAAATACATAAATAGGTTGTTTACAGTTCTTCCAGTCGTGGTTAAAAATAAAGGTGGACACACTGGAATGTAACTAAACACTGCATTTATGACCCAAAAATAAAAGCTTTGAGATTATTTATTTGTCGTATGTTGTGTTTATTTGATTAAACTTAAACGTGCAAGCCATGGGTTTAAGCACGCCGGTGTTCCGGGAAATTCAGTTTCCCTATGTTTCCGCGGTCGCGCGCACTGAGAAGGCGAAAGAGGATTTTAACGGTTTTTCTCTCGTTTTAAAGTTTTTTTTACGAACTTTGTGAATTAAACAAATAACATATGCAAAACATTCAGTTCTACTAAACCACCTGGTTATCAAACACACAGGTACAGCAATTATAGGACACCACACTCAGTTACTCATCTTATTCACATCTATCTATCTATCTATCTATCTATCTATCTATCTATCTATCTATCTATCTATCTATCTATCTATCTATCTATCTCAGAACCAGCATATGATGGGGAAACATGATATCCTCAAAACGTATTTTGTATATAATGGTTATCAGAAAACATTTCACTTTTTTTTACTTTTTGAGTTGTGATGATATTTATGCATTCAAAGGCTATAAGAAAATTCTTATCTTAAGTGCTTTCTATAATAGTCAGTCAAAACACAATTCCTAAAAGCAATTTCCCTTTGGGATTAATAAAGTTCTTTGAATCTTGAATCATGAATCTTAAAATGTGGAGCCAAATTAGCATTTATTACAAAATAATAATGGTACATTTTGTTATCAAATATTTCTGTCTAAATTTCAATGTCAAAAGAAATTGTTTCCAAAAAGACACTTGTTTTAAAACATATTTTGGTTCTATATCCCCATTACCTAGGGTTATCATGTTGTATGCATTAGGCACATATAGTGAATGAATTGTGAAATAATTTGAAATTTAACCCCACTGTGAATATTGTTTCTTCCGAGTGAATATGAATATTAAAAATATGAATATATATATATTTTACTTTTTATTCAATTCAATTCAATTTTATTTCTATAGCGCTTTTAACAATGGTCATTGTCTCAAAGCAGCTTCACAAAAATTAAAGAAATTTAACAAATCATAATAATAATAATAATAAATAAATAAATAAAATAATTATAATAGAAAATAAATAAATAAAAACAAATAATAATAATAATTATAGAAAAGAAAATAATTGGAAGTGTGGATGTGTGAGAAAAATGTGCAGATAATGAGACGAATGAATGAAATTTCTCTGATGAGCAAGCCAAGGGTGACGGCGACGGTGGCAAGGAAAAACTCCCTGAGATGGCATTAGGAAGAAACCTTGAGAGGAACCAGACTCAACAGGGAACCCATCCTCATTTGGGCAACAACAGATAGAAATGATATAACATCTTGTGTGTTGTGCAGGTGAAAATTCAATATGACAGAAATTATTTAAATTGACATGAAGACCAGTTCAGCATAGGGACGAGTCAGTAGGTGCAGAGGGCAGATGAGGTCTGGATCACTGGAAGCACAGGAGCAGCATGTGTAGCTCCAACCATCATAAAGCTGAATCCAGCTGGAGCTTGTCCTTCTCTGGATGCCTCAGGAACCTCGCAGGGTCGGCCTTTGTCTACTGAAGCTGGCAAAATCTCCCGATGCCTCGGGATGGGTAGAGAAATACAGAACAGATGGGGAGAATTAGCGTAGTTGCCATTCGGTATAGGTGTACTGGAGTATGAGTACTGGGATAAGTTATGTGTATGCCAGATTAAAAAGATGCGTCTTGAGTCTACTTTTGAACTGAGAAACCCTGTCTGCTCCCCGAACACTGTCTGGAAGGCTATTCCAAAGCTTTGGAGCTAAATATGAAAAAGCCCTACCCCCTTTTGTAGATTTTGAAATTCTGGGAACTACCAGAAGTCCGGAGCTTTGTGATCTTAAGGCGCGTGGTGGATTGTAGCGCATCAGAAGACTGGTTTATTCCCTACAATAAATCATTTGCACGTTTGTTATTATATGCAGAAACCTTTTGTCATATTAAACACATTCTACACACCAGACAAAAGTCTGTACACACCCTCTAATTCCATTATCTTTTAAAAAAAATTCTACACTCTAAAACAATACTGAAGGCGTCCAAAATATGCAATAATTCACTTATACCACTTCAGTACTGTTATTTTATCAGTGAAAATATCAACTAATCCTAGTTAAAATATTTAGCTTATCTTTTCTAATTAATCCATATTGGTGCAGGTGTTTGTTTACATTGAGCAAGTAAATTATTAGAATCTTATTTAAAAGTAAATTATTAAATCTGGCACATAACTGTTCATAACATCTTGTTGGCTTGTTTCTTTTACTCAACATTTTGATTTCACTTATAGTGTAGGTTAAATGTCAGGTTTAAATAAAATAAAAAAAAGGGAAAAAATGTGCTGAATTGTCCCAAGACTTGTTTCTAATAAATTACATGACAAGTGCCACATGGGAAGTGGGGAAATATTGTGCTGACATGTACGTTTGTGTGTGTGATGTGGAGTTCAGCACCATGTATGGACTGCATAAGACAGAACGGAAAGACAACTATACTTACTGACAATGACATCATCACGAAGTGTCTTTGTACTTAAGGTGTAAGTGTTGTAGCTTAAGTAACACTATAAGAATATCCCTGTCTAGTGAGACAGCACTAACCTGATTACCAGGTTACATATAGAATTTTAAAAAACTGTTCAGCTTTGTTAACTGAATCACAGAGAGGAAAAAGCTAAGGACAGGAGCGTTGTGTGTTGAAGTGAAAGCACACTTCAGCAGTTGTATCAACAGAGAGTAAAACTAGACGTGTGTAAAATCAGTATTATATATATTATATCTCCTCTAGGTAGGACCATGGTTTTGATGTTTTTTTAATCTTGTCACACTTATAGCCAATCCTGTTTGTTTTAATAAAATGAAATATTGCATCAAGTAAAAATATCTTGAATATAGTCACATTGTAGACCGGGAGTGGTTTTTCTGTCTAGTCTGAGTCTAAGTTCTGATTCTACTGGAACATACTGTAACTACATGCTGTTGTACAGTAGGCCATCTGCAGCAAGGTTCAATGTGTTGTGTTTTCTGAGATATTTTTTTCTGCTCACCATGGTCATGTAGAGTCATGTAGCCATGAATATTTCTAAAAATGCTCAAACTAGACCATCTGCCACACTAACAACCGTGCTAACGTTCGAACTCACTGAGATCACATTGTCCTGCATTCTGTAGATGAAACTAGTACTGTATGTGGGTTTGTGTGTGAGTTTCTTTATATATATATATATATATATATATATAGTCAATCCTTAAAACATCGTGTTCAGCCATGGGGTAAACATGAACAAATTATTGTATGAACACCGGAACACGATGAATATGCATTATTTATCATTATGCCTATACTTACAGTACTTTGCTATGTTTAATTTTGGTAATTTTGAATCATTTTCAAATGCAGATTGACCTGTATATCAACTTGATAACCAGTGAATGCTATCAAATGCCACAAATGTTTACCTCGTGGATTTAAGAATTTTATATATATATAATATGTGTGTGTGTGTGTGTAATTTTAATTTAAATCCAACATCGGTGGATGGGCGTCAACTCGCACGTTCTGTAACAATCCATTGTCTTTTAGAGCCCATTACTAAAGCATTCGCTAGTTATCCAGCTGATATGCCCGTCAATCTGCATTTGAAAATGATTAAAAACGTGCAAAATCAACCGGAATCTCTCTAAGTAAGTAAGCAAATCAAAGATAAACCAATAAATAGCTTTAAATTGTATTTCGGCATAGTAAAAGTACCCTAACAAATAAAGTTTCATATTATACACACACACACAAACACACGCACACACACACATATTCGTGTGTCATTTAATTCTCAAACCATCGTGTTCACCCATGGGGTACACATGACCAAATTACTGCACCAATCACAAACCATTAATACATTGGAATTGAATATAAATTACAGTAATTTCAAGATGTAATTTGGTCATGTTCACCCACGAGGTGTGCATATACACTCATGTGTATGTCATTTTAATTCAAATGAACATTTTAATGCTTTCTGATCGGTGGATGGGCGTCAACTCGCACGTTCTGTAACAATCCATTGTCTTTTAGAGCCCATTACTAAAGCATTCGCTAGTTATTCATCTGATATGCCCGTCAATCTGCATTTGAAAAGGATTACAAATGTGCAAAATCAACCGGAATCACTCTAAGTAAGTAAGCAAATCAAAGATAAACGAATAAATAGCTTTAAATTGTATTTCGGCATAGTAAAAGTACCCTAGCATGAGTTAATATATACCTATAGCAAATAAAGTTTCATATTATACACACACACACACACACACACATATATATATATATATATATATATATATATATATATATATATATACACTCTAAAAAATGATTCTGTGGCCTTGTAAATTTCACAGTAATAAACAGGTTATGTTACCTTAATAAAATCTCTAAAAGTCACATACATGATTGTTTGAGTTAGACAAATCAAAATAAATGCCTAAAAAAACTACTGTTCTGTTTGTCTTCAATTTACACTATAATTTAAGTTTATTTCACAAATAGAAATTAGTATTTGACTAACTGAATTATATTTTTAACATCCACTTAATATTTTTGATACATTTCAATCAAAATATTTGGTAATGGAGTAATTAATGCTGATTAGTTTAAAGAACTACAATTATCACTCATTCCAACTCAATATTCTTTATGTTTAACAAGAAAAACTTAAATAATTTAGTAAATTGCCCTGCGCAAGTGCTCATGGGAAATCTGGTGTAACATCAGAGACCAGAAGGCTGTGAGGATGTGAGGATGGACATGAAGCTCCTGGAACATTCCTTATAAATCCTGGTGAGTAAACAGCTAACACAAGTTACTGAAATAATGCCTCTGTCTGTCTGTATACACAACTTTATAGTGTGTGTGTTACTGTTCTGAATCCTGTCACAGCCGAGCTACATAGCTAACGATAGCTAGCAACAGGTCAGTCCTGGTGTTCAGTGTCATTTTAATTCTTTGTTCCAACCACCGAACTGCTCAGGTAAAGCGGCGTTAATACAGACACTTAAAATCTGGGTTAGGGTTAGGAGACACATAAATCTGGTGTAAAAGGAGAGATTTAACACCGAGCCGCGTGCGCGTGCATGTCCGGGTTTCTCGGTGTAACCGGCCGCGGTTGTGCCGCAATATTTGAATTTCTCCCGCCGAATGCGGTGATTTTGCGCAGCCAACCGCCACTGTGGCGATGATATAAAACTAGCGTGTTCAAATAATTACCACGTGTGTACCGGGTCCACCTCACACACTGAACCGCGAGTCTGCTCGGGTCACTCCGACACTTTAAGGAGGAAACGCAGAACAAAGCAGATTTAAACAGCAGAAATGAGGTGCAGTGTCCGGACTCTGGCACTGTTTACACACCGGGAGAGCAACAGCTCTGAGTCCAGCACAGCTCCAGTCTCATGATGTACAGCACTACAGACAGGCAGTTTGATTAGCAGTATAATGGTGTATAGCTTTGTTTAAAACAATAGAACTTCAAACCTTTTACTCAAGTTAAAGTCATAAGCACATGCCGTTCTAAACTTCTAATGTATTTGAAGTACAAAAGTACTACAAGTACTTCACAAACATAACCGTGTACTTAAACATTATTAAAATGGCAGTTGATGAAATAAATGAAGTAAAAGTAGGCCTACAACATTTCTCTCAGAATTATAATTTTAAGAAATTGGGAGAAATAATATAAAATTAAAATATTGAAGTGAAATATGTTATGTATGTTGTAATATGTAAGTAAAAAAAAACTAAAACTGATTTTTACATCATTTTCGTGAAACGTTATATATTTTCAATATCTCTTTCACAGCACCAACACCACTAAAGAAGAGAAGTTGAATGGAGATAAAACTGGAGGTAAATGTCAACTTTTTAAATGTTTCAGAAGTATTAAATGTGTAACCATTGAATCCAAGATAGAAATTGAAACAAGGCTGGAAATATTTCACTTTACCTATTTTTAATCCAGAATATATTGAATCCACTAGAATATACAAGATTTTCCAGTAACTAAAGTAAAAAAAATTATATAGTTGATAGTAATGCGTAAATAAAGTTCTTGTATCATTTTTATACAAGGGACAAAGACATGTACAAGGGACATTCAAGTCAAAGCAGGACTTTTAATTGTGCAGAATAACAGAACACACTTATTAGAGTAAAAGCTCCCTTTATTTCTCTCTATATTTCTGTCTCTATATATGAGGTTGTGCATTGTTCTGCAAGAGCAAAACACCTTTGGTGATCAAAAAAATGTTTTTTGTAAAAGCATTCCACTGAAATGTTCACCGGAATTTTACGAGCAATGGTCTCTGTAAAATCAAATCAGTTTTACGTCTTCGTTTCAGAGAATTTTCATCACAAGTCCCGCTTTGACTTGAACACCACTTATAGATCAGTGTGATGATGCATATAGTAACAGTCACACTTGTACTTACTTGTATACTATAATTCCTTTTTTAGGTGCCAGCTTATGGGATGGCAGTGTAAGCTCTGCACATTTGTCGCATCAACAAAAGGAATTTCGATCATTATGGAGTGAAGCATGGTACTGTTGATCAATGATATTCAGTGTCCTGTCTTCATTTAGACTGTCATTGCTTCTTTAAGACCTGGGAATGTCTGCACACACATTTGTCCATACAACTTTCCACAGTTTGAAGGAAACTGAAGTGTGAAGGTCTGCAGTCTTTCAGATGTAAAATGTGACTGTGATTCGATTCTAATACAAAAGTCTACTTTCCACATATTATCTGTATAATACTTGTGACAGAAGTATTGTTTGTCAGACTGTTTAATAATGAGATCAATTCAGCTCATTGTTTATGATCATGTTACATGTCATTTGCAAAGTAAACCAGATTGAGTTTAGACGTCATGTCTTGTCAAATTTGGCAAATAAATGTTTAATTAAAATGGTAATGTGTGTATTGTGTCTTTGTTTATAATTAGATATGTCATTAGATACATTGACCTAAATTGAAAAAAAAAACTTGATTAAAAGCTAAATATACATTAAAAAAAATAGTGTAAGATATTAATTCTGTGATAGACCAGTATGAATTAAATTTATTTAAAACAAGTAAATGTAGCACATTTGTTTGTTAAATAATAGTGAAATTTTCAGTTTCTTCTACCTTCCATTTCAATCATATCTACTCAATTATTTTACTCATTTTCACTTGGCTAACCTACTACAAAAAGTTATTCAGGTCTACTTGTTTTTTTTACTGACTTGTACTTCATTCATGAAGTATATTTTACATGATCTTTTAAATTTTTAGATTGATATTGATATTTTTAAGTGTAAAAATGTTTCACCAAAAAAATTGAGTACAGCACAGTTTTATTTTTTAGAGTGTATATATATATATATATATATTCGTCTGTAATTTATATATATAGTATACCTACACATGTTTATGTCATTTAATTCAAATGAACATTGGGCCAGGGGTAGCTCAGTGATTAAGGCATTGGACTACAGTTCGGAAGATCTCAGGTTCAACCACCAAGTTGCCACTGTTGGGCCCTTGAGCAAGGCCCTTAATTCGTTTATCTTTGATTTGCTTACTTACTTATTAAGTACTGTAGGTAAGCATGACAATAAATAATGAAAATGAATAATCATCGTATTCCTGTGTTTATGCAGTAATTTGGTCATGTTTACAACGTGTGAGCACGATGATTTAAGAATTATAATATATATATATATATATATATATATATATATATATATATATATATATATATATATATATATATATATATACCTCATGGGTGAACATGACCAAATTACATCTTGCTAGAGTACGTTTACTACCATTTAAAGCTATTCATTATAATAAGTGGTTTAATAAGTGGTGCAGAGGTGTATAATAAACCTAAAAGAAAAAAAGATGGACAGCTATTTATTTAATTATATAACATTAGGTAATACTGTAGTACTACAGAGTCGAATAAAATGATAATGAATAGGGGAATCTGGATAATCCACAACCCATTCTCACTTTCCACGTCACTATGACATACATAGCCAGGATAAATACAGCCCATCCACACGTGCAGTAGAGGCATTTCAAAATGACCAAGATCAGTAAGCTTCATTCTCAAGACATCAGGACAATGAAGTCTGCTGGACGTTCCAGTCGCGAAATACACCGCCATCTGAAATCTGTTGGTGTAGACGTAACATTGAGCACCATCAGAACACATTATAAAGAACGGACATCACGCAAACGCAATCCTCGCAAAATGAATCAGTAAGTAGCTCTGTCTTATACTGTACTATCACAAATGATACACTGTCATGTGTTTGTTAGGCTTTAAATGTCACATATGTAAATTAATGTCATGCACTTATTTTACAGAGCCGTTGTCGCAGCCATAGAAACCATCACTCGGCAAAATGACGAAATGGTTGCAAGATCTGTGAAAAAACAACTGTGGCGTGACAATGGAGTGGACATCAGTGAGAGATCAATTCAGAGAATCCGGCAAAAACTTGGTTGGAGATATAGGAAAACTTTGCATTGTCCCATGGTCTGCAACAGCAATACAGAGATACGTCTCCTACAAGCTCAAACATGGATCAATGAAGATGAAACATTTCATGACGTCATTTTCACTGGAAGACAAGCGTTCAAACCCAACCAGAAACATCCTGTGAGAATTCATGTTTGGGGAGCCATTTCTAGACGTGGACCAGGACCTATTGCCATCTTTGAAGGAGTAATGGACAGGTCTTTCTTCGAAAAGGAGATTATAAAAGGAACCGCTGCCCCATACATTAAAAAAACCTTCGGTATTCATCACCGTTTTTTCCAGGACATTGTCCCGAAGCACGCTGCTGCAATAAAGGTGATCGCTAAAGAGGGAATTAACTGGGTGAAGACACCCGCCGAGTCTCCTGACATGAATCCCGTTGAAATGGTGTGGCATGCTCTGAAAGACTATATTCGAAAAGAAGCAAAACCGACTACAAAATCAGCTTTAATTGCTGCCATTGAAAAATTCTGGTTTGAGATACTTACAGAAGAGGCATGTAATAAATACATAAATAGGTTGTTTACAGTTCTTCCAGTCGTGGTTAAAAATAAAGGTGGACACACTGGAATGTAACTAAACACTGCATTTATGACCCAAAAATAAAAGCTTTGAGATTATTTATTTGTCGTATGTTGTGTTTATTTGATTAAACTTAAACGTGCAAGCCATGGGTTTAAGCACGCCGGTGTTCCGGGAAATTCAGTTTCCCTATGTTTCCGCGGTCGCGCGCACTGAGAAGGCGAAAGAGGATTTTAACGGTTTTTCTCTCGTTTTAAAGTTTTTTTTACGAACTTTGTGAATTAAACAAATAACATATGCAAAACACACAGGTACAGCAATTATAGGACACCACACTCAGTTACTCATCTTATTCACATCTATCTATCTATCTATCTATCTATCTATCTATCTATCTATCTATCTATCTATCTATCTATCTATCTTCTATCTATCTATCTATCTATCTATCTATCTATCTATCTATCTCAGAACCAGCATATGATGGGGAAACATGATATCCTCAAAACGTATTTTGTATATAATGGTTATCAGAAAACATTTCACTTTTTTTTACTTTTTGAGTTGTGATGATATTTATGCATTCAAAGGCTATAAGAAAATTCTTATCTTAAGTGCTTTCTATAATAGTCAGTCAAAACACAATTCCTAAAAGCAATTTCCCTTTGGGATTAATAAAGTTCTTTGAATCTTGAATCATGAATCTTAAAATGTGGAGCCAAATTAGCATTTATTACAAAATAATAATGGTACATTTTGTTATCAAATATTTCTGTCTAAATTTCAATGTCAAAAGAAATTGTTTCCAAAAAGACACTTGTTTTAAAACATATTTTGGTTCTATATCCCCATTACCTAGGGTTATCATGTTGTATGCATTAGGCACATATAGTGAATGAATTGTGAAATAATTTGAAATTTAACCCCACTGTGAATATTGTTTCTTCCGAGTGAATATGAATATTAAAAATATGAATATATATATATTTTACTTTTTATTCAATTCAATTCAATTTTATTTCTATAGCGCTTTTAACAATGGTCATTGTCTCAAAGCAGCTTCACAAAAATTAAAGAAATGTAACAAATCATAATAATAATAATAATAAATAAATAAATAAAATAATTATAATAGAAAATAAATAAATAAAAACAAATAATAATAATAATTATAGAAAAGAAAATAATTGGAAGTGTGGATGTGTGAGAAAAATGTGCAGATAATGAGACGAATGAATGAAATTTCTCTGATGAGCAAGCCAAGGGTGACGGCGACGGTGGCAAGGAAAAACTCCCTGAGATGGCATTAGGAAGAAACCTTGAGAGGAACCAGACTCAACAGGGAACCCATCCTCATTTGGGCAACAACAGATAGAAATGATATAACATCTTGTGTGTTGTGCAGGTGAAAATTCAATATGACAGAAATTATTTAAATTGACATGAAGACCAGTTCAGCATAGGGATGAGTCAGTAGGTGCAGAGGGCAGATGAGGTCTGGATCACTGGAAGCACAGGAGCAGCATGTGTAGCTCCAACCATCATAAAGCTGAATCCAGCTGGAGCTTGTCCTTCTCTGGATGCCTCAGGAACCTCGCAGGGTCGGCCTTTGTCTACTGAAGCTGGCAAAATCTCCCGATGCCTCGGGATGGGTAGAGAAATACAGAACAGATGGGGAGAATTAGCGTAGTTGCCATTCGGTATAGGTGTACTGGAGTATGAGTACTGGGATAAGTTATGTGTATGCCAGATTAAAAAGATGCGTCTTGAGTCTACTTTTGAACTGAGAAACCCTGTCTGCTCCCCGAACACTGTCTGGAAGGCTATTCCAAAGCTTTGGAGCTAAATATGAAAAAGCCCTACCCCCTTTTGTAGATTTTGAAATTCTGGGAACTACCAGAAGTCCGGAGCTTTGTGATCTTAAGGCGCGTGGTGGATTGTAGCGCATCAGAAGACTGGTTTATTCCCTACAATAAATCATTTGCACGTTTGTTATTATATGCAGAAACCTTTTGTCATATTAAACACATTCTACACACCAGACAAAAGTCTGTACACACCCTCTAATTCCATTATCTTTTAAAAAAAATTCTACACTCTAAAACAATACTGAAGGCGTCCAAAATATGCAATAATTCACTTATACCACTTCAGTACTGTTATTTTATCAGTGAAAATATCAACTAATCCTAGTTAAAATATTTAGCTTATCTTTTCTAATTAATCCATATTGGTGCAGGTGTTTGTTTACATTGAGCAAGTAAATTATTAGAATCTTATTTAAAAGTAAATTATTAAATCTGGCACATAACTGTTCATAACATCTTGTTGGCTTGTTTCTTTTACTCAACATTTTGATTTCACTTATAGTGTAGGTTAAATGTCAGGTTTAAATAAAATAAAAAAAAGGGAAAAAATGTGCTGAATTGTCCCAAGACTTGTTTCTAATAAATTACATGACAAGTGCCACATGGGAAGTGGGGAAATATTGTGCTGACATGTACGTTTGTGTGTGTGATGTGGAGTTCAGCACCATGTATGGACTGCATAAGACAGAACGGAAAGACAACTATACTTACTGACAATGACATCATCACGAAGTGTCTTTGTACTTAAGGTGTAAGTGTTGTAGCTTAAGTAACACTATAAGAATATCCCTGTCTAGTGAGACAGCACTAACCTGATTACCAGGTTACATATAGAATTTTAAAAAACTGTTCAGCTTTGTTAACTGAATCACAGAGAGGAAAAAGCTAAGGACAGGAGCGTTGTGTGTTGAAGTGAAAGCACACTTCAGCAGTTGTATCAACAGAGAGTAAAACTAGACGTGTGTAAAATTAGTATTATATATATTATATCTCCTCTAGGTAGGACCATGGTTTTGATGTTTTTTTAATCTTGTCACACTTATAGCCAATCCTGTTTGTTTTAATAAAATGAAATATTGCATCAAGTAAAAATATCTTGAATATAGTCACATTGTAGACCGGGAGTGGTTTTTCTGTCTAGTCTGAGTCTAAGTTCTGATTCTACTGGAACATACTGTAACTACATGCTGTTGTACAGTAGGCCATCTGCAGCAAGGTTCAATGTGTTGTGTTTTCTGAGATATTTTTTTCTGCTCACCATGGTCATGTAGAGTCATGTAGCCATGAATATTTCTAAAAATGCTCAAACTAGACCATCTGCCACACTAACAACCGTGCTAACGTTCGAACTCACTGAGATCACATTGTCCTGCATTCTGTAGATGAAACTAGTACTGTATGTGGGTTTGTGTGTGAGTTTCTTTATGTATATATATATATATATATAGTCAATCCTTAAAACATCGTGTTCAGCCATGGGGTAAACATGAACAAATTATTGTATGAACACCGGAACACGATGAATATGCATTATTTATCATTATGCCTATACTTACAGTACTTTGCTATGTTTAATTTTGGTAATTTTGAATCATTTTCAAATGCAGATTGACCTGTATATCAACTTGATAACCAGTGAATGCTATCAAATGCCACAAATGTTTACCTCGTGGATTTAAGAATTTAATATATATATATATATATATATATATATATATATATATATATATATATATATATATATATATATATGTGTGTGTGTGTGTGTAATTTTAATTTAAATCCAACATCGGTGGATGGGCGTCAACTCGCACGTTCTGTAACAATCCATTGTCTTTTAGAGCCCATTACTAAAGCATTCGCTAGTTATCCAGCTGATATGCCCGTCAATCTGCATTTGAAAATGATTAAAAACGTGCAAAATCAACCGGAATCTCTCTAAGTAAGTAAGCAAATCAAAGATAAACCAATAAATAGCTTTAAATTGTATTTCGGCATAGTAAAAGTACCCTAACAAATAAAGTTTCATATTATACACACACACACAAACACACGCACACACACACATATTCGTGTGTCATTTAATTCTCAAACCATCGTGTTCACCCATGGGGTACACATGACCAAATTACTGCACCAATCACAAACCATTAATACATTGGAATTGAATATAAATTACAGTAATTTCAAGATGTAATTTGGTCATGTTCACCCACGAGGTGTGCATATACACTCATGTGTATGTCATTTTAATTCAAATGAACATTTTAATGCTTTCTGATCGGTGGATGGGCGTCAACTCGCACGTTCTGTAACAATCCATTGTCTTTTAGAGCCCATTACTAAAGCATTCGCTAGTTATTCATCTGATATGCCCGTCAATCTGCATTTGAAAAGGATTACAAATGTGCAAAATCAACCGGAATCACTCTAAGTAAGTAAGCAAATCAAAGATAAACGAATAAATAGCTTTAAATTGTATTTCGGCATAGTAAAAGTACCCTAGCATGAGTTAATATATACCTATAGCAAATAAAGTTTCATATTATACACACACACACACACACACACATATATATATATATATATATATATATATATATATATATATATATATATATATATATATATATATATATATATATATATATATATATATTCGTCTGTAATTTATATATATAGTATACCTACACATGTTTATGTCATTTAATTCAAATGAACATTGGGCCAGGGGTAGCTCAGTGATTAAGGCATTGGACTACAGTTCGGAAGATCTCAGGTTCAACCACCAAGTTGCCACTGTTGGGCCCTTGAGCAAGGCCCTTAATTCGTTTATCTTTGATTTGCTTACTTACTTATTAAGTACTGTAGGTAAGCATGACAATAAATAATGAAAATGAATAATCATCGTATTCCTGTGTTTATGCAGTAATTTGGTCATGTTTACAACGTGTGAGCACGATGATTTAAGAATTATATATATAGAATATATATATATATATATATATATATATATATATATATATATATATATATATATATATATATATATATATATATATATATATATATATATATATATAGAATATATATACCTCATGGGTGAACATGACCAAATTACATCTTGCTAGAGTACGTTTACTACCATTTAAAGCTATTCATTATAATAAGTGGTTTAATAAGTGGTGCAGAGGTGTATAATAAACCTAAAAGAAAAAAAGATGGACAGCTATTTATTTAATTATATAACATTAGGTAATACTGTAGTACTACAGAGTCGAATAAAATGATAATGAATAGGGGAATCTGGATAATCCACAACCCATTCTCACTTTCCACGTCACTATGACATACATAGCCAGGATAAATACAGCCCATCCACACGTGCAGTAGAGGCATTTCAAAATGACCAAGATCAGTAAGCTTCATTCTCAAGACATCAGGACAATGAAGTCTGCTGGACGTTCCAGTCGCGAAATACACCGCCATCTGAAATCTGTTGGTGTAGACGTAACATTGAGCACCATCAGAACACATTATAAAGAACGGACATCACGCAAACGCAATCCTCGCAAAATGAATCAGTAAGTAGCTCTGTCTTATACTGTACTATCACAAATGATACACTGTCATGTGTTTGTTAGGCTTTAAATGTCACATATGTAAATTAATGTCATGCACTTATTTTACAGAGCCGTTGTCGCAGCCATAGAAACCATCACTCGGCAAAATGACGAAATGGTTGCAAGATCTGTGAAAAAACAACTGTGGCGTGACAATGGAGTGGACATCAGTGAGAGATCAATTCAGAGAATCCGGCAAAAACTTGGTTGGAGATATAGGAAAACTTTGCATTGTCCCATGGTCTGCAACAGCAATACAGAGATACGTCTCCTACAAGCTCAAACATGGATCAATGAAGATGAAACATTTCATGACGTCATTTTCACTGGAAGACAAGCGTTCAAACCCAACCAGAAACATCCTGTGAGAATTCATGTTTGGGGAGCCATTTCTAGACGTGGACCAGGACCTATTGCCATCTTTGAAGGAGTAATGGACAGGTCTTTCTTCGAAAAGGAGATTATAAAAGGAACCGCTGCCCCATACATTAAAAAAACCTTCGGTATTCATCACCGTTTTTTCCAGGACATTGTCCCGAAGCACGCTGCTGCAATAAAGGTGATCGCTAAAGAGGGAATTAACTGGGTGAAGACACCCGCCGAGTCTCCTGACATGAATCCCGTTGAAATGGTGTGGCATGCTCTGAAAGACTATATTCGAAAAGAAGCAAAACCGACTACAAAATCAGCTTTAATTGCTGCCATTGAAAAATTCTGGTTTGAGATACTTACAGAAGAGGCATGTAATAAATACATAAATAGGTTGTTTACAGTTCTTCCAGTCGTGGTTAAAAATAAAGGTGGACACACTGGAATGTAACTAAACACTGCATTTATGACCCAAAAATAAAAGCTTTGAGATTATTTATTTGTCGTATGTTGTGTTTATTTGATTAAACTTAAACGTGCAAGCCATGGGTTTAAGCACGCCGGTGTTCCGGGAAATTCAGTTTCCCTATGTTTCCGCGGTCGCGCGCACTGAGAAGGCGAAAGAGGATTTTAACGGTTTTTCTCTCGTTTTAAAGTTTTTTTTACGAACTTTGTGAATTAAACAAATAACATATGCAAAACATTCAGTTCTACTAAACCACCTGGTTATCAAACACACAGGTACAGCAATTATAGGACACCACACTCAGTTACTCATCTTATTCACATCTATCTATCTATCTATCTATCTATCTATCTATCTATCTATCTATCTATCTTCTATCTATCTATCTATCTATCTATCTATCTATCTCAGAACCAGCATATGATGGGGAAACATGATATCCTCAAAACGTATTTTGTATATAATGGTTATCAGAAAACATTTCACTTTTTTTTACTTTTTGAGTTGTGATGATATTTATGCATTCAAAGGCTATAAGAAAATTCTTATCTTAAGTGCTTTCTATAATAGTCAGTCAAAACACAATTCCTAAAAGCAATTTCCCTTTGGGATTAATAAAGTTCTTTGAATCTTGAATCATGAATCTTAAAATGTGGAGCCAAATTAGCATTTATTACAAAATAATAATGGTACATTTTGTTATCAAATATTTCTGTCTAAATTTCAATGTCAAAAGAAATTGTTTCCAAAAAGACACTTGTTTTAAAACATATTTTGGTTCTATATCCCCATTACCTAGGGTTATCATGTTGTATGCATTAGGCACATATAGTGAATGAATTGTGAAATAATTTGAAATTTAACCCCACTGTGAATATTGTTTCTTCCGAGTGAATATGAATATTAAAAATATGAATATATATATATTTTACTTTTTATTCAATTCAATTCAATTTTATTTCTATAGCGCTTTTAACAATGGTCATTGTCTCAAAGCAGCTTCACAAAAATTAAAGAAATTTAACAAATCATAATAATAATAATAATAAATAAATAAATAAAATAATTATAATAGAAAATAAATAAATAAAAACAAATAATAATAATAATTATAGAAAAGAAAATAATTGGAAGTGTGGATGTGTGAGAAAAATGTGCAGATAATGAGACGAATGAATGAAATTTCTCTGATGAGCAAGCCAAGGGTGACGGCGACGGTGGCAAGGAAAAACTCCCTGAGATGGCATTAGGAAGAAACCTTGAGAGGAACCAGACTCAACAGGGAACCCATCCTCATTTGGGCAACAACAGATAGAAATGATATAACATCTTGTGTGTTGTGCAGGTGAAAATTCAATATGACAGAAATTATTTAAATTGACATGAAGACCAGTTCAGCATAGGGATGAGTCAGTAGGTGCAGAGGGCAGATGAGGTCTGGATCACTGGAAGCACAGGAGCAGCATGTGTAGCTCCAACCATCATAAAGCTGAATCCAGCTGGAGCTTGTCCTTCTCTGGATGCCTCAGGAACCTCGCAGGGTCGGCCTTTGTCTACTGAAGCTGGCAAAATCTCCCGATGCCTCGGGATGGGTAGAGAAATACAGAACAGATGGGGAGAATTAGCGTAGTTGCCATTCGGTATAGGTGTACTGGAGTATGAGTACTGGGATAAGTTATGTGTATGCCAGATTAAAAAGATGCGTCTTGAGTCTACTTTTGAACTGAGAAACCCTGTCTGCTCCCCGAACACTGTCTGGAAGGCTATTCCAAAGCTTTGGAGCTAAATATGAAAAAGCCCTACCCCCTTTTGTAGATTTTGAAATTCTGGGAACTACCAGAAGTCCGGAGCTTTGTGATCTTAAGGCGCGTGGTGGATTGTAGCGCATCAGAAGACTGGTTTATTCCCTACAATAAATCATTTGCACGTTTGTTATTATATGCAGAAACCTTTTGTCATATTAAACACATTCTACACACCAGACAAAAGTCTGTACACACCCTCTAATTCCATTATCTTTTAAAAAAAATTCTACACTCTAAAACAATACTGAAGGCGTCCAAAATATGCAATAATTCACTTATACCACTTCAGTACTGTTATTTTATCAGTGAAAATATCAACTAATCCTAGTTAAAATATTTAGCTTATCTTTTCTAATTAATCCATATTGGTGCAGGTGTTTGTTTACATTGAGCAAGTAAATTATTAGAATCTTATTTAAAAGTAAATTATTAAATCTGGCACATAACTGTTCATAACATCTTGTTGGCTTGTTTCTTTTACTCAACATTTTGATTTCACTTATAGTGTAGGTTAAATGTCAGGTTTAAATAAAATAAAAAAAAGGGAAAAAATGTGCTGAATTGTCCCAAGACTTGTTTCTAATAAATTACATGACAAGTGCCACATGGGAAGTGGGGAAATATTGTGCTGACATATACGTTTGTGTGTGTGATGTGGAGTTCAGCACCATGTATGGACTGTATAAGACAGAACGGAAAGACAACTATACTTACTGACAATGACATCATCACGAAGTGTCTTTGTACTTAAGGTGTAAGTGTTGTAGCTTAAGTAACACTATAAGAATATCCCTGTCTAGTGAGACAGCACTAACCTGATTACCAGGTTACATATAGAATTTTAAAAAACTGTTCAGCTTTGTTAACTGAATCACAGAGAGGAAAAAGCTAAGGACAGGAGCGTTGTGTGTTGAAGTGAAAGCACACTTCAGCAGTTGTATCAACAGAGAGTAAAACTAGACGTGTGTAAAATCAGTATTATATATATTATATCTCCTCTAGGTAGGACCATGGTTTTGATGTTTTTTTAATCTTGTCACACTTATAGCCAATCCTGTTTGTTTTAATAAAATGAAATATTGCATCAAGTAAAAATATCTTGAATATAGTCACATTGTAGACCGGGAGTGGTTTTTCTGTCTAGTCTGAGTCTAAGTTCTGATTCTACTGGAGCATAACTACATGCTGTTGTACAGTAGGCCATCTGCAGCAAGGTTCAATGTGTTGTGTTTTCTGAGATTTTTTTTCTGCTCACCATGGTCATGTAGAGTCATGTAGCCCCCAATATTTTTTTAAATGCTCAAACTAGACCATCTGCCACACTAACAACCGTGCTAACGTTCGAACTCACTGAGATCACATTGTCCTGCATTCTGTAGATGAAACTAGTACTGTATGTGGGTTTGTGTGTGAGTTTCTTTATATATATAGTCAATTCTTAAAACATCGTGTTCAGCCATGGGGTAAACATGAACAAATTATTGTATGAACACCGGAACACGATGAATATGCATTATTTATCATTATGCCTATACTTACAGTACTTTGCTGTTTAATTTAGGTAATTTTTAATCATTTTCAAATGCAGATTGACCTGTATATCAACTTGATAACCAGTGAATGCTATCAAATGCCACAAATGTTTACCTCGTGGATTTAAGAATTTAATTAAACACGTGTGTGTGTTTGTGTATAATGTGAAATACACACACATGTCTGTGTCATTTTAATTCAAATCCAACATCGGTGGATGGGCGTCAACTCGCACGTTCTGTAACAATCCATTGTCTTTTAGAGCCCATTACTAAAGCATTCGCTAGTTATCCAGCTGATATGCCCGTCAATCTGCATTTGAAAAGGATTAAAAATGTGCAAAATCAACCGGAATCTCTCTAAGTAAGTAAGCAAATCAAAGATAAACGAATAAATAGCTTTAAATTGTATTTCGGCATAGTAAAAGTACCCTAACAAATAAAGTTTCATATTATAAACACACACAAACAAACACGCACACACACACACATATTCGTGTGTCATTTAATTCTCAAACCATCGTGTTCACCCATGGGGTACACATGACCAAATTACTGCACCAATCACAAACCATTAATACATTGGAATTGAATAAAAACTACTGTAATTTCAAGATGTAATTTGGTCATGTTCACCCACGAGGTGTGCATATACACTCATGTGTATGTCATTTTAATTCAAATGAACATTTTAATGCTTTCTGATCGGTGGATGGGCGTCAACTCGCACGTTCTGTAACAATCCATTGTCTTTTAGAGCCCATTACTAAAGCATTCGCTAGTTATTCAGCTGATATGCCCGTCAATCTGCATTTGAAAAGGATTAAAAATGTGCAAAATCAACCGGAATCACTCTAAGTAAGTAAGCAAATCAAAGATAAACGAATAAATAGCTTTAAATTGTATTTCGGCATAGTAAAAGTACCCTAGCATGAGTTAATATATACCTATAGCAAATAAAGTTTCATATTATACACACACACACACACATATATATGGATATGGATCAGGACTGGAACTTTCTACAAGTCTATCTGAGTCTCGAATAACTACTGGACTCCATTTTACATCAAGTATTATAACATCAATTAACATCAACTATTATAGCTGAACCTAACACTTAACACTGTATAAATGCAGATCATTTCCTGCTATCTGTTTCACCCAGATGAGGATGGGTTCCCTGTCGAGTCTGGTTCCTCTCAAGGTTTCTTCCTATTACCGTCTCAGGGAGTTTTTCCTTGCCACTGTCGCCCTCGGGCTTGCTCACCAGGGAATATCTGAACATTTTGATTCATACACATTCACATTCCATACAAACTTAAATAATTCTTTTGATTGTGTAAAGCTGTTTTGAGACAATGTCAATTGTTAAAAGCGCTATACAAATAAAACTGAATTGAATTGAATATATATTCGTGTGTAATTTATATATAGTATATCTACACATGTGTATGTCATTTAATTCAAATGAACATTGGGCCAGGGGTAGCTCAGTGATTAAGGCATTGGACTACAGTTCGGAAGATCTCAGGTTCAACCACCAAGTTGCCACTGTTGGGCCCTTGAGCAAGGCCCTTAATTCGTTTATCTTTGATTTGCTTACTTACTTAGAGTGATTCTGGTTGATTTTGCTCATTTTTAATCCTTTTCAAATGCAGATTGACCTGTGTATCACCTGGATAACTATGGAATGCTTTAGTAATGGGCTGTAAACACACAGACACACATCTCTCTCTCTCTCTCTCTCTCTCTCTCTCTCTCTCTCTCTATATATATATATATATATATATATATATATATATATATATATATATATATATATATAAGTACTGTAAGTAAGCATGATAATAAATAATGAAAATGAATAATCATCGTATTCCGGTGTTTATGCAGTAATTTGGTCATGTTTAACATGGGTGAACACGATGATTTAAGAATTTAATTAAAAAAAAAAAAATATATATATATATATATATACCTCATGGGTGAAGATGACCAAATTACATCTTGCTAGAGTACGTTTACTACCATTTAAAGTTATTTATTATAATAAGTGGTGTAATAAGTGCTGAAAAGGTGTATAATAAACCTAAAAGAAAAAAAGATGGACAGCTATTTATTTAATTATATAACATTAGGTAATACTGTAGTACTACAGAGTCGAATAAAATGATAATGAATAGGGGAATCTGGATAATCCACAACCCATTCTCACTTTCCACGTCACTATGACACGTGCAGTAGAGGCATTTCAAAATGACCAAGATCAGTAAGCTTCATTCTCAAGACATCAGGACAATGAAGTCTGCTGGACGTTCCAGTCGCGAAATACACCGCCATCTGAAATCTGTTGGTGTAGACGTAACATTGAGCACCATCAGAACACATTATAAAGAACGGACATCACGCAAACGCAATCCTCGCAAAATGAATCAGTAAGTAGCTCTGTCTTATACTGTACTATCACAAATGATACACTGTCATGTGTTTGTTAGGCTTTAAATGTCACACATGTAAATTAATGTCGTGCACTTATTTTACAGAGCCGTTGTCGCAGCCATAGAAACCATCACTCAGCAAAATGAAATGGTTGCAAGATCTGTGAAAAAACAACTGTGGCGTGACAATGGAGTGGACATCAGTGAGAGATCAATTCAGAGAATCCGGCAAAAACTTGGTTGGAGATATAGGAAAACTTTGCATTGTCCCATGGTCTGCAACAGCAATACAGAGATACGTCTCCTACAAGCTCAAACATGGATCAATGAAGATGAAACATTTCATGACGTCATTTTCACTGGAAGACAAGCGTTCAAACCCAACCAGAAACATCCTGTGAGAATTCATGTTTGGGGAGCCATTTCTAGACGTGGACCAGGACCTATTGCCATCTTTGAAGGAGTAATGGACAGGTCTTTCTTCGAAAAGGAGATTATAAAAGGAACCGCTGCCCCATACATTAAAAAAACCTTCGGTATTCATCACCGTTTTTTCCAGGACATTGTCCCGAAGCACGCTGCTGCAATAAAGGTGATCGCTAAAGAGGGAATTAACTGGGTGAAGACACCCGCCGAGTCTCCTGACATGAATCCCGTTGAAATGGTGTGGCATGCTCTGAAAGACTATATTCGAAAAGAAGCAAAACCGACTACAAAATCAGCTTTAATTGCTGCCATTGAAAAATTCTGGTTTGAGATACTTACAGAAGAGGCATGTAATAAATACATAAATAGGTTGTTTACGGTTCTTCCAGTCGTGGTTAAAAATAAAGGTGGACACACTGGAATGTAACTAAACACTGCATTTATGACCCAAAAATAAAAGCTTTGAGATTATTTATTTGTCGTATGTTGTGTTTATTTGATTAAACTTAAACGTGCAAGCCATGGGTTTAAGCACGCCGGTGTTCCGGGAAATTCAGTTTCCCTATGTGTCCCTGGTCGCGCGCAGTGCGCGCGCAGATTGAAATCATGACGTCACTCGCTACCTAACGCTGAGAAGGCGAACGAGGATTTTAACAGTTTTTCTCTCCTTTTAAAGTGTTTTTACGAACTTTTTGAATTAAACAAATACCCTATGCAAAATAATCGAGTGTCTTTTCGCTTTTTTTGTATATTTGAAGATAATTCAGAGGTTTTAAGCCGCTGCAAATGGCTGGTTTGCTGGGCGAGTACTGACATCGCGACTACTTTTATTACACGTACATTAGCTGTGTGATGATGGATGTGATACTGATTTATTCTAACCATATTTAAGGTTATACTTTGTAATTTATTATAGCATGTAACTCAAGGGTAGAGTGTATACTCGTGATAACCAGGATAGTCTTTTTTTAAACCGACTCAAACATCCAGTTCTATTAAACCACCTGGTTACATATCAAACACACAGATACAGCAATTATAGGACACCACACTCATCTATCTATCTATCTATCTATCTATCTATCTATCTATCTATCTATCTATCTATCTATCTATCTATCTATCTATCTATCTAACTCTCAGCACCAGCATATGATGGGGAAACATGATATCCTGAAAACCATGATATACTGTATGGATATCCATGATAAAACAGACATACATAATCGGCACAGCACATATTATAATACAACTTTTAAATTAAATAATGTATCTGAATTGGTTATTTTACTTAAATTTCACAAAGTATGGAAACTTGAAGTTCATTACAAATGTTAACTGGGTGAATTGATTTCCAGGAGTCTCTTGTGAAAAATAGTGTTTTTAAAAAATATCATCTCACTGTATTACCTAAGCACACATGTCTCTGAGGCAGTTTCAGACATCCATGATACTTCCACAGCCAGTAGGAAGGGGGAAACAGATTTCCCTGATGATCAGGAAAATACGTTTCCCATACTTCAATTGAAAGACAGTGTTTTTTAAAACATTTTGTGCATTGTGTTACCTTAGCCCCATGTACACATATCTCTGAGGCAGTTTCAGACATCCATGATACTTCCACAGCCTTAGCTTGTCTTTCATACTTCAATTGAAAGACAGTGTTTTTGAAACCATAAAGCCAGTAGAGAAAGGGAAATAGTTTTTTTTTTTTGAGTTTCTAAACCTGCTTACAGAACCTTGAGTCTTTACAGGCCTAATCTATGCTCGTTGTTTTTGGTTTCTGATCCTCTAAACATCCATCTTATGCTTCAGACATCTGATTTTCTTAAATGTATTGTAATCCTAAACTATCTCTATATATTATACCACTTATTTTGTATTTTTTAGTTAAATAAGTTTGCCTATGTCTTTACAATGGTATAATAAGGGTATAAACATATAAGAATGTATGGACATAATGATTAAAAAAAAAATTTAGGATTATACATTTCCTCTATAATCAGGCCCTTTCCAAACCTTTTCCAAAAATACCTATTTAGTTTCATATATTTTGTAATTTCATATTTTTCCATTCAGTCATGAAGACTATATTGTTTTTGTTATTGTGAGTCACAGCGCCAGTAAGTTGTGGTGGATGAAAGAAGTTTTTCAGTTGTTTATAAATTTGGATGGAGACAGGATGGATGCGACACAATATAACGAAATTTTGAATTATTTAACAACAGGAAAATATCCTGATTCCCGAACAAAATCGGAGAAATACGTAATTCGACGGCGTGCAAAACAATATGTAGTAAAAGGTAATAGTCTGTCCTAATATTTGTTTAGCTATTTGGCCCTGTTGGTTACAAGTAGCTAACAGGCCTACCTGTATATGTTATTATTATTGCACAGTTTGTTTTTTCTTATAAATGTAAATATATTCTATATTAAAATTAATCTCTGGCCTGTGAGAGGCACGGATTTACGTGCAACTGAGGTTATACTTAATTTATTGAATTTTCTAACAGATGGAGAGCTTTTTTATGTGCGTCACAAGGGCACAAAGTTAAAAATTTGTGTTAAAGTCGTGCATACTGCGGAGGAGGCAGACGATATTTTTAAAGAATTTCATGCAAGTCCAACAGGTGGGCATAGCGGAAAGGAAAAAACCCAGGATGCAATTTCTAGACGTTATTACTGGCCCGGGATGACCATCGATATTGAAAACTGGGTAAGTTTCTAATTATTTACTATTTATTTAAAAAAAGACATTAAGCGTTTTTTTTTCTTAATGTCTATATTACTACTGACACTTCCAGACGACGTATTAACATGTTTTTCGCCACTATGACATAAAGACACCTCAAACCAACATTGTTTATCTCTCGCTTGTTTATCTGGCTTTTTATATTTAACAGTGTTTTTAGTTAAGTCTGTATTAACACTTTCAGGAAAGACTAAACCACGTCTGTTTCGTTTTAGTGATATCATGTGAT
The DNA here is from genome assembly GCA_030522415.1 of Channallabes apus. Classification (NCBI taxonomy): domain Eukaryota; kingdom Metazoa; phylum Chordata; class Actinopteri; order Siluriformes; family Clariidae; genus Channallabes; species Channallabes apus. The sequence goes on from CM060107.1 coordinate 14,097,514, forward strand.
CACATGCAATTATTCACAGAGTGTACAAAGTAAAATCAATGTTTTTATATTTTCACTCAGTTAATTTGAGTCCAATTGGATGTAATTGGACACTGTAGGTCTTAATTAAATTTCAGGAGGTCACTTTAGCACCTCCTAGTGGACTACCGAGATTAGGTTTAATAGGACTGTTGGACCCTTTAAACTGATCAGAACTGGTCATGAATGAACAGGGGCAAAAATTATAATCATAACTAATACCAATACTCTTCTTTTTTTTATTATTATTATTATTATTATTATTGATTTTATTTTGTTATTAACAACCACAGAGAATTAGGGCAGGTTTTCAGCAAAAAAAAAAAAAGGCTAGTTATTCCTAAACAAAAGGCTATACATTGTATTTATACAATAAAACAAAAATTATTAAATGGCATTAGTCTTTCTCTTATGTTTCCATAAAGACTCTCAATCATCCAGTTTTCATCTCTGAGACCTCTACCTTTGTTAATCGAAAGGTTTCCTACTCTAGGATATATGGCTTGAAGTTGGAGTGAAAGAAGCCATACATGCAACTGTAGCTATACTTAATTTATTGAATCTTTTAGCAAATTAAGTGCTTTTTTATGTGCGTCACAAGGGCACACATTTGAGCTAAAGTCGTGCGTAAAGTGGATAAACTTTTGTCTTTCCACTTGCAAATTGACATTAAACCTTTTGATATTTGTTGCTTTGTCTAAATGCAGATTAAACAGTGCCCAGCATGCCAGTCTAAAAGAGGCATAAAACAAAAAGAAGCCCATATTCCCATCATTGTAAGTAGTTCAATAATTTTTACTTATGTGATTACTTAAGCAAAATGTATTAATATTTATAAACTTTTGTTTTTTAAGGTAAATTAACCATGGGAATTGGTCGGTATGGACCTCGTTGGAAAGTTGACAAAGACAGAGAAAGGCAATCAGTACATTTGTGTACTGATTGATTATTTCACAAAGTGGGTAGAGGCATACCCATTGCCATCAAAATCAGCAGAAGATGTCACAATGTGCGTTGTGAATCTTTTTCATAGATTTGGAGCACCAAAAAGGATACTCACTGATCAAGGCAGGGAATTTGTCAATCAGGTTGGTTAAGTTATTTTTTGAATAGCAAGTGAGGATTTTGTGATGTCAAACTAAATCTTTTTTATTTATTCATTTATTTATTTATTTTTGGTCAGCTTGTTTGTTAGCAGTCAAAAGTCTGTACCCACCTTCTAAGTCCCTGGTCTTGTCTGATTTTTGTTTGTATTCTTTGAGAAAGAAGAAAAAGTTTCTTTCTACATTGTAAAACAATGTTGAAGGCATCCAAAATATGCAGTAACCTCCTTTGAACAATTGAATTTGAGAGTTGTTTGCTTCTTATGCTCCATAAAGCCTTCATAACGGCTCTAATACTTTTGTAATTGCTTTGTATAATTGGTTATTTTGGAGGCTGGTCACTCTAAGAGAACTTCTCCACTGTAGCAGAAGGGAAGTTTTGGTCTTCATGAGATACAGTTTCATCATGATGCTTGATGGGTTTTTCAAATGAACCTGACAATACTGTTTTTGCAAAAAATATTACAGATTGTGGTTATTGTTATTTAATTACCTAATTCCATATGTGTTATTTCAAAGTTTTCTCCAGTGTTGTTCTATAATGTATAAAATAAATCACAAAAAATGTCACTGAATTAGAGTGTCCAAAATTTAGACTGGTAATGTGAAGTTGCATAATGAAATGTTAAGGAATGCATTATATTTATTAATTGAAAGTTACGTTTAGTTTTTCCCTTGCTTTTCTTTGTCTAGGTAAATACAGAAGTATGCTCTCTGTTTGGCATCAAGAGAAGTCTCTGTTCTCCTTACCACCCACAAACTAATGGCCTGGTGGAACGGATGAATGGTACTATCAAAAGGTAAGGTCCTGTTTACATAACCTATGTGAGATATTATAAGCTGTAAAAAAAAATTAAGTTGCGTAGTAAAAGAAGCGAGTTGCTCGGTCTGTCCGCTGTGCTTCGGTAATCATTTCTGGCGCCCGGAGAGACCCAGTCAAACACACACACACATTGTCTGTCAGAAAGGTCTCTGTTTATTAACAGCAAAAAATGGGGTTTATATGTTTGACCAAACGCCTGTGCCATAGACATATGTTACTACAAAGAGCATGAACCATTGTAAATGTCCTGGTGAGACCCTGAAGAATCAAAGGAGAGGAAGATAGAGAGGTGTCCGTGCAGAGACAGATCACAAGATGTTGGCTCGAGTTAGGGGGAGAGGGGGAAGAAGACAGAGGGGGAGAGAGAGAGAGAGAGAGAGAGAGACATACTGTATAGATACAGTAGTATGGGAAGGTGAGCGTAGGAGCGTTCACACCTTTAAGAACAGATGCAAGAGGAGACAGGAAGATAGCAGCAGGAAAGATTTAACACGTTAATATCAGATCTATGAGGAAGAGAGCAAGAGAGTAGAAATAACTCGTTTATATATAAAATAATTCTAACAATAGCATATTGTGTAAGATTAGTACTTGATCATCTTCTCTTCTCTTTAGAGCCCTGGCAAAGCTGTGCAATGAGAAACCGGAACAATGGGACACTTATCTTGATGCGGTCCTCTTCAATATCAGGACCAAAAAACAACTAACAACAAAGTTTACACCATATTTTCTTATGTATGGTAGGGAGGCTCGCTATTTTTCAGAGGTCCCAGAGTTTCTAGATGTGAATCTGTGGTTATAACTTTTATTTTCCAAAACATTTTTTTTTATTTCATGCTAAAATTTAGAGAGAATAATAATCTTATATAATATATAAAATCATTTTAACGTTATTATTTCAGAGAATGAGATAATAATGTCATTCACTACTTATTGCACAGATAAATGAAACAGTGGAGCACGTTCTGGATGAAGAAATCGTCACCTCTGCTCTTAAAGTCCAGGACCAGGTATTCAGTGCGGTCAAGAAAAACATGCAAACAGCAAGAGAAAAGACAATGCAGAAAAAAGAGCAGGGTCTTGGGGCCACACAACAAAAATTGAAAATTGGAGATAGGGTTCTCAGGAAGAATGTAAGGAGTCAGCAGAGAAAAGGAGGGAAGCTTGACAAAGAACTTCTGGGTCCTTACACAGTATTGTGCATTTATGGAAAGAATGTAGATTTGATTAATGAAAAAGGGATAACATTTAAAAAAATTAGTCTGGATCATCTGGTTCCATATGTACAAGAGAGGCCACGTGTGCCTCACAGACTCAGTTCTGGCCCACTGTCTCCTGCCCCAGCTCCTCAGTGCCCACTGTCTCCTGCCGCAGCTCCTCAGTGCCCACTGTCTCCTGCCGCAGCTCCTCAGAGCCCACTGTCTCCTGCTGTAGCTCCTCAGAGCCCACTGTCTCCTGCTGTAGCTCCTCAGAGCCCACTGTCTCCTGCCCCAGCTCCTCAGTGCCCACTGTCTCCTACCGCAGCTCTCCAGAGCCCACTGTCTCCTGCCCCAGCTCCTCAGAGCCCACTGTCTCCTGCCCCAGCTCCTCAGTGCCCACTGTCTCCTGCCGCAGCTCCTCAGAGCCCACTGTCTCCTGCTGTAGCTCCTCAGAGCCCACTGTCTCCTGCTGTAGCTCCTCAGAGCCCACTGTCTCCTGCCCCAGCTCCTCAGTGCCCACTGTCTCCTACCGCAGCTCTCCAGAGCCCACTGTCTCCTGCCCCAGCTCCTCAGAGCCCACTGTCTCCTGCCCCAGCTCCTCAGAGCCCACTGTCTCCTGCCCCAGCTCCTCAGAGCCCACTGTCTCCTGCTGTAGCTCCTCAGAGCCCACTGTCTCCTGCCCCAGCTCCTCAGAGCCCACTGTCTCCTGCCCCAGCTCCTCAGAGCCCACTGTCTCCTGCTGTAGCTCCTCAGAGCCCACTGTCTCCTACCGCAGCTCCTCAGAGCCCACTGTCTCCTGCCCCAGCTCCTCAGTGCCCACTGTCTCCTGCCCCAGCTCCTCAGTGCCCACTGTCTCCTACCGCAGCTCTCCAGAGCCCACTGTCTCCTGCCCCAGCTCCTCAGAGCCCACTGTCTCCTGCCCCAGCTCCTCAGTGCCCACTGTCTCCTGCTGTAGCTCCTCAGAGCCCACTGTCTCCTGCCGCAGCTTTTAAATCACTCTCGAAATTTGAGCAAAGTACCTGACATTTTTATTGTATATATCTAAATTTTTATACACCACAATGTGTAATAATTGTTTAATTTCAAAAGTTCTCACAAAATATATATATATTTTGTTTTTGCTAAACTTTGGCAGGTGTTGATGCAGCTTCGTCAGGCAGCGTTGGAGATAAAAAAACAGTTCTACTGTCTAGAATTGGTGCTTATAAATTGTTCAACTGGGACATAGCACGACTTGCACCTGGGAGAGAACTTGAGAGTGAGGTAGGACCATCACACATGGATTAGACAAGGTAACACTACATGAACTTCAAATATAACAGCATCATTAAAAATAACATCTGTCTTTCTAAAGGTTATAAATGCTTACTGTACATATTTGTCTTGGTAAGGAAGCATAACGAAGAGAGAACTGAAAAAGCATTTTTCATCGATTCCTTCGCTATGACCAAGGTGTGGCAGGGATCCTACAACATCTTTAGAAAGGTACAGGATTACAGAAACTGAAACCTTATAATGAGGAAAGCTGTAATCAAGAGTATTAAAATAATTATATCTAAGTACTATTTAAATAATTTTGTTTTAGCTGAACCCAACTGAGTTCAAGATGATTCTTGGTGTCATTGGTGAGCGTGGACACTGGACTATTGCTGTAAGTAGGCATACATGCATAAAGTTATAGTTCATGAAATTACACCTCACCTTATCAGATGGCATGGTATTCCAAGACTGCATATTTTCTCCTTTCTCTTTACTTCTCTCCAATCACCTGCTTAAATTTCTAACTTATCGATCTTACATAAATTCCCTGGCAAATTATTATCTTCTTTGTGAGTCATTGTTTTTGTTCCTTTTTTAAAGCTGCAAGCTCTCTGTAGATTAATTTGCTGTTGCATCTATTATGTAGTATGCATTGTTATATATATATATATATATATATATATATATATATATATATATATATATATATACACACAGTATATATCTTTGCATTGTGGAATTTGTTTCAGGCCATGTATCCATTTGAAAAAAAGACAGTCTTTCTGGATTCACTGAGGGAATCTGAGCTAAAAATACGTCAATGCCATGACAGCACAAGGTAACAATTACACATTCTCTATATATGTATTATATCTATATATATTCTTTTTATTTATTTATTAAATTTCATGTTATGAAGTAGTTGGACAAATGAACACTCTAAATATTAGGATTGTTTTCAATATTTGTATACGTGGATGAATGTCCTCTGTCGAAGACAGTGCATTCTGACGTGGCATTTAGTCTTTTATATGAGATTGGTAATTTGGCCAAACTGAAATGTTTGCTGTCTCTCTTATATGTCTGTTCTGGATTTCAATTATAGCTCCCCTTACTTGACAGAACCTCTTTATACTGCATGTTAAGAGTATGAACAGCTACCAAATGTTAATTTAACATTTTGAATCAAGTCCTGACTTTTCATCTTTTTTTTATTTTTATTATAGAGCCTTTATGAGAAGTAAAGGGTGCAATGTGTCAAGGTGGAGCTGTATGACTCTCCCACACTCACTACAAAGAGATGGAGTGTCATGTGGTGTATTTGTGTGCAAGGTATACCAGAAATACATAATTGATATTTGGTTACATTATTTTGTTAAATTTTAACATTTTTTAAATGTGTAGTTCGCACAGAGGTTACTCCAAGATCAGCCTGTGTGGTTCTCTAATGAAACCCAGCTCATTGATAAGCATCGGAGAAAAATGGCAGTCAGACTTCTCCAGGAATCGGGTAAATAATTTGATGTATAAATAAGATGAATGAATATAGATATGCATTTTCTTATCTTTTAAGGTATGTTTTTTTTATCTGTATACCTTATGGTTAACAGATGACATCAGTGAACTCTGTTCATTTTGCGGAGAAGTAGAGACGGACAACTCATGGGTAAAGGACAATATCTAGGCACAAACCCATTTTATCTAATATGGTGACCTGTAGAGCACATGCAATCACATTTACTCTCCACTGGATCAATATAAAAGTCTAATCAACTGCTAACTATGTTTTAGCTGTGAGGAAAAAACTAAATAATTGATATACAGAGGAAACCCACACTTATGCTATTGTTTAGAAAACTGAGAACACTAGTCTGTTGAAAGGCAAATGTACCGGATGCACTGCTACTAACTAGATGATAATACTTCATCAGGAAAATCTGTTTCCACCCTCCCCTATGGCTGTGGAAGTATCAGAGATGTCTGAAATTGCCTCAGAGACATGTGAACATGCGCAAAGATAACACAATGCACAGTTGATGTGATTTTGTTTACCTTTCAGATTGCCTGCAGTGCCTGCGACAGGTGGTTTCACATGTTTTGCAGTGGAAACCCACGAACAGATGTGGACTTTTTTTGTGCGCAGTGTGAAGCTGTAAGACTGTTATAACAGATTACCCCCCCCCCCGCCCCAAAAAAAGGCAATTACAGTGGTGTGTAAAACTATTTGCCCCCTCCTGATTTCTTATTCTTTTGCATGTTTGTCACACAAAATGTTTCTGATCATCAAACACATTTAACTATTAGTCAAAGATAACACAAGTAAACATAAAATGCAGTTTTTAAATGAGGGGTTTTATTATTTAGGGAGAAAAAAAATCCAAACCTACGTGGCCCTGTGTGAAAAAGAAATTGCCCCCTGAACCTAATAACTGGTTGAGCCACCCTTAGCAGCAATAACTGCAATCAAGCGTTTGCGATAACTTGCAACGAGTCTTTTACAGCGCTCTGGAGGAATTTTGGCCCACTCATCTTTGCAGAATTGTTGTAATTCAGCTTTATTTGAGGGTTTTCTAGCATGAACCGCCTTTTTAAGGTCATGCCACAACATCTCAATAGGATTCAGGTCAGGACTTTAACTAGGCCACTCCAAAGTCTTCATTTTGTTTTTCTCCAGCCATTCAGAGGTGGATTTGCTGGTGTGTTTTGGGTCATTGTCCTGCTGCAGCACCCAAGATCGCTTCAGCTTGAGTTGACGAACAGATGGCCGGACATTCTCCTTCAGGATTTTTTGGTAGACAGTAGAATTCATGGTTCCATCTATCACAGCAAGCCTTCCAGGTCCTGAAGCAGCAAAACAACCCCAGACCATCACACTACCACCACCATAGTTTACTGTTGGTATGATGTTCTTTTTCTGAAATGCTGTGTTACTTTTATGCCATATGTAACGGGACACGCACCTTCCAAAAAGTTCAGCTTTTGTCTCGTCGGTCCACAAGGTATTTTCCCAAAAGTCTTGGCAATCATTGAGATGTTTTTAAGCAAAATTGAGACAAGCCTTAATGTTCTTTTTGCTTAAAAGTGGTTTGCGCCTTGGAAATCTGCCATGCAGGCCGTTTTTGCCCAGTCTCTTTCTTATGGTGGAGTCGTGAACACTGACCTTAATTGAGGCAAGTGAGGCCTGCAGTTCTTTAGATGTTGTCCTGGGGTCTTTTGTGGCCTCTCGGATGAGTTGTCTCTGCGCTCTTGGGGTAATTTTGGTCGGCCGGCCACTCCTGGGAAGGTTCACCACTGTTCCATGTTTTTGCCATTTGTGGATAATGGCTCTCACTGTGGTTCGCTGGAGTCCCAAAGCTTTAGAAATGGCTTTATAACCTTTACCAGACTGATAGATCTCAATTACTTTTGTTCTCATTTGTTCCTGAATTTCTTTGGATCTTGGCATGATGTCTAGCTTCTGAGGTGATTTTGGTCTACTTCTCTGTGTCAGGTAGCTCCTATTTAAGTGATTTCTTGATTGAAACAGGTGTGGCAGTAATCAGGCCTGGGGGTGACTACAGAAATTGAACTCGGGTGTGATAAACCACAGTTAAGTTATTTTTTAACAAGGGGGGCAATCACTTTTTCACACAGGGCCATGTAGATTTGGAGTTTTTTTTCTCCCTTAATAACGTGAACCTTCATTTAAAAACTGCATTTTGTGTTCAATTATGTTATCTTTGACTAATAGTTAACGGTTTTTGATGAGCAGAAACATTTAAGTGTGACAAACATGCAAAAGAATAAGAAATCAGGAAGGGGGCAAATAGTTTTTCACACCACTGTACTTTGTAATTTATTTATTATTTGCATTTAAAAATATTTGTTTATATAAAAACAAAAATTCTGGTGTTTTCTTGTTTTTCTTTTTTAATTGATATTATTTTATTTCTATAATATTTAATTTCAGAATCTGAAAATTATATTTATGTTTAGCACACAGACCTGACCTTTGCATTTAAAAATAACAGCTGACTGTTGGCAGTGTTGTGGTTGTTACTTAATTGCCTAATACCATTTACAAATGGTACCAAATCCAATTACCAAATAGCCTGTATTGTTCTTTATTGTATAAAATAAATCAAAAATCAAAAAAACATTGATTTAGATCCTTTTGGCTGGTATTGTACATAAATACATAGGTGTGTGTGTGTGTGTGTGTGTGTGTGTGTGTGTGTGTGTGTGTGTGTGTGTAACAAAACACAAATGCGCACACACAGTTCTTCTATGTTACTTTGTCACATTGGCTTTTCTATTTTCATGTAGAACCTGACATGCAAATATTTGTAATATTTGGAATATTAATTATTTATTGTACTTTTGGACTCGTGAATAGTTTTGCATATAACAGTGTAGACATGATAAACATATATAATATTTGTACTACAGATAACATTGTACCTAAGCCTTTTGAACAGATACTCCCAACACAAAAGCATACAATATATACATGTGTGTGTATACACATATACATACAAACACAATAAAATAATGTTTTAAAAAACAGTCTTTTAAATTGAAGTATGGGAAACGTATTTTCCTGATCATCAGGGAAATCTGTTTCCCCCTATCTACTGGCTGTGGAAGTATCATGGATGTCTGAAACTGCCTCAGAGATATGTGTACATGGGGCACAAGTAACACAATGCACAGAATGTTTTAAAAAACACTGTCTTTCAATTAAAGTATGGGAAACGTCATCAGGGAAACCTGTTTCCCCCTTCCTACTGGCTGTGGAAGTATCATGGATGTCTGAAACTGCCTCAGAGATATGTGTACATGGGGCTAAGGTAACACAATGCACAAAATGTTTTAAAAAACACTGTCTTTCAATTGAAGTATGGGAAACGTATTTTCCTGATCATCAGGGAAATCTGTTTCCCCCTATCTACTGGCTGTGGAAGTATCATGGATGTCTGAAACTGCCTCAGAGATATGTGTGCTTAGGTTATACAGTGAGATGATATTTTTTAAAAACACTATTTTTCACAAGAGACTCCTGGAAATCAATTCACCCAGTTAACATTTGTAATGAACTTCAAGTTTCCATACTTTGTGAAATTTAAGTAAAATAACCAATTCAGATACATTATTTAATTTAAAAGTTATATTATACTATGTGCTGTGCCAATTATGTATGTCTGTTTTATCATGGATATCCATACAGTATATCATGGTTTTCAGGATATCATGTTTCCCCATCATATGCAGGTGCTGAGAGTTAGATAGATAGATAGATAGATAGATAGATGAGTGTGGTGTCCTATAATTGCTGTACCTGTGTGTTTGATATGTAACCAGGTGGTTTAATAGAACTGGATGTTTGAGTCGGTTAAAAAAAGACTATCCTGGTTATCACGAGTATACACTCTACCCTTGAGTTACATGCTATAATAAATTACAAAGTATAACCTTAAATATGGTTAGGATAAATCAGTATCACATCCATCATCACACAGCTAATGTACGTGTAATAAAAGTAGTCGCGATGTCAGTACTCGCCCAGCAAACCAGCCTTTTGCAGCGGCTTAAAACCTCTGAGTTATCTTCAAATATACAAAAAAAGCGAAAAGACACTCGATTATTTTGCATAGGGTATTTGTTTAATTCAAAAAGTTCGTAAAAACACTTTAAAACGAGAGAAAAACTGTTAAAATCCTCGTTCGCCTTCTCAGCGTTAGGTAGCGAGTGACGTCATGATTTGAATCTGTGCGCGCACTGCGCGCGACCGGGGACACATAGGGAAACTGAATTTCCCGGAACACCGGTGTTCCGGGAAATTCAGTTTCCCTATGTTTCCGCGGTCGCGCGCACTGAGAAGGCGAAAGAGGATTTTAACGGTTTTTCTCTCGTTTTAAAGTTTTTTTTACGAACTTTGTGAATTAAACAAATAACATATGCAAAACATTCAGTTCTACTAAACCACCTGGTTATCAAACACACAGGTACAGCAATTATAGGACACCACACTCAGTTACTCATCTTATTCACATCTATCTATCTATCTATCTATCTATCTATCTATCTATCTATCTATCTATCTATCTATCTATCTACAGTATCTATCTCAGAACCAGCACATGATGGGGAAACATGATATCCTGAAATCCATGACTGTAGATAGCACACACACGTCGCGGAGACGTCTATGCGACGTCGTCTTTTTCATCTTGCAGATGTCTGGAAAAGGGCGTTTGTTTCATCTGGAAGACGTCGCCGAGACGTCTGTGCCGTATTTAAGTCGTATATGAATTAAAACGACCCTGATCGGCTCTTTAGATGATTTTAATCAGATGTTTATACATCTGCCAGATGTCGAATAGACGTCGTTTTTATTAAAACACCCCCTCATATTATTTTAATTAAATACCCTCGGCCCGTCTATAATGCTCCCTAATGCATGTTACAATGACTAAATATAATAATAAATAAACCACACTCTTAACTAATAATGAAACACAGATTTGTTTATTTTTTAATAAAGAATACATTTTATAAAAAGCAAACATTTGATTAATTCATACAAAAACGAGATAACAGTCTCAATTTGAAAACATGTACAAAACATAAAACACCACAAAAATGGACACTTTCAGTCACAAACTGTTGTGAAAAAAATATAGAGATAGATATTCAATTAAAATTCATGATACTTAATTTAGCAAATGAACAATATTTATACTTTGTTCCTCTCGCTTCACAACTCATGAGAACAGACAGAAACCAGGAGGAAAGAGGAAGGGGGAAGGGGGGGAGGAGTCTCGCCCAGCGAGCAATACAGTGTAGAATCGCCACTGCCTCAGACCAACCTGAATGTTTCCCTGCTGAAAAAACAGCATAGACCAGCACAGCTGGTGACCAGTTTGACCAGCATATGTTGTGTTTTGGTGCTGGTATGCTCATTAATAATCATTAATGCAACTTTGACACTGAAATCCCCAAATGCGAGCTACCAAATACATTTTGTGATGTGGGAGTCATTCCTCCAAGGGCCTCCACTGCCAGCAGCAAGGTCCGCACTTTTGTAGCAACTTTTCTAACTCTTTCGTTGGCCATCATCAATGCAAACTCAAACAACACCTATATGTAAAACAGATGAATGATTACACCACCAAAATATGTTTTATATTAACTAATGTTACAATTACATATGTAGGTTTTTAAGCATAAATAATACACAATTCTTAATAACTAATAATTTAAGATTAAATACTGCATATCAGTTTACATAAATACGCACATATTGACCATCTGTCAGACAAGGGTACTTTTTTGTGATGGCTGAGATGCCCCCCTCTGGACTTTTGACCAGCATCTCCACTCTATCCTGCCTAGTGCTTTTCAGCAGTGCCTTTATATGGAAGGGGCTCTGTCCACTCTTCTGCTTCTCACACTCTTTCCCCAGTTCAACGTCTCGCCACATCCTCTGCGGAAACGACCTCTGGCTGTTGATTCGCAAAGTCAAGCGGCCTGAAACATCTTTCTTGGTAGGTGGATTTCGTTGGAGCTGCCAGGCTGAGGCTGTGACTTTTTTTTTGAGCGCACAGCGAATGTGCCTTATTTTTTGAGATAGGCTCTTGTTGAATGCAAACTGAAATCAGGAGAATTTTATAAGTGGGCAGATAATTACTTAATGATTAAGTAAGCAAATGCTTATTTAATGCTATCCTTAGATTTTTTTTTTCTTACTGGTAATCATAATGTAAATCACTTGGAGAGCCTGCATCACTTGGTGTCTTTGGTGTTTTTGGTGTATTGGGGTATTCTTGTCTAGCTGTGGCTGTGCTAGAGGTAGGCAGTGACTCTGGCGGTGTCTGTAGTGGACTCTGCGTAGGCGTGGATGGCATCTTTGGTGCTGCTGTCCAAGTCTAGTAGGAGAAGCAGGGTGGAACCACGCAGCTCAGGTGAGAGAAGAATTTCATCTTCGTCAATCACAGTCCCATCTTCTTCCAACACTACTGTGAGGTCGATGATGTGGGTGCATGGTAGGAGGACAAGCTTTTGGGCACCTAAAATCAAGTACAGCAATAACATTAATTACAATGAATATTAATATATCAAATTGTAAGTAAAAAAATTGAAATGCATAAATAATAAATAATATTGGATTCACCTTTCTCCTTCAAATCATTTAATGATGATGCTGTAACGGCTTTCTTTAAAGGATGTGTGGTATTACAAACTTTACAGATTGGCATGGTTTATAGTCTGAGATTTTTGTGTAGTAATATTAGATGCACATAATGTTGTTGTTTTTTTTAACACAGTCTTTCAATTGAAGTATGGGAAACATATTTTCCTGATCATCAGGAAAATCTGTTTCCCCTACTGGCTGTGGAAGTATCAGAGATATCTGAAACTGTCTCAGAGACATGTGTGCTTAGGTAATACGGTGAGATGATGTTTTTTAAAAAACACAATTTTTAACAAGAGACTCCTGGAAATCAATTCACATAGTTAACATTTGTAAAAAAATTAAAGTTTCCATACTTTGTGAAATTAAAGAAAAATAACCAATTCAGATACATTATTTAATGTAAAAGTGCTAGTATTATATGTGCTGTGCCAATTATTTACATTTACATTTAGGCATTTGGCAGACACTCTTATCCAGAGCGACTTACATTCTTATCTCATTACACATCTCAGCAGTTGAGGGTTAAGGGCCTTGCTCAAGGGCCCAACAGTGGCAACTTGGTGGTTGTGGGATTTGAACCTGGGATCTTTCGAACCGCAGTCCAATGCCTTAATCTACCCCTTATGTATGTATGTTTTATCATGGATATCCATACAGTATATCATGGATTTCAGGATATCATGTTTCCCCCTCATATGCTGCTTCTGAGATAGATACTGTAGATAGATAGATACTGTAGATAGATAGATAGATAGATAGATAGATGTGAATAAGATGAGTAACTATGAGTGTGGTGTCCTATAATTGCTGTACCTGTGTTTGATAATCAGGTGGTTTAATAGAACTGGATGTTTGAGTGGGTTAAAAAAAAAGAGTATCCTGGTTATCACGAGTATACACTCTACCCTTGAGTTACATGCTATAATAAAGTATAACCTTAAATATATTTAGAAAAAAATCAGGATTACATCTATCATCACACAGCTAATGTACGTGTAATAAAAGTAGTCGCGATGTCAGTACTTGCCCAGCAAACCAGTCTTTTGCAGCGGCTTAAAACATCTGAATTATCTTCAAATATACAAAAAAAAAGCGAAAGGACACTCGATTATTTTGCATAGGTTATTTGTTTAATTCACAAAGTTCATAAAAACACTTTAAAACGAGAGAAAAACCATTAAAATCCTCGTTCGACTTCTCAGCGTTAGGTAGTGAGTGACGTCATGATTTTAATCTGCGCACGCACTGCGCGCGACCAGGGAAACATAGGGAAACTGAATTTCCCGGAACACATGTTTTAAATTAATTTTAGAAAATTTTTAATGCACTGTAAACCCGAATAAGTTGGCACAACTTATAATTTTTTTTATAAAATACTCACCAAGGTCTATTCATTTGAACTAATTGTAATTATTTAAGTTAACAGTACGTCATATGTTTAATGACTTTGAGCACTAGGGTTTACAGTATGGTACAAAAGGTCTAGGAAGGAAACAGGTTTAGTTGGTTTACACAATCTGCATATATTCAGTAAATTTATGAATTACACTCTAGTATCAAATCCAACTATGAAATCTGATTTAATTGTTATCATTAAACATTTTATATCTACTTATTTATGTTTTGCTGGCGAAATACATTTTAGGCAGAGACGTCTGCTTGGTCTTGTTAATTTGTTTTGAAACCCCCAATACTGCCAATTCCCCCAGCAGCTAAACCGGTTTGATAACTTCACACCTATCGTGAATGAAAGGTGAGAAGGGGATTACAATTTACGCATTTGGCAGACGCTCTTAATTGGCAAGACATGGCTTACATTTTTTTTTTACCTCATTACACAACTAAGCAGTTGAGGGTTAAGTGCCTTGCTCAGGGGCCCAACAGTGGCAACTTGGTGGTTGTGGGGTTTGAACCTGGGATCTTCCGAACTGTAGTCCAATGCCTTAACCACTGAAGCTAACATATCATACATCTTTGTAGTCTTTTTTCACACACGCACGGATGCGTTACAATAATAATAAGAACAATAATAAATTCGGAGCACTACTACTACTACTACTACTAATAATAATAATAATTCTGAATGGAGAAAGCGCATTCAAAGAAGTATCATCATTGAAGGAGAGAAGAAAATGAAGAATAAATACATATCAGTATTTACAGTTTGAGCTCGACATGTTTATGAGGTCTGTCACTTGCAGTCATTGGGTGCCTAGAGAGATAACACATTTTCGGCTTCAGACACAATACTTCAGACTGAAACACGACTGCCCCCAACAGGTAATGTAAGGTAAAGTGCATTCTTAATAGCCAGGGACCGTTTTCTCGAAAGCTTCTTATCGCTAAGTAGTTCTTAAGTTGTACCTTAACCTCTCTCTTAACATTATGGCGCATTTCCCGAAACGTTCTTACGCTAAGTATCTCTTAGCTAAGTCACACGTTCGTAAGGTTGGTCTGGACCAACCTTAACTCATACTTAGCGTAGTTTCAGCTCGAGACGCTAGTCGCCGCCACTGAGCAGCAGTCTTTATAAATCAGCGGTGTATGCAAGCACATTATGGCACGTTATCAAAGTCGTATTAACAATGGAATATACTGTAGACCTGTTTAAGAATTTTATTTTATTTTATATCAGTACTAATAGAGTGACTTTTAATTAGCCTATTTCATAAAGTGACTAATGCATTAAAATTGGCAATCACTTTTAATATTGAACAGGTGGCAAACAATTAGACAGCGATACAGCGTGGTGTTGTGTTAAACCGAAGACGGCGCCGTTCGCGGAGCCGTGTGGGTCATGTACATTTTTCCTTCAGGAAAAACTTCAGCCCTTTTCATATTTTGCCTGAGGTGGCTATTTAAAAACAAAAAAAAAGGTTTCGCTTTCCAAGGCAACAGATTATGGAGTTTCTTGAGCTGCTCAGACCTGCGCGTGCCAGACCAACGCGTCGTACTTACGCTCTACGTCCCGATGTCCAGCTGCTCGCTGCTTTTTGTTTAAAATATGTTTCATTGATCATTAGCCATCATTCATGACTGGATAGACTTTTTCGGCATGTTTTATTTTATGGTGAAATTTGATTTAGTTAAATGAGAAAATAAACTTGGGAGTTTCAAACCCCGCATCCATTCTTTTTTCTGAGTGTTTGTAACGCTTAATACCCCTATTCACTTATGCAGTTTGACTCGCTGTGAGATGCGGTGTTATACCCCTATCTCACCTGCTCGGTCTCACACTGTGGCCGTAAGTAGGGTTCATCATGATTCACGGCATGTTTTTGCGCTGTGATTACGTTTCCATCTTTCCGTGTGAAAAAATAAACATGTTTAATTTTTTTGCTGGTGCTCGCGGAAGCTTCCAGACCTTGCAAAACTTTGCGGAACTCACGGTGCCTAACATCGCATCTCACCGTGAGTCAGGCCGCACAGGTGAGATAGGGGTTTTAGTAACCGTGTGCCGCGTCGAGTGGCCGCCCGACGTTCCGCGCAGATCTGCAAGGTCCGCGAGCTTCCGCATGTTAAGCATGTTAAATTTTTTTGCGTGGTAAGATGGAACCGTAATCATGGCACCAAAACTCGCGCTGAATCATGATGAACTGCACTTACAGCCACCGCGCGAAACCGCGTAGGTGAGATAGGGGTATTAAACCTCCACTCTGTCATCTCATCGTATTCATTCCATAAGTGCGCTATACAACCCCAACAACTGACCAGAGGTGGAAAGAGTAATAAAATTTTGTACTCAAGTACAAGTACTGTTACTTCAGTGAAATTTTACTTAATTACAAGTAAAGTTACCATTATAAAAATCTACTCGAGTAAAAGTAAAAAGTAGCTCATTAAAAAATTTACTTAGAGTGAAAGTTACCGAGTTACTTTTTTATTTTTATTTTTTTTAACAGCTGGGGGGGGGGGGGGATGAGGCATTCTAGCATAGTTAAAAAAAGATGAGCAGATATAAATCTCAAACTAGTTGTTTTTAACTGAAGGAACACCTTTGCATAATAAAGCTGTTGTCTTTCTTGTGCTTGAAAATCAAAGTGGTCACTTAAATATGGTGTTACGTCCCAGTCTAGGGTCATACAGCAAAAGAATGGTTCAGGGTTCTATTTTAAACTGTATGGAAATGGTGGTATATGGCAGAAAGAACTAGATCCAATCATTAACTGATGAAATAATGAGGTTTGTATATACAAAAAAATACACACACACACACACACACACAACAGGAGGAGGAGGATCGGATTCAGGATGGACCCAGGACAAAATAATAAACAAAATGGTATTTATATTTAGTAGCTAGATTACCTGCAAAAAAAGTAAAAATACAGGTACCTTCCTGGACTCCCTAAACCAAAAACAATGAAATTATCTACAAATATATACAAAGACCAACCAAACCAAAGGGACAAAGCAATAATCAAAGTCAATTGGAGGCAAAAAGTCAAACCAGAATACACAACAAAATATCAAAACGCCAGAATCACAACCTCTTTCATCTTTCCCGCATCTCTCTCCGGTTTATACTGTATATGTTTGCGCTAGTCGATGACGTCACTCAGGGCGGAAGCGACCGTGTGGAAGGTCAGGTAGATGCCGATGTCAGAAAACCTGGAGTGGAGTCTGGAGCGGCGCGCGACCAGGACATGATACACACACGCGGCGCAACGGAGCATTTATACAAAGCATAATATTTTTATTATTTTATAATTTTCATTCATTTATTTTTTACTCAGTAGCGAATATGATTTAAAATGTAGCGAATTACAATACTTCAAACAAAACGTACTTAAGTAAAAGTAAAACTACAGATTTTTAAAACTACTTTAAAAAGTAGAAATACACAAAAAAGCTACTCAATTACAGTAACGCGAGTAAATGTCATTCGTTACTTTCCACCTCTGCAACTGACATACTTCACATTGTTTCTGAAGCTGGCGAAGAGTGTTATCAGCTGTTTGTCAGTCAAATATGATTGTATACCCGGTTCATTTCACCGCCACTACAGGTTACATGAAAATATTAGTGACAGTTTGGTGATTTAATTTATATATTTGTCTATTATGGCATGCTATTGATAAGTTAACCCATGTCGAAATAAACGTTATTGGAAGAATTTTGTGCGTTGTTTAATTTGCATAGAAAGTGCCGTCTTTCTTAACGCTGTCATGAAAAAGGAGTGAAAAATCGATTCTTGAGCCACCGATGTCCGCTAATTCAGGACCTTCACTGTAGACAGCGCCGTGTAACGTCGGACGTAAGAGGCAGCGACTTAAGAAGACTCCTAAGAGACAGTTCGAGAAATACTCTTAGAAAAGTTATCACTTAACGTAAGATATATCTTAAGAGTCTTCTTAGCGCGCGAATAGTGTGTGTTATCGAGAAACCGGCCCCAGATCTGTTTCTGCATGAAGTGGCACACAGGCATATTTGTTAGCACTGTGGCCTCACACCTCCAAGGTTAAGAGTTCGATTCCTGCCTTGGGTCAGTGTGTGTGGAGTTTGCATGTTCTCTTTGTGCCTTAATCCAAGAAGGAAATTGTTTTATCTTGGTTATAGTGGCTTTGATTAATTTACCAGGAAGAAAGGGAAAAAATTTATTAGACAAGGGAAAAAAAATTAAAGAAATAAAAATTAAGAAAAAATAGAAGTAAAAATAGAATGAAATATAGCACAAAATAAGTAAAATATTGCACTAAAATAATTAATATACCAATATTGCACTTGAAATGTAGTGTAAATGAAAAGAAATATTGCACAAATATACTGGTAATCAGATATTGCACTTGGAACTTATCTGTTTTGGGACGGTAGTGTCATAAAGTATTATTGAAGTATTATTGAACAGTAACTACTGACAGTCCCTATCCCGTAGTGAAAACATTACAGAGATGAGTTATATAATTTTATGGCCATTGGGAGAAAAGATCTCCTGTGGCGCTTTGTAGAACACCTGGTCATAATCAGTCTCTGGCTGAAATTGCTCTTCTGGTCAGAGAGAACATTGTATAGTGGGTGAGAAGGATTGTTCAAGATCGTGTGTATTTTGTACAGAATCCTCCTCCTTGCCACAACATCAACAAAGTCCGGATCCAAGCCCAGGACAGATCCGGCCCTTTTAAATGAAGTGCGTATTAGACTAACTGGTGTTCCCAAATTGCCAGTAGTGCCTTGTGCCTAAACTCTTCCATGATAAGCTCCAGCCCACAGGACCATGTACAGGACAGTCAGACTGTTGTGCCCAATAAAGCGCCCAGTGGGTATATATAAAATTTCTCATATGAGATTATTGTGAAACAAACACAACATTTTCAAACCCTATTTATAGGGTATTTGTCTTCTTTTCTTTTCACGAGATCTATGAGGAAACACTAAAAGAGGCGTGTCAGATCAAATCAGTGATGATTAAATCATTTCACTGGTATCATATCAGATTAATGTACAATTGAAATTGAAACCTCTTGCCAATCATGTGTCAAAGCTAAAAAAAATTATATTCTTTTCCACAAACAGGAAGCTTTTTTAAAATCTAATTTTACCATTGCACCTGTCAAAAGTGAAAACAGTTTTAACTCTATTATAAATAACCCTGATAAAGTAATCTGGCAACAAATCAGTAGATCTGTTTACAGAAATTGAAGTAGCATTAAAATGTGTGAATGACTTACGGGGAAATACAAAGCCTGGCCAAAAAATGTCACTAAATCTGTTATCAAACAGGTCAAATTATTTGGCTGCACCAAGCAAGCAACTAACTAAGGAGATTGAAATTAGTGGAATTGGGTTAAGAACCTTTCTACGCATTATCAAAATCTACAAGGATAGTGCTTAAACATGAGAAACTTCATGAGAGACAGTTTCATCATGGTGCTTTGATGGGTTTTGAAAATACGGCCTCCTTTAAAACATTTGCACAATTAAAATATTTTACTGCAGCCAAAATAAAATGATATAATTTTGTGTGTATTTCAATAATACACACCGACATTTAAAGGTACTGTATTAGATAAAACTTTAACATTAAGGTATTTTGCATGCATTTGGCCTGGAGGTATTTTGAAGACAGATGATGTTGTTTTCAGTCATATGTAGATCAGCTGACTGAGAGAACGTGTCTGTCCGGTTCTGGGCCAGTGATTCCCTACTAGTTTGAAGAAGAAAAAAAAGATAACCGGTCTTTCACTCATGGACAGCTCATGATTGTGTATGACGGATCACAAGATAGAGGCATACACTGTTCAAAATGAGGCATGTCAAAAAATCACCTGAGAAGCTTTCAGTTTAGCCTAATTTGTATATTTCTTTCATGAATGGACATTTTCAGAGAGTAGCTTAACCAAAATCACGATATAGCTTTAGATCCATAACCTTTCTTTGCTTTGTAGTATATCTGTCTATTAGAGGGGTTAATTATCAAACCAGGGTAAACAGAGCTAAGAAAAAAAGTCCATGAGACAAGGAAAGATCAGGGAAAATCCAGAGGAACCTGAGGGAACTCATCCATAGTACTATATAACTTTATTGAGGTGAGTCAGGATATTACATCATCCACTCATACCTTTTCCCAGCTTCCAGGAGGCTTAAAGTGTTATATAGTGTGCTGCAAGGCTAAGCTTTAGGCCCTTTATAGTTTTACGGCTCATGTAATTCATAAGCATCAGATGAGAAATTAAAATTATGTCAGCTATACCGTTTTATTAATTACAGATGAATGAGCTGCTTTTTATTATTATTATTATTATTATTGTTGTTGTTGTTAATATTATTATTCAAATAGGATGTCTACGAATGCAAATATAAATAATATCATAATAACATTTTTCTTACAATACTTTGAAACACTGAATAAACCCTTTAGGACAGGTCCACAGAATGACTAAAAGATCAACATTTAATTGTTGTTGTTCTTCTTTTGGCTGCTTCTGTTAAAGCTCAGCACAACCAACCACCAAGATCTGTAAATTTGATTTGCCACAGGTTTTTACATCAGCTGCCTTTTCTGATGCGACCCTCTCTATTTATTTGGGCTTAGAACAAACATAAAGGACACACTGGCTTGTGCAGCTCCCAGCAACTTCACAAATTGGACCAGGTCCATGGCAGTGAAAGCAACAAATGCTTACAACTACTCCACCAGGACCCTACAAATGTGTACAAAACCTCAGTACAAAAGAGTGCAAAATAATGCTTGGCAACAAGTACTGGCTTGGGTACAAATTAAAGTAAACATTAACATTTGCGGGAGCTATTTTTTTGAATGTTTGTCCCACAAGGCTAAACTTTAGGCCCTTTATAGTTTTACTGCTCATGTAATTCACAAGCAGCAGATGAGAAATTAGAATCATGTAAGTTATTCACACAACACCTTTTTATTAATTCCAGATGTATACAATGATGAATGACCTTATTATTATTATTATTATTTATTTTTATTTATTTATTTATTTATTTATTTATTTATTATTATTATTACAAAGTTTTGACTTTTCCAATAGGATGCTGGTTTACTGACAGTTTGTTAGAAAGCAACAGAATTCTGACAAATTCTGTGGTAAACCAGTTCATGTTCCTGTACAATGACTTCCTCGAGTAGTTCCTAAAAAGCCTTATTTCCATATTCTTGTGACTGCACTGCACACAGCTCTACACACAGCTCTACACACAGCTCTACACACAGCACACCTTTTATTACAGTAAACAGTATTCATGAGCGATGGTGAAGTCACTATTAAGGGCAAAAACACCAGAGTGACTCACATATACATGTACATGCACATACAGAAGCAGCTGGAAGGCAGAAAGATGTTTCGTGCTTTGTGTCACGCACCCACTAAGCAGTAAAAGTATGGATTAAATTTGAGATTATTGCACACTCTTTACTGTTTAGAGTAGGCTTGTAAATGTTGCTTTACATTAATTTAAGCATTAGGGTAAATGCTGCTTTAGTCAGTTAGCTAAATACATACATTACCGGCACAGACACACCTGATCTTAGAAGAATGCATGCAGGAAGAGGAACAGGAAGATATTAAAATTATAAAATAACACACATGGAACTATACAGTGACAAAAAAAATTCAAACTATTCCATATTTTAAATACTTAAAAATAGTAAGTAAAAAGTTTTACACCCATCTGCTTCTTCTTGCTCAGCTTCATGACCAAGGATGCTTAACAATCTCATACAGGGTTCTTACTGCTTCTTCCCTAGTACATGTTTGGGGGGGGGGGTAATAAATTAAAAAAACTAATTAAATAATAATTTTAATAACAATTATTTAAGTAAAAATATATTTATATATTGGTGTTTACTCCTCATTTTTCATTTGCATTAGAACCAGATTTTAACCATAATAAAAAACATTATTATAACTTGCGCATTTTGGATCTTCCTGTGTCCACACAATCATTCACGGACACCACTTGCACATTAGAGAAACTCAGCTGGGAGTTATTGCCACATTCCCCATACAGTATTGGCCTTGCTCCAAGCCATTTCCACATGTTTGGTCCATTTAGGGAGTTCTTGGGGGCCAGTGTTTTAGACATGAAGCTGGCAATCCAATCATTGCTCTGGTCTACTAAGAAAACTTTATACCTTGATAGGAATTAGTGTAGTAGGGAATTGTATAGAGAAATTAAAGTAGTTTTTACTCTCATAACTTTTTTTTAAATTCAATTTTATTTATATAGCGCTTTTAACAATGGTCATTGTCTCAAAGCAGCTTCACAAAAATGAAAAGAAAAAAAAAAGAGAAAATTTTTAGACACAAAAGGAACTCATAACTCTATTCTGTTATTCTGTAAAATCTAAAGTCCTGGTTTGACTCGAACATCTCTCACATTTTAATATTTATTACCTTTACTGCTATTATTTCCATTATTTATCAAAACAATATTATTTACAATAAGTACTATAAATCAGTAAGTAACTACAGCCAGTAGAAGTAGAAATAGCAAAAAAAAAAAAAAAAAGGACAATATTGTAAGTTTTGTGAGTTTCTAGAAATTATTCAGTTCTCCTCTTTATTCCTACGTAAAGTAAAAATTGTTTACTATTTTGCTCTGTGTGTTTTATCTCTTCCATAAAGTACTAGCAAACCTCAAAGTTATTCAATATTGTTTCCTGGTCAGGACTGTATGGGGATGTGCCAATTTCCTGTGTCATTAACAGTCTCATACTGTAAGTAATGTGATATTATAATATTCGATAATAATTGATTAGTGCCACTTGAGACTGAGCCAGGACTTTCCCATGTGAAGTGAACTCAGGTGGGAGATGGCCTGATTCAGTGATCTCAGCAGAAGGAAAAGCACCGTCAGCATGAGCAGTGGTGAAATATTCAACGTTCGTTTCCCGTCTGTGTCTGGGTCACCTGCGGTTAATGTCTGACTCATACTGCCTCATCAAAAACTACGGGGGTAAAAGTCAGGCTCACTGCTGCACACCTGTCTGTAGCTGCGTCTATATGTATTTCACAATTTAAAGTGAAATAATGTTTAAACAAATGGTCAGGTGACAGAGTGGAAATCGCATAGCAGTCAAGGAAAAGGGGTTTAGGGTGGTAGTTAAAAAAAGAAAAGAAAGAAAGAAAGAAAAAAAGAAAGGTAGAAAAAAATCTATAAATTTTATGTAGCTTGAACAAACCAATAAAACACTGAACTTCTGCTTTTAAGTCTTTCTAAATTCTCCTACATCACCTTGTTGCGGCATTTGTGCTATGGCTTCCTGTCACTTTCCACATCTGTACATAAAAAAACACAGCAAAGTCAAAACTGCTACAATTACACACACGAAGACACTCACATCCTTTCTTACACCACGTTGACTTTAAACCTAGAGAACAGTATAACATGTACTGATATCATTCAAGGTATAGAGTCAAAAGTATATTTTATTTTACTTTGTACAGTATTTTACTAGTTAATTTCATTTTCTACCATATTTCTTTTATTACAGTAAATTTTACTTGTACAGTATATTTTACTTGTACAGTATATTCTACTAGTTAAATTTATTTTCTAACGTATTTCTTTTATTCATATTTATTTCTTATGTTTAAGCTTTTATTTTTGAGGTCACTGGCAGTCGTATAAGCATTTCACTGCATATCGTATTGTGACAAATAAAATTTGAATTTGAATTTGAAGTCTGGCCACAGCTTCGAATTCAGTGGTCTTTCCTTATTTGTATGTCCTTCTAAAGAAATAAACCAATGCTGAAAGCATCCACGCGGTGGTGTAGTGGTTAGCACTGTCGCCTTGCACCTCCAGGGTCTGGGTTCGATTCCCCGGCCAGGCTCGATTCCCGTCTCTGTGTGCATGGAGTTTGCATGTTCTCCCCGTGCTTGGTGGGTTTCCTCCGGGTACTCCGGTTTCCTCCCACAGTCCAAAGATATGCAGGTTAGGCTAATTGGCGTTCCTAAATTGCCCGTAGTGTGTGATTGGGTGTGTGTGTGTGTGCCCTGCAATGGATTGGCACCCTGTGCACCCCACCTTGTGCCCGAAGTCTCCTGGGATAGGCTCCAGGTCCCCCGCGACCCTGAACACAGGATTAAGTGGCATAGAAAATGAATGAATGAAAAATATTGAAGGTGTGCCCAAACAATTGACTGGTACTGTATACAGTACTTGTCTGACCTACTGTAGCACCAGACTGGTGAAATTACCTTCTTCTGACTGTGTAAAGAGTCGGGTCACTGGCTGCCTTAAAACAAATACTTGCTCTTCACTGGGCACTCAAATGACCACCAACTATAAAAACCACAAACATAACATGTTTGTCGCTTGATTGATTGAAGGATTGATTGAGTAATAGATTGATGTACAGCTTGATCTGAGGTAAGAAACTAACCAACATTGGCTCAATGCAATTTTGTCTATTGGACAATGGACCAGGGCGAACAAACTTTCAGTCATCCAGGGTCAGACAACGTAAGAACAACACTGCATATCTAGGATCCTTGACATATCCTTGACTCATTTATTGCTTTGCCAATTCAGCTGTATCTTGCAGTGTCTTGTCACTGGAGTAGATTCCACATAGATATTTCTTTCGTACCTTATCCTGTTACCTTAAATTTTTATTTAGGAAAGCGCAGGTAAATATTATATTTGAATTTCTACTTAAATTTATAGAATGTACCTCCACAAGGACAAGCATATGTTCAATGTGACGTACAATATGTTGTCAAATTACTGTATAATTTCTGCAGACTCAAAAATCACTTTTATTTACACTGTAAGTCAAGCTCTCTATATATCTGTTTTAATAACATGCTTTCGATTAAAAAGAAATAGTTTTTTGTTTTTTTATTTTTTGAGAGTGAACACACGTTTTGTGTTTCATTTTGTTTTGTATTTTTAGTGGTCTAGTCCAGGGTTGATCTTATCCAGAAAGGGCTGGTGTAGGTGGGCAGGCAGCAACCAAGCAGCAGCCACACCCGAAAGTCTACTGTAAGCAAAGATCCATTCATTAAACATGTGGAACACATACAGATGTGTTTGGACACTGCCAGTCTAGTCCGTCTTGCCTGTCTGGTATTGAGCATGACCCTCATCCCTCAGCTTTGTCAATATTTGGGTCTGAGCCCAATCCTATATATTTTTTATTTTTATATACTGTTTTCATTATTTCTCATGCTCAATGGTAGGATTCTTATTTGCCATGCGAAAGACTTGGACTTCCCAACCAGTACCCACACCCAACCACCCAACCACCTAGAGCAAGAACAAGGCCTTAGTGCTAGTCCAAGGTCTGGAAAAATATGGGAGGGTTGTGTCAGGAGGGGCATTTGGCCTAAAACCTGTGTCAAAACCAAATATTGTGGATTGGATCATCCACTTAAAAAAAAAAAACCCTAACTGGAGGAAGAACAACAACAAAATTATATTACATTATTTTTTTAACTTTCATTTTAAATCAGTTTAATTAAAATGAGTGTTCCTAAATATGCAACTCCCATAATGCACTGCTCATCAGTGCAGTGCAAACTTTAAAATAGACCAGTCACATGGTCTATTATCAGAGGTGGAAAGTAACGGATTACATTTACTCGCGTTACTGTAATTGAGTAGCTTTTTTGTGTATTTCTACTTTTTAAAGTAGTTTTAAAAATCTGTAATTTTACTTTTACTTAAGTACGTTTTGTTGGAAGTATTGTAATTCGCTACATTTTAAATCATATTCGCTACTGAGTAAAAAATAAATGAATGAAAATGATAAAACAATAAAAAATATTATGCTTTGTATAAATGCTCTGTTGCGCCGCGTGTGTGTATCAAGTCCTGGTCGCGCGCCGCTCCAGACTCCACTCCGGGTTTTCTGACATCGGCATCTTCCTGACCTTCCACACGGTCGCTTCCGCCCTGAGTGACGTCATCGACTAGCGCGACTGGAGAGAGACGCGCGAAAGATGAAAGAGGTTGTGATTTTGGCGTTTTGATATTTGGTTGTGTATTCCGGTTTGACTTTTTGCCTCCAATTGACTTTGATTATTGCTTTGTCCCTTTGGTTTGGTTGGTCTTTGTATATATTTATAGATAATTTCACTGTATGTCTGTGCACTCACTAGTAGCAGGGGCGTGGCTACCATTTATTTTTGGAAGAGGGAGTTTATTTGGGAATTTATTTGCTCAGGATGTTATGTGGCAATAAAATGAAGATAGCTGACTACCTTATTGTACGGAATGATGGGGGGGGTGATAAAATTATATATACATAATATATATAAGGTTATCAAAGCAGTCCCACAGCTTAATCATAGCTAAAACAATCCAGTGAAATATTAGACTGTGAGACTTTTTTGAGCCAGGAATTTTATATAGTTTAGCTTAGGTTTATATTTTATATAGTTTATATAGGTTTAGGGAGTCCGGGAAGGTACCTGTATTTTTGTTTGTGTTTTTTTTTTTTTTTTTTTTGCAGGTAATCTAGCTACTAAACATAAATACCATTTTGTTTATTATTTTGGCCTGGGTCCATCCTGAATCTGATCCTCCTCCTGTTGTGTGTGTGTGTGTGTGTGTGTGTGTATACAAACCTCATTTTTTTCATCAGTTAATGATTGGATCTAGTTCTTTCTGCCATATACCACCATTTCCATACAGTTTAAAATAGAACGCTGAACCATTCTTTTGCTGTATGACCCTAGACTGGGACGTAACACCATATTTAAGTGACCACTTTGATTTTCAAGCACAAGAAAGACAACAGCTTTATTATGCAAAGGTGTTCCTTCAGTTAAAAAACAACTAGTTTGAGATTTATATCTGCTCATCTTTTTTGAGCTACGCTAGCATGCCTCATCCCACCCCGCTGTTAAAAAAATAAAAATAAAAAAGTAACTCGGTAACTTTTACTCTGAGTAAATTTTTTAATGAGCTACTTTTTACTTTTAGTTGAGTAGATTTTTATAATGGTAACTTTACTTGTACTTAAGTAAAATTTTACTGAAGTAACAGTACTTGTACTTGAGTACAAAATTTTATTACTCTTTCCACCTCTGTCTATTATTCAAGTTCACAGTCACTGTATTTGTTTTGAGCACCACCTATTCACTGATCAGCCTCGGCCTGTCATCCAGTGACTTAACGTCAGCTAGATTTGGACCAGCGTTGGTAGGGATCATATGAAAACTGAGCACAACATTGTATACAAAAGGCCAACGTCAGATTCTTACCTGGGGCAATTGACTGGGGGAGAACTTTTGAAAGATTTGTTAAGGATGAGTCATATGGGTGTCATACGTCACACTGCATAAAGATGTCTGCTAATTTATCGTACAGTGTACATCATAGAGTGGAATTATTTCTCTCTTGTATTCTCCACTCACCACACCCACACACCTACACATTCATGCCCCATTCATGTTGTGACCAAACTAAAGTAGAATTACTCACTACATGATCACAGACACGCCCCTCACATTACTGCAGGATAGTTACAATACTAGAGCTTCTCATGCACAGAACCAAACTATATATTTTAATGTCATGGGGGCACTAGGGTAGATTCCTCAAGGGTGTGGTGTCTTTAGCACATCTAGCCACCCTGAAAGTAACACAATGTACCTACATTCCTTTACAAAACACTATTGTGCCCTCGAAGGAACATTATGTATGTCTGTACTTCATTAGTATATGTACCCTGAGATGTACAGTACACAGTACACGCATATGTTTCTAGAATTAAAACTACTTTTTATTTAACAGACAAAGCTCACATAATTCTAAATAATGTTTTAAAAAATGTAAAATAACATAACACAGGTAAAGAATTCATCTAAATATTGAATTTTACATATTGTTATCTACATATTGTTTTTCCATTTTCATGTAATTTAGTTCATATGTTTGTTTTATCTCTCATTCATTTCATTTTCTTTTGATTAAAACACTTAGTCATCACCTATCCATAAAGCAGCCTTACTCGTTGTGCCATGCTGTGCGCACGTTAATAGCCTGGAATTTCACACCATTGCTGAAAGGTCTCACTTTATCACAGATGTCACTAAACCATTGCTCTCAAGCCCCTGGATTTTCGAGATATGGTTTCGAGATATGGTTATGAGATATTATTTCGAGGAAATAATTTTTCCTCCAGATTATTGCTTTGTATTATAAATTTCACATGTCCATCCACATCCAAACTGGTAACAAGTTACCAAAAGAACTCGTATTCTCTAGCACTCTCAGTAAAACCTAACAGCTGTTTGACTTACAGTACTGTGCATTCACTTTGGGAACATACAAAACAAATTCCATAATCAAACATGCCTTTAAAAACATTTCTACATAGAACCAAACCACAATAAAAGACTTCTATAAAGGTCACTACAGAGAAATAAAATGAACAATATTTGGTGTGAGAATTCTTTGCTTGAAAATAAGCAGTAGTCTTAGATACAGATTTGTGCAGTGTTAGAAGTAAAACAGCTGTTAGGTTTTACTGTGGGTGCTAGAGAATTAGAGTTTTTCTGCTACCTTTGTCACACTCCTTTCTCGTTTCTATTTTCATGTAAAACCCAGGAGTCTACATTTGTTTTGTTCCTCTCTAAAAAAAACGTCATGACATTGCTTTTCTCACAGGCATGTAAATATTCTTCTGCAATGATATTTCTTTATTAATTTTTAAGTAAAGTTTGGACATAGTAAATGGGTTTTGTATTTAATAATGCAGAAATGATAACCATATAAAATAATTTGTACTTCAGATAATATAGTGCTTAAGATTTCTAAATTTCTAGTTTGGGTTAAAGTGCTACAGCAACAAATTACAAGCAAACAAGATTGGTTATTTGTAAAATGCATTTTTTTTTGTTTCTTCTTTTAAAGTTTTCCCCTGTGATATACTGAATAAAATCACAGCAGATGTGATGATAAAAAAAGAAAAAAATGGTAGCCAGGAATAAACTTTTAACAATAAATTAATTGGTCTGATCTTTCCACTGGAAAGTTACTGGACAGGACAGAATGAATAGTTAATGGTAAATGTGTCACAGATGTCAAATTTCCATCTCTGTTCTTCTTTTAGTTAACAATTATTACGTATCTTGGTTTCATTTGGTTCCACTTTTCATTTTCGTTCCTTGAACCCTGGTTTCAATGCCCAGGCTGTAACAACTGTAAATGAGCCTCACCCAAGAACATCCACCACAGCCTCATACAACGTCCTCAACTGATTAGCCACACAACTTTCCATCCCCAACAAATTCCCCCTCTCGTTTCTACACAGTTAGGCTAAAGAGGCCGATTTACACAACAATAACGGCGCTCAGTTTCGTTCCACAATCACTGTCTGTTCATAATGCACTCTACAGTCATATCTCCAAGTTAAGATAATGTTTTTACTTGTGTTTAAATAAATGGACATTTAGATTTTTTTTTAAATCTGCATAATACATTTATTGTTGAACCTAATGAAGACTCTCATTGTATTACAAGTTTTACCTGTTTTTTTTTGTCTGTACATTGCAATAAAAATTACAATCACTGAATGTCCAAATACTATACAGTATATACAGTAATACACAGTAACATCTGTTAAAAATAGTGCTTATTATTAATTAAGACATTCATAATGTTTTTATTTTACAATTAAAACATCTGTATTTTAACACTGAAAACAAATTGTAGAACTCTTGTTGGGGGCTCAGTGGTAAGTTTCTTGCCTTCCTTGCCGAAGGCCTGGGTGTAATTCTCACCCTATGCTCAAACCCTAGCCACTGTACAGTATGTTGGTATTGGTACCAAGCCTGGATAAAAAGGGAAACACTGTTGCGTCAGGAAGGGCATCTGGCATAAATGCGAGAATCGAACCCGAACCCTGGAGGTGCAAGGCAACAGTACATTTACATTTATGGCATTTGGCAAAAGCCCTTATCCAGTGCAACTTACATTTATTTCTCATTATAAAATGTGTTCAAAAAGTCCCTCCGCAGTGGCTGCATAGAGTAGGTTATGGGAACATATTAGTTTAATGAAGCTCATTATTATTCCTCACTCATAAATAAATAAATGTATTTATTTATAAAATCTCATGGAGTATTGCAATGTGGTATTCGTGTCTCAGGAAAAGCTGCTTCAAATTTTCCACTAACTAAATCCATGTATTTATCGCGAGCTTTAAAAAACGCTTTCTTCGATGGTTAATATTTTCAGACGAAAATACACGGCTGACGTTTAGCCAAGAACTCGTCGGATACGTACAGTAGAGTACGTGTCAACGCACTACTACTCTATGTGGACTTTCTGAACGCACTATACATCAAGGGCCTTGCTCAAGGGCCCAAATGTGGCAACTTGTTGATGGTGGGGTTTGAACCTGGGACCTTCAAAATCAGTAAAATAATTGCAAAACTAAGAAAATATGTAAAATAAAAAAGAAATAATAAAGGGTTGTGACGTTATATCTCATTGTTAGAGCTGAAAGAGTCTCTGGGAATTGCATGTAGCAGAAGCTGATCTAACTTCACTACAGAGTTGCGCAACGTGGGACGTTCCCATAGCAACCGATGACCGTCCCACCACGCGCGAGAAGGCTACAGCCAATCAGAGCGCTTCCTGGTCCAGCTGATGCAAGGCCAGTGCAGTATAAATACGGCGCGAGCGCTCCGTAGCCGCGCACTTCAGTTTCTAGAATGTTCAAGAACACGAGTGAAGAGCGAGAGAGTTCAGGGTCCAGGCGGCCGGAGATATCTCAGTGTTCAGGGAAGAAACGACACGAAAATGGTTTACAGTCAGGCTTTGGTGTTCGGTTACGGGTTGGCGAGTGGAGCTGACCAGGATAACCTAGCCGAGAAGTGGAGGAAGGTGCTGCAGCGCTTCAGAGCCGGGAAGGAAGACGCTGGACGCCTGAAGAAAGCGAGCAGCTTCACTAGTAAGTATAGAGAAACGTCTTTATCTGTCTGTCTATGTACATTAATTGAAAACTGAAAGTGACAAGCAATATATAACGCAAACATAATTACAGGCATCCCGCGACCAAAAAAAAAATCAGACATACATTTGTAAATATCAGTTATTCTATATTTATGTGCGTCTTGGCTTAAAAGAAGTAAATGGCAGTTATTATGTAGGTTCACTGCGAGCTCAGTGGCTCTGTGCGCATGCGCAATGTGGCTTACACTAGGGAGGATTGCAGCTGACGTAATCTGAGATCTGCTCAGCTGATAACAGCGTGACCGACCAACACACACACACACACACACATCCCTGCTGACCACTTCAGCTTCCCACTCTTGGTTTAGTCACGATCTGTAGTTCCGTCTAAGAATTATATTTAAAAAAATGTGTAATTATATAAAAAATAAAAAGTGACTACTGAGAGTTTGAGAATTTTTTTCCCCACAATGTTTTTTTTTTGTTTATTATTATTATTATTATTATTATTTTTAGCATTATTATTATTATGATTTTTTTTTAGCATTTTAGCTATGTAATACAGTTCTCATAGGAATTAGTGACTCAGGTGTTAGGTTTTCCGCCTACCTTGCCTATGTGGAAGGCTCGGGTTCGATTCTCGGACCAACGCCCAAACCCCAGTGCCAGACAAAATGGGACAGTTGTGTCAGGAAAGGCATAAAAAAAAGCCTTCCCTGGCCAAATCGTGTGCGGCGACCCCTCGACGGAAGCAGCGCAGAGACTAACAACAACAGCTATATAATTCAGTTCTAATGTGTGTACACATTATTCCATAGCAACTTAAATACGTTCGACACAGCGTGCAGTAACAATGGTTAAAGTGTTGCATAGGGAATTGTAGCCTGTACATCATGGAAGCATTAAATTACGTGGGTGTTTAAAGTTTCTTTCTCCCTCCTCACAGGTCTGGAGTCTGAGTGCAGCCTAGAGGACGATGACCTGGAAGCGAGTATCCAGTTACAGCAGCAGGATTTGGCTGCACGCATCGAGAAGTGTCTCGTGATGGCGAAAGCGTCGAGTCTGCAGTGCAGCGAGCTGCTGGTGCCGGTTCGCATGAGCACGCGTGTAGCCAGGGACGTCCTCCGCGCTTCAGAGCACGAGCCGTGCGGTTTGAGAGGAGCGCTCATTCACCTGTTCACAGAGACGCAGTCGGGTTTGCAGAAAGCAGGCACGGTGACGCTAGAGCACGACCTCACGCCCACCTTCGAGCTGTCGGTAGTCTTCACAGCCGAGCTGCAGCGCTGGCCGCAGTTAAAGCAGTTGCTTGGGTCCGAGAGAGTCCTGCGGCTCCGACCCGAGTATAGGCTCATCAAAAGAAAACTTTACTCGTCCGCCAGTCCTACGGTGGTTGAGTTTTAAGTGCAGGGAGGAAGAAGAGAAGGATGAGGAAGATCTGTATCACCGCATGTGTTGAAGAAAACTGTCATAAGCCAATTTGCACATTGCTGTTATGTTTATTTATTAATTACCTTTACTGCTGAAGATACATGTTAAACTTGTTACTGCTGAACTGCTACCTTTTGCACACTACTGCACTATTTACACTGCGTACTGATGTTATGAGTGTTGTTTACTATTAAGGAATGTGTTTTTGTGCTGCTTGAGGTGTGTTTGTGAATGTTTTCTGAGGGGGAAATGTCTCCCAAAAAACACTCTTATCTGTGTTTATATAACAGGTTTATCTTTGTGCAACTATTCAGGAAAAGTGTAATTTGTGACTTTTTCTTACGTTCTTAAATGTTAAATGAGCCAAAGCACATTTTATCCCTTATTGTCTCAGGACTAAAGAAAAATAAAATATTTGCACTTGTTTTAAATGACAGATGGCCTCTTGATGTCTTTTTTTTTTTTTTCAACACATTCTTTAAAGAAGCACTAAGGAGGATTTATTTGTTTTAAAACACCCCATTCTTTAAACAAGCACTAAGCACGGGGGTTTATTTTATTTTAAAACACCTTATTCGTTAACAAAGCACTAAGCAGGGTTTATTTATTTTAAATGCCTCATTCCTTAAGGAAGCCATAAGCAAGTTTTTTTTTAAACAACTACTTTAAAGAAATAATAAACGGTTTATTCATTGAAGTAAAACTAAGCAGTTTAAAAACCTCATTCTTTAAAGAAGCACTAAGCAGGAGTTATTCATTCATTCATTTTCTATACCGCTTAATCCTGTGTTCTGGAGCCTATCCCAGGAGACTTCGGGCACTAGGCGGGGTACACCCTGGACAGGGTGCCAATCCATCGCAGGGCACACACACATACACACACTCACACACCCAATCACACACTACGGGCAATTTAGGAACGCCAATTCGCCTAACCTGCATATCTTTGGACTGTGGGAGGAAACCGGAGTACCCGGAGGAAACCCACCAAGCACGGGGAGAACATGCAAACTCCATGCACACAGAGATGGGAATCGAGCCTGGCCGGGGAAATCGAACCCAGACCCTGGAGGTGCAGGAGTTATTTAAAAACCTCATTCTTTAAAGAAGCACTAGACAGGTTTTATTTTTATTGAACACCTCATTCTTTAAAGAAGCAGGGTTTATATTTTTTGGTGTCATTATGTCAAAGTAACATGATTTAGCTACATCCTGGCATTTTAAAGTCCAAAACTGACTCTTTAAGCTCCTGTTGGGAGCTTACTCATCAGTATCACTTCAAAAAAAATTTTTCTTTAGTCAGAATTTTTTTAAGCGTGATTTTTTTTTAAAACTGTCCCGTTTTAAATGTTGCACAATGACGCTCTCACATGTTACTTGACTCATGGCATGGAAAAATGCTGAGTGTTTTCCTTGGAAATATGCCATGTCACGAAAAAGCAATATGATTTGAGTTTTGCACCGTCAGTGTTTGGAAAGATTGTTGCAAGACCATAAACTTTGTTTTTCAGTTTTATTACCACACATAAATTACAACAAGTAGAAAAAGGTTCATTTAAACATACACATTTTTTTTTTTTATACAGGACATTTTCTTCGCTACATTTTTAGGAATTTATTTTACACACAAGTTGTTTTTTGAGCGCAGACACAGTGTACATCTACTGACATTTAGTAGACACAGAGATTAAAGGAACAATTAAACAAACAATAAAATTTACACAATGTTCCCCTTTACACCACTTATCCAAAAAACACACGTGTTCGACGTTCACCACCATGTCCGCCTGTTGTTTGCTGGAGATAAATCCTGTCGTTTTATTAGGAACACCTGTACATTCAGCCAATCATGTGTCACCGGTGCGATGCACACCATGGTGCATATACAGGGTCAAGAGCTTCAGCTAATGTTCACATGAAAGATCATAACGACGTAAACAAACATGTGATCTCAAACTTGGTGGCAGACGGGCTGCTTTGAGCATTTCTACAGCATAACTGCTGATCTCCAGAGATTTTCATCCATTATAGTGTCACCTTGTTGGACGGAGAGATAAAAAAAAAAAAAGGTAACTTATTTAATCGCTCTTTACAACCACGGTGAGCAGAAAAACATCTCATTATGAACGTCAAAACTTTATGTGGAACAGCGAAGATCACATCATGTCAGACGCCTCTCATATCTTCACCTGCCATTAACCGAAGCTCCTGATCTGTATCTGTAGGATGATGCCATGTCCAAGTGACTGAATGACTGGATATCTGGAGCAGATGTGAGTGTACACTGTGACGCGATGTTATCTTTGTATTTACAAATGAAACGATATGATGTTAAGCGAATCCAGTTGTCTAAGAGGGCAGTGTTCAGCTACACGAGAAGTTCATGTTTAATAGACTACAGCAAGTCAGAGATCACAGGTGCATGATGATTACGTATAAAAAAAAAAAAAGCCACAGTTTTTATTGCAAAATCTTAAACATCACATGTTGGACTAACTGACTTCATCTGTGCCTTACTTTTTTTGCAGCATCGTTTTTTTTTTTTAAGATAGTGCTGACTTGTTTAAGTCTACTCTGGCTCAATTTATTTATACTGACTTCAGTTTCTTCTTCACTCCAACCCAAACTGCACAACCATTAGTGCGAAAACTGATTTTATTTTGAATTACGAACTTTAAAACTCACGTATAGCTACTACTGCTTTTTCACAACAGACAATATATATATACGTGCATGTGAGCGACTTGTTGCTTGCGAGACTGAAGGTAGGATAGATTACCAAGTGTAATTCCATACGCACGCACACAAACATCCACGTTAGAGCACTGGTCTGTCTTGCAACTCCAGGTGACAAAGAGAGAGAGAGAGAGAGAGAGAGAGAGAGAGAGAGAGAGATTCTTAAGGCTTTGCGGATCCTGTTCATTTCTTCATCTTCATATCAGCCTCTATAGCGCTGCGACGCCCTCTGGTGCCTCCATCCTGGAAGAACAGAAAAAGCAAAGGGTGCGAATATGAGCTCATGGACATTCAGTCAGACATGAAACACCAGACACTGTACACTCTGAAACTGATTTCTTCTTTTACAAAAATGTATAAGAAATAAAAATGTATGTAGAAATATACTAGTTAGTTATATGGTCTGTGCAAAACTCAATTCAGTCCTACAACGGGTGAAAGTGTGCGCATGTGTGCGTGTGTGTGTATAAAAAGCAGGACGACAGGCATTAAGGGAGCAGAGAGAAAAGCTGGATACTTACAAAAAGAGAAAGAAGGAAAGCAGGAGAGGCCATGGGGAGACTGTCCTGTAGGAGGACAAACAGCAGTGAGAAAGAGAGTCCCTCTCACACACACACACACACACACACACACACGTCTCTGCATCTCCCAAGAGACACGCTTCAGCCTACAGATGTCTAAGAACTACAGACACGCAAAAAGATTTACAGACATCAAGACAGACAGTTAAAGCAGAGTAAAAGCACATAGTTTTTTTTTTGAGCAACAAGGACCTTTCAAAATGTCGCATGAGTGATTGAAGATCACAGAAGAACAAAACCAGTGACCTCTTTATTGCTGTGACGGTAAAAGCGCAGACAGATTTATGTTCTCCAACGCAGTGAACAAAAGGCGTACCTCCTGAGTCTGGAAGAGAAGCTCTTTATTTCTTATCTTACTTTACTTTTTGGAGCAGAAGATACCAGGGCTGGCGCTTGCATGCCAATATTAAATCTGATCACTCACAGTGGAATGTCTCCATGTCGCTTTGTCTTGCACCGAACTGAGGACGCTTTTACAGCATTTAAAATAATTGAAATTTCCAAATTAAATCAATATAATTTGGCATGTCACTCTGAATCACAGTCAGCACCGGCTCTCGTCATTTTTACAGAGCGCCTTCAGCAGACTGCCTGCTGCTCAAATGACTTTGGGGGGAAAAAAAGGCCCGAGTGCTTCAATTCCTCTGGGTTAATCATGACTTAATTTTTCTACATCTTTCCTTAGTTGCTTTGTCGTCTGTAAGCTGGAGCCATGATCGGACTGCTTCATGTCTGAAATGTTCTCCTCCAAGGAACTGCATCAATAAGTGATGTTACTATGACCCAGAAGCTCCGAAGCTTGGAGAAGGCTTGTCCATATGAAGCCTCACTTAGAGGTGCGTCGGTTCAACAAATGATGCCATTCACGTGATTGATAGATTCAGGATAAAAAAAAAAATTATTTTGCATTTCACAACGAACTTCACCTTTACTTTTTAAACTTTCGGCTGGGCAGCCACGACTCCTAAATGAGGCTTCACATCACCGTCACTACCTTTAATGGCCCAAACATGTGGAAATGGCTTGGAGTGAGGACAGGACAGTACAGGAGATGTGGCAATAACTCGCAGTTGAGTTCCTGTAATGTCCAAGTGGAGTTGCTGAACGATTGTGTGTACAGTTCCCACAGACGGATGCGTCTCCTCCACAAGGTAGCGAAAAGTTATCTGTCAATTTTCAAGAATCAGATGTTCACGGGAACGACTGCAGTGGGTTCCGAGCCACCTTGGCCAGGATCGTCATTCACGGATGTACGGCCTTCTTTAAAACATGTACATGACCAGAAGGATAAGGATTTTCAGTTCTCTTATTAGTGAAGTCTTACTGTGTGGATTTTGTCTCAGGTATTCCAGGGTATAAAGTTGCATTTTTACGATGTGCGAAGGAATAAGCTCTTCCCTGGGATGACCGTCATCACAATGTGGCGACACACTACTCAGCGTAATACATGACAATAAAATAAAACAACACAGAGTAAAATCTTGCATCCGTTTTCTTTTTATAAAGAAGAGCCATTGTTTCTGTAGTACAGAACAGGATCTTCCACAATATAAAGATATCAAGACTTCGGTGGAAACAGATATAAGATGGATATGGAAGAGACACTGTGTTAACATCTTGGTTGAAAGTGACAAAACATCAACAAGGCAAAGCACTGTACAGTACAGTATGTTCACCAAATACACAAACTAACACCAGGAGAAGGCACACACACACACACAAACACGTGTATTAGTCGTACACAGCAGGTTGTGAATACACACACGCACACAAATACAGGAGCTCTCATGTAAAGGTGGGATGGAAATGAAAGCGAAAGCTAGAGAATGTGTGTTTCATTTCGCTTTTTTGGCCACGCCCTTGTCGAGTAGTGCTGAGGGGGTTTTCCAGGCAGGGACACGCTTCTCTTTCCCAGTAGTAATATGGAAAAATATATGCACCATCATTTTATCATCTAGCTTACAAGGAGGTGTGTTAAATCCCTGCCGTGAGAACTAGCTAGCAGATTGATTGTTTGCTGAGTGAAGTAGATATTTATATAAAATATTTTGAACATTTAAAGGTTTGGACGCACAAACAGCTTTATACTCAACGGGCCTCATTTATTTATCAAACAGGACACAAAATTAATGCACTCGTACATCTTTCACGCCGTTGATGAAAATCCAGTTTAGTTTGTTTAAATTCAAAGGAGATGAGGCGGACTCCCTCATGTGATCCTTGTTTCGTTCACTTTAAATTCAGACAGTTGCCAATTTTATAATTAATTTTTTTATAATATTTATATTTGAAAATTGTATGAATATATTAATGTCTTTTGCTGTAGACGCAAATTTCATGAAAATGTAGAAAAATCACATTTTATATTAATGACGTGATTCAAAACTGATCAAAAATAAACTTGTGAATGAATTAAGTCTAGTCATTCAAAAAGGATAAAAGTAATGGCACCCGAGTCCGAGCTTTTATTAGGATAAAAGTAATGGCACCCGAGTCCGAGCTTTTATTAGGATAAAAGTAATGGCACCCGAGTCCGAGCTTTTATTAGGATGAAAGTAATGGCACCCGAGTCCGAGCTTTTATTAGGATGAAAGTAATGGCACCCGAGTCCGAGCTTTTATTAGGATAAAAGTAATGGCACTTGAATCTGTGCTTTCATCAAGATAAAAGTAATGGCACCGGGTCTGAGCTTTTATTAAAGTTAAAGTAATGGCACCCTAGTCCGAGCTTTTATTAGGATGAAAGTAAGGGCACCCGAGTCCGAGCTTTTATTAGGATGAAAGTAAGGGCACCTGAGTATTGCTGCTAGAAGTTTTAGCTCCCTTTTTTTGTGTCACTTTCAGCTCACTGTGAGCTTTTTGCCTATTATTGCGGATGTCACTAAACGTAAATCGGCTGTGCTGTGAACACGCTAGGGTCATCGACTACTGACTGGCACTTATCAACATGTTTGCATGAAAAATCTAGACAGAATTTCTTACAATTCAGACAACAGAATTTTTTTTTTTTTTGGAACGCCAGATTGGAGAAGTTTTCGCCATCAGGCTTACAAGAAGTGATCTTCCAAAGTTTATGTAAAGCAGCAGAACGTAGTGGCATGTAAGAGAGAGAGAGAGAGAGAGAGAGAGAGAGAGAGAGAGAGAGAGAGAGAGGGATTCCACAAACATGTTCAAGGAAAACTGTCCCGCAAAGAGCGTGTTAAAAATAGGACTGAAAGCAAGGAAAGCCACTGGTGTGTATTTTGTCTGAGATGAAGCTGAGAAAGATGGCAGATCAGTGCTTGACAGGAGAATGTGAGAGAAATGGTAAATGAGCGATTGGTGTTTGTGTGTAAACATAAAAAAGAAAAAGTAGTGTGAAATGAATTGTGCTTGATATAGTGTGAGATAGGAGGTGGTAAAGGTCCTGAAGTGTGTGTGTGAATACAAATTTCCACAAATAGTACATCAACAACACAAACCAAAATTGTAAATAATGGATTTAAAAACAAAACAAAAAAACAACATT
The DNA here is from genome assembly GCA_030522415.1 of Channallabes apus. Lineage (NCBI taxonomy): Eukaryota > Metazoa > Chordata > Actinopteri > Siluriformes > Clariidae > Channallabes > Channallabes apus. The sequence goes on from CM060107.1 coordinate 14,136,726, forward strand.
TTAAGGCCAATTTTCCCAAAATACTGCAGCAAGGAGATAATACACCACACACTAACAACTTTAAAAGCAGACAACTTTTACCAAACATGTGTATGACTGCAGGGTTTCCATATCAGGAGTCGGTGGCTCACTGGCTGCCGGGTTGGGGGGGGGGGGGGGGGGGAATCCATGTGGAACCTGCGCTTTCCAGTTCATACTAAATGTAAAATGTACAGTGCCGACAAGGTTTTCAGACCCTTTCATGTTTGCTACATTTTGATGTTTCATGCTGATCTTAAAATATATTAAAATCCTCCATCTCCCTTTTATCATTCTATACACAATACTCCAAAATGTTTTGTTCATTTTTCAAAACTTAAAAGGAAAATATCCCATTTACTGCCATTTTTTAGTACTGGGTTAAAACACCTCTGGCAGCAATGACAGCCACAAGTCTTCTTGTGAACATTTCTACAAGCTTGGCACATTCTTGCATTCTTATTGACAGAATTGTTAAAACTCAACCGGGTTGAATGGGTGCCAACCACGTTCAGGATTCTCCAGAGATGCTCTCTTGGGTTCGGGTCCAGACTTTGGCTGGGCCGCTCCAGGACTTTCACAGAGTTATTGTGAAGCCACTCCTGTGTTTTCTTGGCGTTGTGCTTTGGGTCACTGTCTTGCTACAATGTAAAGAGTTGCGCCAGCCTGAGCACTCTGGAGAAGATTTACACTCGCGATAGCTCTTTACTTTGTCTGCCATCTATACGGACTAATCTCATCGTCCCAGTCGCTGAAAAATATCCCCACAGGATAATGTCCGAGTTCTTGATTCCAAATAGTCTGATCTTTGTGTCATCCGACTCCCAGCTAGATATCATTTGCGTTTTAGTGAGAAATCTGGCTGCTGTACCACAGAAGCATGATCGGTTTAGAGCATGGTGATGGTTGTCCTTCTTTAATGCTCTCCCATCTCCACAATAGAACTCAGGATCTCATTTATAGTTGGCCTTGAGTTCTTGATTTCCTGTCTGACCAAAGCCCTTTGTCCCAAATGTACCTTTTCGAAATATGTCTAATAAATAAAAATGGATTTCAATCAAGCTGTAGAATCGTCTCGAGGACCATTGATAGGAGCAGAATGTGGCAGAGCCCAATTGCAAGTGTCACAAAGGGAATGAATACGCAAGTAATTGGGATATTTCAGGCTTTTTCATTTAATGAATTAACAAAACACTTCAAACACATTTTTTTCCCCTTTCGCCATTGTTAAAATAATTTTAATCCATTTTTAAACGAATGTGAAATCTAACAAAATGTGGAAAACTTCCCTTTAATGACCGAAAAACAAAAATGACTAAGCTGTACTAATTTATTTAACACTCAGCTTTCTCGTGTTGTTTAATGCACTCAGGTGAAACGATGAACACACAACCTCGAGTAGCTCAGTTCTTATTGTGGGAAATTTGGCCCCTCAGTGATCCCTCAGGCTGTTTCAGCATCACTACACCATAACATGCACGATTTATTTCTACTGAACATCAACACACACGTTACACATCACAAGGCAGGCAGGACATCATGTGGATGGAGTCATCATGGTGACATGGGTTTGCTTCAGGTCTGGTGTGTGTTTAAGTCACAGACACGTCGGCGTACACATGACGGGAGGCCACAGAGAGGAATCATGCGTACGTAACGGGTTCATGCAGACGATGCAGCTACAAACTGTCGCAGACACGTTCACGTCCTTCTCGAGGAATGAAGTGATCAAATCTCACCAGGGAAGCTTGAGGCATGTGTGTGTTACCTCGTTTGTTTAACCAATTTCTGGTTATTCAAAAGGGGCACAGGGCAAGTGGGGTGGCGAGGACACGAGTGTTTAGGGAATCTGAGCTATACTGAACAGATTCTCACACTCTTACAAGTTAACATGTTGAAAACTTACCATTAAGTGATCTTTCTAGAAATTCACATCGACTGAGTAGCTGTTGGACTCCTTGTCAATCATTTTTATGAAATTTCCTGCCAGGCGTTTGCTAATTAGCTGATGATCTTTGCTTCCTGAGTTGTCCAAGAGCACATTTACACCTGGCATTCTCATGGAACTGATTTATAATTACACTGTTTCCTAATATGTTAAATGTCAGATTCATGTTTTGCCAAAAGTATTCGCTCACCTGCCTTCACATCCATATGAACTTGAGTAACATCCGATTTTTAATCCGTAGGGTTTTAATATGATGTTATGATGACCTCACAAATGCGCTTCTTAGAAGAATGGTCAAAAATTCAAATAAACACACACTCCTAAACCTTGTGGAAAGTCTTCCCAGAAGAGTTGAAGCTGTTGTAGCTGAAAAGGGGGGCGGGGCCAACATCATATTAAACCTTACGGATGCTACTCAAGTTCATATGCATGTGAAGGCAGGCGAGCGAATATTTTTGACATTATAGCGTAACTTGATTGAAAAACATTTCTGCAACACTATGGTTTTGGATTGGTGCTTTTATTTAAAAAAAAAAGTCATGAGGACTGAGTCGACCTTTTAGACGCTGTTTAAACAGCTGCAGCTTCATTACAGGTTACCCATGATCAGCAATTATGTACGGAATAAAACTAAATAAAAAACTGATCTATTAAACAGCTGGATTTTTATGGTGCACTCGTGGATTGTGATTAGACTTTAAATAACAGCTTTTATCATGAGGATGTCATGTTGTTTGGTGAAACAGCCATTTTTAGCCATCAGACATTTCTAGTTCAACCTTTTTTAATACTGTTTTAAAGGCTTTTCAAAAATAAAAAATAAATAAATATTGCCTGTTTCCAGTTTTAATTACATGTAAATAATGTATGGTTCATTGTGCTGAAGAGTTATAATTGTAAAGATTATTTAAAACCCAGTTTAACAAAATTTATTTGCGTGTTCTATACAATGAATATTCATGTACAGTTGACATCCCCATTACCCCCCAAGAGTACCCTTATAATGCCTATTTTCATAGTTTATATGCTAAATATGCTCTCAAAAATTTCAGTTCAAACTCAGCTTAATACAGTATCCTTAAAAAATTTAATATAAAACTTTAAATACAAGAATTTAACATTTAACATTAAATTTAATTAAACAAAAATGCTGCCTTATATCTAAACAAATAATTCACTCCTACTAACCCGGGATGGAAATATGTGAATGGTTAAGAGTATACCACCTGTTATTACACAGAAAAAGTTATATTTTCTGCTAGGGGTGTCAACTATAACCGATTCGGCAATGCATCGCGATGCGGGGCATGAACGATTCAGCATCGATGCGGCAAAGTGCCACAATCGATTATATCACTGTTTATTTTCTGGCGGAAAATAAAGTTGTTAAGTTTCAAATACTTCCGGTTCCGGGGGAATAACAACAACAACGAGCAAGATGGCTGAGGCGGAGAAAAAAAAAATTGCCTTGTGTGCAGTAGAATTTTGATGGATCGCAATGCATCATAGAATCGAATCGTTACCTGGTGAATCATAATCGAATCGTGAGGGCAGTGCCAATGCACACCCCTATTTTCTGCCTCAGATGCCTCAAACGTCTCAAAACTCATCAGTGAGCAATTAAGCGGCTGCGAGCACACGGGGCATCGAACACGGACGATTTTCTAGACTAAATTGCGCTCGTAGTATTTTGAGACTTGTGTAAGCATGTACTGTATAATGAGAGGATTTTGAGACAAATTTGCTCATAAAGTTTGGAGGCTCATAACTTGCAAAATTCTTGATATCGTGACACCATAAAAATCTGTTTCTGCTGTACCAATTGGAAGCTTGTTCGCTCTGTACAAAATTGTTTTTATCTGAGGCTGAAGGGTCGATCACTGGATCACTGTATTCAAATTGAATACCAGCCAATTCTGGTCGGTGCACTATTTACATCTTACAGCACAGTGAACTGATTTATTATTATTTTTTTAAATAAAAAAATGGAAAAAACAAAAGATTAAACAGGACTTTACATTCCCTACCACTCTTAATGAAAGATTTGTGCAGTTACACAAATCTTTAGACTTAGGGCTGAAACGATTCCTCGAGTAACTCGAGTAATTTGATTACAAAAAATGATCGAGGCAAAATCTTCTGCCTCGAAGCTTCTTTTAATTAATGTTAAGAGCTTGCGTTATATTTCTGTGCAATCATTTGTTTGGCGTGACGCAGCGCGCTTCCGGATGGAAGACGCCATTAAACACCGACGAAGAAGCAGCGCATACGTCACCCACAAAGCGGAAGGAGACGCAAACAGTTAGCTGTGTAATGATTTGAGGGAGCGTTCTGTTGAGGGCTGCGAAATGAAAGGGAGCGATAAAAATATCAGCGAGCCGAGAGAAGAGAACTTTTAGTCCTGAAAGTTAAGTTGCACAACTTAGCGTTTTTGCATAATTATTTATTTTAATGTTTGCCTTCGTTTTTTGATAGTCATTTGAAAGACCTTTTTTTTTTGTTTTTGCATCTGAGAAAAGGCTTTAAAATAAGAATATATATCACTGTAATGCACTTTATTCATCTCAGTCAACTTTAAGCTATTCCTTGCATTGTGAATAATGACAATGTTCATTTTTGATACAATGCTGTATTCATTATAAAAATAAAAGTAGATTTTTCTAAAAAGAAAACCAATTAATCTTTGTTTCTCTTATATATTTTACATTTCTGTTCAATTAAGCAAAAGTACATTTTATATATCCGATTAATCGATTACATTTTTGGTAGAATACTCGATTACTAAAATATTCGATAGCTACAGCCCTAATTTAGACTAGAGATGTTCCGATACCATTTTTCCCCTCCCGATACCGATTCCGATACTTGGGCTCAGGGTATCGGCCGATACCAAGTACTGATCCGATACCTGGGTGTGTATCTGTACAGTGTGTGTGTGTATGTGTGTGTATATATATAATGTATGTATGTGTAAATATATATATATATATATATATATATATATATATATATATATATATACATATATATACACACACACACATAATAAATATATAATTTCTTTTTTAAGTAAAATACTACTAGCCCTGTGTAACGGGTTCGACCCCAAGTGCACGGGCGACACCATGAAACACGGACACGAGGCGAGGTCTTACAGGGAAAAGGGTCATTTATTTAGAAAAATGGGGAAGGAAAGGGTTAAAGGCTCTCTGCGGTCTTTTCCCCTTCTGCGGCAGGGATGCGAAGGCGGGCTCTACGCGGAAGTGAAGGTGCCGCGGGAGCTCGCGCAGCTCTTGCAGCTCGTTCACGCGCTCCTCTCACGGAGATTAAAGGCGCCCCCCTTTTTAAAGTCTCTGGGGCGCATCACATCGCCCCGCTCTTGTGCCACTGTCTCTCATAAAATCCACCGCGTCGCAAAGTCCAGCTTCCCAAAAGTCAGACCCCGAGCTACACTCCCCGCTGTGTTTTATAGCGCCGATAGCTCATGGGCCTGATTGCCTGATTCTGCGGCCCTGCTACTTCACATACCTAAAGGGTGGGGAGGCCGCCTAACTAGTGAGCGAGGTGCGATATCAATTTGGGCGCACGCCCATCACAGGCGCACGCAGTGACACTCTGTAAGTAAGCTAAGCTAGCAAAACTAGCGGGCATAAATAGGTTATGTTTAGGAAAATGGTATCGGATCGGTACGTGTACTCAAATACTCGCCGATTCCGATGCCAGCTTTTTTTGTGGTATCGGCAGCATTTCCGATACCAGTATCGGAATCGGAACAACCCTAATTTAGACGGTCAATTTTTCAGCCTTTAGTTACTAATAACATGTTCATCTCTAAAAATACTGTTCAACCTTATTGAAATCAGAATAGTGCCACAGATAGACATGATTAAATTACACTGGTGCCCAAAACAGAGCATTTAAGTCCTAGTATGGCACCTTTATATGGCACCTTTTGCCTTTGACAGATCTTCTTTTTTTTTTATCCTATTCATATAGAACATGCTGCAAAGACGTTTGTGTAAAACTGGGTTTTGGTTCTTCTGTAAGTAGTTTGTAATTTGCGCAGAAAAAAAAAAATCTCTAAGCTTTTTCTGTACACAAACTGTCCAAATTGTTCTTATTTCCTGCTTGGTTCATATGAAGATTATAGAGGTGAATTGATATCCAAGAGAGATTTACACCCCAGGTTGAACAATCTAATGTAAATAGAGCATGAAAGAGCCAGGTGTAAAAAGGTTCTGTGTGTACAGTATATGTACATATATATATATATATATATATATATATATATATATATATATATATATATATATTTATAGATAGATAGATAGATAGATATGTGTGTGTGTTTAATCTCACTGACCTGTTTAATAGTATCTTGTTTGGAGTTGTTCCTTTTCCTTCTGGACATGGCTGCTGGTTCTGGCTCTAAATGTGCATCATTGTGTGCTGGGCTCAGGCTCTAAGTATACGAGACTATGCGTTAGGCGATGCAGCGAGCGCTATGCTTAATGACAGGGACTTTAGCAGGATTGGGGATTGTTTCTCCAGCCAGGATCAAATGAAATCAGGTTTCTGATCACTCTTCCTTGAGCCGGAGTGTCGGTTGCGCACGGCTCACCTTGTCGTTGGGGTCTTGTTTTCGGTTGGCCTCTCGCCCGCGGAGGCTCTTGGCGCTGATGCCCGATTCGGACGTCTGCATGATGAGCTGGGTCGCCAGGAACTGCTGGATCTGCTCCAGGACGTCGCGCTGCATCTCCAGGGCCATGTGGTAGACGTCATGGTCTGAGCTGTTGTACATGACCGCGTTCTGAAACATTAGCATGATGTCTCGCTGGAACTCGGCCGTCGTCCGGATCTGCCCCGTCTCGATGTTCTTTTTGATTGCCGAGAGGTCCATGGGCCTGATCGAGAGGGTGGGAGGTGTGTGAGACTGTGGAGCTGGACTTATCGATGTTGTTGAAGCTATTCATTTACATTTAAAATCACTCATCCAAAAACAATACGAAAAAAATTTGCTAGTTTAGCGATTGCTCTTAGTAATATGACCTCGACGTCACGTCTATGTGTTTAAGTACCTGTGTACGATGCTGTGGTATCCAGGGGCGATGTCATCGGATACAGGCTGCAGAAATACACTCGCATACCTGCACGCATCACCAAACATGAGTCTTAAAGCCACAAGCCAGAAAGTAACCATTATAAACGTTTGATTTAACAGAGCTAACCTGTGATTGGCTGCTGCTCGCCACACCAACATGATGGCCTTCTTCCAGATCTTTTGGGCCTGCAAAGCCTCCTGATCCTCACTGCACATCGAACTGGCACGCAGGAGGACAACGGCAGACGATAAACTAATTATTTAACGAGTTTAGACATATTCCGTTTTTCCGCAAACTCTGCAAACACCCCACACAACTACTCACAACTGGGATGAGGCGGGGCTGCTGGCGGTGGAGTCTGCTGTGGTGTAGCGCTGGGAGTTGGTGCCGTACCCGTCCTCGCTCTCGCTCGCCGGGGGGTCCACCTCTGAAAGATATGGTCCCTCGCCGCATTCCTTCATCTCCATCCCTTCGTCTGCATCCACCTCACTCCCTCCGTCCTCGTCCTTCACTTCCTAGAGCGAGAAGAGAGACATATCCACACAAAACATTTAGCAGAGTCGAGCCTGAAGTATTTCTTTTTTCAGCGACTTAGTTATTTATCTTTTCCTCTTCATCTTCTTCACCTGGTTGTCGGCTTCATTTTCTTCTTTTTTTTTGGGGGGGATGGGGGTTCAGATCCTTATTTAGTCGTGTCCAATTCCTCCCCGTCACTAGGGGGCGCTACCACATTAAGGCTACTACTACCACTCAGTAGGTAGGGCCAAAGACTGTAACGTGTTTCCTCTGAACCACGTGACGCCAGCTGACTGCATCTTTTCGCACTGCTCGCTCACACACCGTTAGGGGCGGCGTAACACACTCGGAGGAAAGCGCTATCCGCTCCTTCCGCTTGCGTGAGCTCATAGACGCCCCTGATCAGCTGTAGAGCCGTGATTAATGTGGGAACACGAAGTACCTCTCATCCCTCCCCTCTGAGTGAGCTCAGCCAATCAGCTCTCTCTAGACCTCCGGCTGCGTGAGGTTACAGCATCATCCGGGAATCGAACTCGTGATCTCCGGATGATAGGGCGAACGTTTTACCACTGCGCCACTCGGAGGCCCATCGGCTTCATTTTCTATCCATTGTTGAGAACTACAGTTAAAGATCGCGTACCTTTGGGTCTCTCCCGGAGGCAGAGCTGTCCTCTGAGTCGAGGCAGGGCGTCTCAGCCTCCGGCTGCGTCCACTCCTCGCTCTCGCACTTCACCGACGGACTGGGTGTCCTGTTCTCCGTCTGCTCCTCCTCCCTGGCTCCGTCCTCCTCTCCTTCCCTCTCTTCTTCTCCTCCTCCTGCTGTCTCAGGCTCACGTGAGTTTCCCGGAACTGCCGCGGGAGTGGATTCGTGGTCCTCCATGGGCAGCTCGGACACTCCGGTCTGTCCTATCTCTTCCACCATGACAGATTCTACCACGATAGCGGCGGGCACAGGAGAGGGAGAGCTAAGCTGAGGAGTGGTGAAAACTCTAGATTCCGGCTCGGGGGGTTTAAATGGCTGAGACTCCCAGGGGTCGGAGAGAGAGTGACCCCCGACTACTGCCTCCTCACAGAGGGAGAGAGCAGCCTCAACTGCTGCTGCATCCAAAACCTCCACTGAGTCGTCCACCTGAGAGAGAGAGAGACAAAAGTGTGAGAGAAAAAAAAAAAGTGAGAGAGTAAGAGAGCACATCATAGAATTGTTGTAAACCCCCAGTTGATGCTTTCGTGTGTCGCTGTTTTTTTTTTTTGTACCTTTTCTTCAATAATGGCTATAATGTCCCCCACTGTCTCCAGGTCCAACTCGTCTTCCATGTAAGACACAGCCACCAGATCCTCCACCAGCTCACCCTCCCGCTCTTCTGTCTGCTCCGACCCAGACTGTACCGTCAGCACTGACTCTGGACCAGAACATTCTGCTACTGCAGCTCCTAAACACACACATACACACAGTTTAGTTCCAGCATCAAAAACAGGACTAATGCGTCTCCTCATGTTTAACTGGTGGTGGTGGTATAATGTACTTGAGTTGAAAATGCAGCAGGAAGCTTAAAAATGCCCAATCGCAGCGAGATTTATAAATCAGTCTGATTTAACAAGTATCACAAACTGCACATAGATGGACAAAAAAAAACATAAAAAAGTGACATGAAGGTAGTAATATTACAAGAAAAAAAAACAAACAAACAAAAAAACACATACAATGCAAGTGTGTGGTTAAATTAAAGGAATACTCCAGACAATTCTTCCATTATCGCATCTCGAACGTACAAAATATTACCACACGTTTCATGATAAAAGCACAGCAGAACCTCAGCATACAAATTTAATTAATTCAAGATATTATGGCAAAAATTCCTACTGTGATACATATTTTTTTCATAAGAAAAAAAATGTAAATGCAGATAACTACATTAGGTTTGATTGGATTTTGTCATAATCCATTCCAGGTACATTTTACCAATATTACAAAAGTTTTTTTGAAAACCCATGTAGGTTTGTAATGCATGCTAAGGGCGATGTTGGTATTGTGGGTTGACTCTTTCGAAGCCTTCACTGACTAAAATCAAGCGAAGCAAGTTTGATAATTTTTTTCAAAAAACAGCTCACGGACCATGCGCGACTTCGACGTTTATATGCTGAGGTTCCACTTTATTTAATTTCATTCTATTGTGCATCTCCATTAGGTTGAAAATCGTTGAAGTATTCCTTTAAAGATTTTGCTCAGATGACTGCCTTTGTAAACTGACATATGGAAAAAAGAAACCGACACCGAGCTGTAACAATAGAGTGTAAGAGGTAAAGAGACCTGTGCTGGGTATAAAGTGGTGTCCAGAGACGGGAGGAGCTACAGTGGGGGGGTTAGAGGGCTCAGCGCTGGCTGACATCTGGACTGGGGGCGCGGCTTCCAACAAACGTGATAATGTTGGCGCATCTGACACACAGACACACAAAACATAGATATAGCGCTAAAACCACACATACTAGGCACAGGAAACTAGTGACAGGGAGAAAAAATAGAATAAAAAAAAAAAGCTAGTCGCCGATGCAACGTAAAGCTATTTCTGTTTAAAAATCCGACAGACTGCAGGGATGTCCTTAAGTCCCACCGATAAGGGAAGCGCCAGACAGCCATCGCTCCAAATCAATCATATTGTTCAGCCTTGCTTTTCTTCTTCAACTTTGTTTTTAACCAAACGTAGGACGATGGAGTTATTTTATTTTTTTACAGTCTGAAGTAGTGACGTAGTGAATGTCCACCCCTTCAGTCACATTATAAATTTTTGCGTTAGAATGCATCCGAATATTTTTATTATTATGGCACTTGTACTTTTACACTGACAGACAGAGCAAACATGAGCAGGAGCGCTACATGGCAATGCTTCACTCAGAGGGACTCACAAAGCGCATTTCATATTTATCATGTAAATATACACCATCTTTATCCCACTTGTAAACAGAACTAACTTCATTAAACCTGTTTGCTCTTTCTGTGCACTAACTATAAAGTATACTTAAAAATAGGTAGTCCCCGACTTGTGAACAAGTTCTGTTCCGGGAGCACGTTCGTAAGTCCGATTTGTTCTTAAGTACAACAAACTGAGTCCTTGATGCCTTTGACACAAAAAGACAACGTAAAGCATACCAATCCGCTCGGCTTAATCTGTTCCCTTTCCGTGCCTGAGGAAATTAATCTTTGGTGAAATTTAAGTGTTGTCTTTTTGTCGCAGAGTTTTGTTGAGGATTTTCTATAATTAGCATTATTCTCCATCGGGACAGCTTTATAGGACAGACGTTTTCTATCATCGTGCACCCGGACTGATTCATTGAAACCGGTGAGGTTGATTCATTTCTCCCGCATCCCCAACACCCACACACATACAATATACCGGACTTTAGACATTTTATACATTCACTTACACACTGAAAATCTTGTATACACGTGTAAATATTGGTATCTGGGGCACTGCAGTGTCTATTTTTCATATAATACACGTGAACTACTTCTGTAGTAGAACCGCGGTCCTTTCGTATCTGCGGAAATTCGTAACTCAAATGGTCATAAGTCAGGGACTCCCTGTAAACAATAATAAATTACAAATTAGTGTTTTTATTGCTTTGAAATACATTAAATAATGAAAGTATAGTCGTTTTCATCCATAACAAAACCAGCAACATGTAACGATAGTTGTTAGAATTGTAATAAGCCGATGCATTAAGAATAAACGTACTGTAATTTACTTAAGCAAATTAATAATATTAGTAGGACTGTTAGAGATCGGTACTCCTGAGAGAAACACTGATTAAAAGCAAACGTCAGGAATTTATAGGATTAAATCCAAATCCGGGCTGTAAACATCTCTGCACGTGGCATTATTAAAACATGTACATTAAGCACAGAAACCTGAAATGATGATTTAGACACACTAAGGTTTTACCTGTCGAGACGTCATGGCTGGTGGCATGAATGGCTGCAGGAACGTGAAGATCCACACTGTGAGCACCATTACTGAGAGCTGCAGCCACCTCGCCTTCTACCACCTGAATGCAACATAAACAGCACGATTTTAATTAACACAACCCACAAACTTAAAGAAAAAAAAAAAAAAAAAAAAAGGCAAGCTACAATGCTTTTTCGATTTAAATTGGTTACGCTTACCAGTCTGGGGCTGGCTGATAGGAGGCTACCTTTCTTCAGCAGCTCAGACAACAACGGCGAAGGCGGGGGCGTGGCTTTCTGATTCGGAAGCTTCTTCTGTGGGGATTCGTCCATCAGAGAACCCAGACTTCCCTCTTTATGCACTGGACCGGTTGACTCAGACACCGGCATGAACACTGGCACGACCTGTGCCTGAGGAAAACACACAATGATTACAATGCGAGGAATCATTGGCATTTTGCAACTAGCGGCGCTTAAACACGAGAGACTGCTACAGAGGGGCATGAACGCACCATAGGACTGGAACAGGACTCATCCATCATTGGCTGAGAAGTGTCAGGCTGCGAGACATCCATGCTGGGTGACCCCGCCCCCAGGGGAGAACGTACGGTGATGCTCGGGTGCCTCTTTGTGTTTTTAGCAGCTTGTCGTGCTGGAGATGGAGAAAAAAGGTTTTTTTTTTAATACCTTTAATATTAAATGTAAAATCAGGTCCATTTGATTGTGTTCTTCTGCACCTACCCTGATAGGCCGCCTCTGTAGCCCTCCGCTTCTGCTCAGCCTCCTCCTCCTCCTGTTTCTTTTTTCTGTCAGATACATTCACATACCATAAGTGTGCAACACTAATTACAGCAATCAACAGAATTTTATAATATGAGAACGTAGGGGTGCGGATGTTCCTTTAGTGGCCAGCAAGTGTATGTAAAAACAGGGTGTGTAACTTACAACTCATGCTCATGTCTACGTTCATCAAAACTACTTAACTATGCTTACTTTATACAGGCAGTCCAGGACTTACGAACAAATGTCAGCAGATACGAACAGACTACAGTTCGTCGAACATTTGTAGATCCGAAGATATCACGGGAGTACCTCATGTGTATTGTATAAAAAATAGACACTGTGGATTGGTATCAAAGGCATGTAAAACTCACTTTATCGGACTTAAGAACAAATCAGACTTACGAACATGGGGACTACCAGTAAATACTTGCCCATAAAGACAAATAAATTATTCCTACTGGGAAAATTCTTCTACACACCCTTATACATTCTCAAGAGAACAGCATGGCGTGTCAATAATACACAGGAACTGAAAAGCTCTCCTTACTGTTCAATCTCTGCCCAGAGCTCCTCAAGCTTGGAGTCCATGTGTCCTGTCTGAATCAAGTCAACCTCCTTCTTCAGTTTCCTACAAACAAACAAACAAAAAAAGTTCAATAATTAACTCAAAAGCTGAAAGGATTACTATTATTGCTTAATAACTCAATGTGGATATGTTTCATCTGCAAAATAATCAGCGACGAATTAATGAAATTTTGTTTGGTGTTTCCCACAGGCCTGAAATATACTCGTAGTGGAAGCCAGCGGAACTGGACGGCTTTACTTGCCAACACAAAAGTGGTCTCCTACATACAGCAAATGACACATACATAAGACCTTTAAAAACAATATTTTGATTACCTAATGATTCTATTAATTTTACATTTCAGAGATCCAGCATCTGTACCCACCTCCTTATATCATATGTGCAGTGTAACACAAAGTAAAAAAAAATTAAAAATTAAGAACTAAACACCTTGGTGTTTACAAAATGAGACAGTTTTGGTCGCCATTAAAAACAAAAGCATTTGTCGCATTTTTTTGCATTACTATGTTTTAACAAATATTTAAGGGTCAGGACTAGTGATGCACCGAAATTAAAATTCTGGGCTGAAGCCGAAAATTTAGGATGCATTTGGCCGGAAAATAAAACCGAAAACAGCTCCTTTTAAAAACTTTAAAATTTGCAAACACACTTACTCTATATTTGTATTGTAATAATGTATTGTAATTTACATTTAGTCATTTGGCAGACGTTCTTATCCAGAGCGACTTACATTTTTATCTCATTACACAGCTGAGCAATTGAGGCTCAAGGGCCCAACAGTGGCAACTTGGTGGTTGTGGGATTTGAACCTGGGATCTTCCGAACCGTAGTCCAATGCCTTAACCACTGAGCTACCCCTGGTAATTCATATTCTTATATTCGAATTACAATACAGAATATATAAATTACTAGGGTTGTTCAGATTCCGATACTAGTATCGGAAATGCTGCCGATACCACAAAAAAACCTGGCATCGGTATCGGCGAGTATTTGAGTCCCACGTACCGATCCGATACCATTTTTCTAAACATAACCTAGTTATGCCCGCTAGCTTTGCTTACTTACAGAGTGTCACGGCGTGCGCCCAAATTGATAACGCTCCTCGCTCACTAGGCAGCCTCCTCTCCCCCCCCCTTTAGGTATGTGAAGGAGCAGGGCCGCAGAATCAATGGAAAAAATGGTAGCAGAACATCTCTATGAATTACAATACATTATTACAATACGAATTTGGAGTAATCATGTTTTAATTTGGCGGCACAGTGGTGTAGTGGTTTGCACTGTCGCCTTGCCTCGTGCCCTAAGCCTCCTGGGATAGGCTCCAAGTCCCCGCGACCCTGAATGTGAGCGGTTTAATTTTTTATTTTTTTTATTAAAATTTTTTATAGATTATATATCTATATAGATTGTTTTTGTGCTTGTTTTAGGTTGTTCATGCAGCCATATAATTATAATAATAATAAGAAGTGTATTTTGTAGATTCCACATTTATGAGACATCATATCCATATTCCGGCAACATTGAAATGTTTTAAAAGCAGTGATAACTTTGACTCTACATGACATATCAGAAAACTCAAATACGCAGGTTGATGTCTGAAGCCTCCCCCAGATGATGAGATTTCCCCACCTAAATATGGTAACCATGATGCACTTAGTGTACAAGGTAAATGCGTCAGGGTCAAAGGTCACATGTCAGGACAGGCACCTGTATTTCTCCTGAGTGTCTTTGAGGAGTTTTTTGAGCTCGTCGATCCTCTCTGCTGTGAGCCTGCGTACGATCACGTCCTCGATGGTCTCGACCACTTCTCCCTTTTCACCACGCTTCCGCCTGGGGAACGTCAACACACCGTCAGCGTTCAAAACCCTCATGAGTCATTTAAGTAGCATGCTCAACACTGATCCTCTAAAGTCTTTAAAAGGGATGTGTGTGCGAAAAAACATCTTGAGTGTACTTAAGTACTACATAACTGCAATGACATGAGGTTTCCAGAGAAACGAGACACATGTCAAAGCAAAGTGCTTTATTTAGCTGCTTAGCTCCTCTGTACAACATTATTGTCTCAAATTTCTCTTCTCTGGAAAGGTTCTGTACTAAATTGCACTTAGTTGCTAGGCTTATTATTCAGGTGCATTATTGCACATTATAGCAAGCAGGAACAATTTCATGGTTTTAATAACACTAGGATTTTCATATTTACAGGTAGTCCTTGACCTATGAATGAGTTTCGTCCAGGGACTACGTTTGTAAGTCAGATTTGTTCTTAATTCTGACAAAGTGAGTCTTATACGCCAATTAATTTGGAAATGGAATTGGAAAGGAATTTCACACAAGTCAAGTGTAACAGTGTTGTCTCTGCGCCTTTAAATCACGCGAGAAATCATGTAGCCATTTTATTCGTAGAGTTCAGACTGTGAACTCTACTTTGTTGAGGATTTTCAAAATTACGATCATTGACCATCAGGAGGGCCTTACAGGACAGTTATTTTCCATCAACTGTATCACTGAAACAGGTGAGGTCGACTTATTTCTCCCGCACACATATACAATATACCAGTCTTTAGACATTTTATACATTCACTTACACACTGAACATACTGTATATAATTGTATATATTGGTATCGGGAATAGCTCACAATACACGTGAGCTATTCCCATGATTTGTTCGCATCTACTAATGGTTGTAGAACCGCAGTCCGTTTTGTGTCTGTGGAAATTCATAACTCGAATGTTTGTAAGTCGAGGACTACCTGTATTTATTTTGTTAACATTTGCAGGCATCCAATCTCTGGTTCTTTAAACTTAGAGATACTATGTGCAGTATGGGACTTGTTACACTCACTTTGGGGCCTCTGTGGTCTCCAGGAGCTCTGAATACTGGGAAGCGCAGTGCTGCAATGGTCACAAAAAAAACAAAACAAAAAACAGAAATGTGTGCTAATCTTGAGAAAAAATTTATCTCAAAGCTGTATGATCTTTCTCCAGTGACCTGGGTAGATAATCTTAAAACACTTCCTTATCTGTAACTTTAGCACATTTAAATACCTTTTGAGAAAACCAGTCTGGAGGGCGGCCCTGCTCGGAGAAAGGTTTGATGGCTCGACTCACAGACACCCTGCAAGAAGAAGAAGAGTGAGAGGAAAATTAGTGCTCATACATGCAATAGAAGTGTATTTTTTTTTAATATATAATGTTTTTACATGCCTTATATGTTTACTAATGCTTGTGGTTTTGAAATTTGCCAATTATCAAGTTCACTCAATAACAGCACTTATTCTTTAGCACTCTTTCTTTAAAGCATTTAAAAATAAAGATCTCTATTACGCACATCTTTCCTTTTCTATTTATTATTATGGATCATTCTTTTTTTTTTGCATATACAGTATATATACAAATAAACACATTTCACACACACATATGTACAGTGCTCAGCATAAATGAGTACACCCCACTACATTTGTCAGAAAACCTTTAGTTTCCTTTCAGAATCAACATTTTCTATGAGATACTATACTACAAAATACTCGCACAAATTTGGGCCATTGATTGCAAACAAGATTTGCTAATTTGCACACACAAAAAAGTGATTTTCTTAACAAATTCATTAAAGCCCATGTTGCAAAAATGAGTACACCCCAATTATAGTCTTAGGAGAAAAGCCACACTTAAGACTACAAAATTCTAATTAACATGCATTCAACCACAGGTGAGTCTAATGATTCATTTAAGAGGTGTCCAGCAGGCAGGTGACTATAAAAGGGCATTACTTAAAGAAAAGCCCTTCCTATTTCATACTGTAAGCAATGGCTCCACATGGAAGAGAAATGTCAAAAAATCTGAGAAAGGAAATAATTTCTTTAAACAAGTGCGGGCTACAAGAAGATCAGCAAAACCTTACATATCAGTCAAAATACTGTAGCAGAAGTGATGCAAAAATTTAAGAAAGATGGAAGTGCAACCATTGTACAGACACATTCAGGCCATCCACGGAAGTTAACATCTCGACAGGAGCGTCTTCTGATGAGAAGGGTTCAAGAAAATCGCCATGCAAGTTCACTGCAGTTAGCTAAAGCAGTAGAAAGCCCAACTGGAGTGACCGTTTCCCATTACACCATACGGCGCACACTGCAGAGGAATGGCATGCATGGGTATCATCCATGAAGGAAGCATCTCCTAAAGCCCATGCACAAAAAAGCACGCCTACAATTTGCTAGGGCTAATGCTGAAAAAGATGAAGACTACTGGGACTCTATAATCTGGAGTGATGAGACAAAGATCACTGTTTTAGGAACTAATGGTTTTAAAACTGTATGGCGTCGTAAAGGTGAGGATTTAAAAGAAAAATGCATGGTGCCTACAGTGAAACATGGTGGTGGCAGCGTTCTTATGTGGGGCTACATTGGAGTGCTGCTGGTGTTGGGGAGCTGCATTTCATTGATAGTATCATGAACTCAACAATGTACTGCTCTATACTGAAGGAGAAGATGCTGCCATCACTCCGTGCACTTGGTAGTCGTGTACTTTTCCAACACGACAATGATCCAAAACACACATCTAAAGCTACTGTTGCATTTCTGAAGAAGAACAGGGTGAAGGTGATTGAATGGCCAAGTATGTCTCCTGATCTGAACCCAATCGAACACCTGTGGGGAATTCTGAAGCGACAAGTTGAGCATCACTCTCCATCCAGCATCCAGGCTCTAAAAAATTTTATTCTTGAAGAATGGAAAAAGATAGATGTTGCAATATGTCACCAACTTGTTCATTCCATGCCTAGAAGACTTGGTGGTGTCCTTAAAAATCGTGTTGGTCATACAAAATACTAGATGTAGTAGTTTTTGTTGCAGGGTGTATTCATTTTTGCTTTAACCAATTTGAGTAAAACTGAAGATTTTGTGATCCAAGTTATATTATTAACCTTAATTTCATGTTATGGAGTTAAACAAGTGTTCAATAAACCGCAGCCTTGTGAAAATTTTGGAAATTGTTCTTTTGTTCATTGAGCTACTGATTAAATTTATACTTTTTAAAGTGGATGTACTCATTTATGCTGAGCACTGTATATATGTTTACATGTGTGTGTGAAATGTGACTTAATATTAACATAGACACTCATTGATTTTTTTTTTTTTGATTGTGATTTTTTTTTCTTCACAAATTGATGGTGAAGCAATTAAATGTGAATTTTCTCCTTATAGCTCTTATTTAACTCTTTCTTTCTATAACTATTTAGTCCTCTTTATTCCTACTCTATTTATTTAATCTTCTTTCTTATTAATGACATGGTTTGAAGATGGACACAACACATGGGACTTTGTTGTTGTAATGGTGGTTTAGATTGCACTTATCTTCTAGCACTTAATTATTTATTTCTCCCACTGTTTGTATGTGCAGGTGCATGAATGTATGTATATGTACATGGGAGTATACATATACACACACATATATATATATATATATACTCCCATGTACATACATACGTATGTGTGTGTATATATATAATATATATATGTATGTGTGTGTATATATATATATATATATATATATATATATATATATATATATACACATTTGCCTATACATGATTGATGATATGTAATTGTTACTCCATGTTTATTGTCTCAATTTCCTTTGCGATCAATAAAGTTTATATAAAAAAAAAAAATGTGCATCCTGAATCTCTGACATCATGAGGAAAATAACATCCTGGACTCAAAATCATTTAGTCCTCATAATGGACTAAATGAGCTGTGTGTTTATGTAGATCATGCGATTGCTTCTTGTGATGTTCTGGGATGTGTTCCTCACCAGTTCTGATCTCCGCTCCTCATCACTGACGATGCCAGGCACAGCTTCTCCCGGATGGACCACGGCTCTGTTGGCCCGAGGGCCAGCATCTTGTGCTCTACACAACACAAAAACAACAAGGTTGTCATGGTTATTACTAAAAGGTTTGTTTATTTTTACAGCAGAAAAAATGAACAGACAATCTATTATTGATATATCAACATACTGTAACTGAATCTACATTCTTTGCAGCACTTTGATTTTCTTCACCCTAACATCACGACCTAAAGAGTAACCTCATTCCTAAATCACAAACTCTCTCTCTCTCTGAAATGTCCTAATGCACAACACAGCGGCTAAGACTAAGGCTAGCTCAGTAGCAACGGTAACTAGCTTAGCTCTGAACACCAACCAAGCTTGTCTTTCATCATGTTAAATATTTTGCTTAAACGAAATGCAACAAAATGAAATATTAAGTATATAATCCATGTTTATTACACAAAAGCCCCGACGGTAGTGTATAAACAGTATTTTAACTTCACTCGGGTGTTTGCTAACTACCCGTCTGACTAGCTAGCTTTTATTGTTAGCTCGCCTCACGCTAGCTTTATTTCTAAGTTTTTCATATAACTACAAGACTAACGCGCTTTAATGTTTAATGCTCCTCTCTCTCTCTCTCTCTCGTGCGCTGGTAATATTCAGCGCCAGGAAACAAATATTATTGCCACTTACTCCCGACTCCGGAGGACATTTCGACTGCTAGTTGCTCTCGGCACACATTTATCTCTATTAGCAGCGTCTCTGTGCTTGGAGCGGAGCACTTCCGGCTGCACGAGACCGGCGTCAGGGCGTCTTTAAAGGTAGTTGCGCAGCCATTTCACCCTAGAGGGGGATTAGCTCAAATGGTAGAGCGCTCGCTTAGCATGCGAGAGGTAGCGGGATCGATGCCCGCATCCTCCAAGCTACCTTTTAACTAATTTTGGGTGTGTTTTATTTTTTTTTCTTCCCCATCACATCAATCGAACTGCAGGTATAAAATTCAAACGGGTCTTATATGTACATAAACATCAAACGAAATTAAATTCGCGAAAAAAGGACCATGACGTAAAGAAGCACATGCACATGGGGGATTAGCTCAAATGGTAGAGCGCTCGCTTAGCATGCGAGAGGTAGCGGGATCGATGCCCGCATCCTCCAGTACATCTTTTAAGTACTTCTGGGTCAACATGTAGCCTCCTTTACACCAATTGTGTGGAGAAGTCGCCACAGCAAATCATTTGCCTCCATTTAACCCTATCTCTTTTGAACCCTCTTCTCAAACCCCAACTAACTTAATGTCCTGTCTCACTGCATCCATAAAACTTCTATTTGGTGTTCCTTTAGACCTCAGTTCCAGCTAGGGCTGTAGCTAACGAATATTTTAGTAATCGAGTATTCTACCAAAAAATTTATCAATTAATCGGATGAAATGTACTATTGCTTAATTAACCAGCAATGTAAAATATATAAGAGAAACAAAGATTAATTCGTTTTCTTTTTAGAAAAATCAACTTTTAATTTTTAAATGCATACAGCATTTCATCAAAAATAAATATTGTCATTATTTACAATACAAGGAATAGCTTATACCCCTATCTCACCTATGCGGTTTGACTCGCGGTGAGATGCGGTGTTGGGCATGGTGAGCCGCCGCGATTGCCCGGCGACGTTCCGCAAAGTCAAGCTTCCGCGAGAACCGCTAAAAAATGGATGGAAACTTAATCGCAGAGCCAAAACTCGCGGTGAATCATGATGCATGGTACTTCTGGCCACCACGCGAAACTGCGTAGGTGAGATAGGCGTATTAAAGTTGACTGAGATGAATTAAAGGTATTTCAAATGACTTTAAGTATCAAAAAAACTAAGACACACATTGAAATACTGTAAATAATTATACAAAAACACTAAGCTGTGAAACTAAACTTTCAGAATTAAAAGTCTAAAAATCTACAGCTTTGGCATAAGATATATACGCCTTTACTGACAATTTCTGTCGTTTTCTCTTGCTGGTTTCTTCATCTCTTGGCTCGCTGATAATTATATCACTCTGTCCCATTTTGTAGCCGCACCAAAGCGCTCCCTCAAATTAATACACAGCTAACTGTTTGCGTCTCCTTCCACTTCTTTTAAAAGAAGCTTCGAGGCAGAAGATTTTGCCTTGATAATTTTTTGTTATCGAATTATCCAAGGAATCGTTTTAGCCCTAGTTCCAACCTCAGCATCCTTCTACCAATATGCTCACAATCTCTCCTCTGAACATGTCCAAACCACCTCAATCTGGCCTCTCTGACTTTATCTCCAAAACATCTAACATGGGTTGTCCCTCTGATTAACTCATTCTTGATCCTATCTAGCCTTGTCACTCCCAAAGAGAACCTTAACATCTTCATCTCTGCGACCTTTAACTCTGCCTCCGTTTCTTCAGTGCCACTGTCTCTAAGCCGGAGAGCATCATTGGTATCACCACTGTCTTGTCCATCTTTCCTTTCATTCTCGCTGTTAGCTTTTGTGACATATCACACCTGAAACTTTTCTCCACCCTTTCCAACCTGCCTGTACACGCCACGTCAACTCCTTTCGACACTCTCTGTTGCTCTGGACCTAGATTTAACTCCTTCTGGTGTGATATTTAGTCTCTTTTACACCAATCAAGGTGCAGAAGGAAAATTAAATGCGTGTGTTGGCTCCTTACTGGCGTGCGTAAACGAGAGCACATTACCCCAGTCCTTACATTGGCTACCAATTCGATATAGAATTGATTTTAAAGTTCTGTTGCTGGTTTTTAATACACTGAATGGGTTAGCACCTTTGTATCTATCAGAATTAATATCTCTTCATAACTCCGGATGGTCTCTTAGGTCTTCCAATCAGAGACTATTAAACATTCCTCGATCTAAATTAAAATCAAGAGGTGACCGAGCTTTTGCAGTTGCTGCTCCAAAACTCTGGAACAGTTTACCGATATCTATTAGATCTGTTTCTACACTGCATGAGTTTACAGCAAAAACTCAAAACCCATCTCTTTTCACTTGCCTACAATTGAAGCTAACTGGAATTTGACACTACTGGTCTGTGCTGTATTTCATGATGTTTTAATATTTATATGTTGTTGATATTTGACCGCCTGTACAGCACCTTGGTCAACAATTGTTGTTTTTAATGGTGCTATATAAATAAAGCTGAGTTGAGTTGAGTTGTCCTACGTGTGTACATAAACATTAAACAAAATTAAAATGAGCAAAAAAAGAACATTGTCATGTTACGAAGCACATGCATGTGGGGGATTAGCTCAAATGGTAGAGCGCTCGCTTAGCATGCGAGAGGTAGCGGGACCGATGCCTGCATCCTCCAGCATAGATTTAATTCCTTTTGGTGTGACATTTAGTCAACCAATCGAGGGGCAGAAGTAAAGTTAAATGCGTGTCCTATGTACATAAACATGAAACAAAATGAAAATTAGGAACAAAAAAAAACATTGTGATGTTGCAAAGCACATGAGTGTGGGGGATTAGCTCAAATGGTAGAGCGCTCTCTTAGCATGCGAGAGGTAGCGGGACCGATGCCCGCATCCTCCAGCATAGATTTAATTTCTTTTGGTTTGATATTTAGTCTCTTTTACACCAATCGAGGGGCAGAAGATAAATTAAATGCGTGTGTTATGCACATAAACATCAAACAAAATTAAGATTAGCAAAAAAAAAAAAAAACAATTGTGATGTTATAAATTACATGCATGTGGGGGATTAGCTCAAATGGTAGAGCGCTCGCTTAGCATGCGAGAGGTAGCGGGACCGATGCCTGCTTCCTCCAGCATAGATTTAATTTCTATTGGTTTGATATTTAGTCTCCTTTACAGCAATTGAGGGGCAGAAGTAAAATTAAATACGTGTGTTATGCAGATGAATATCGAACAAAATTGAAATTAGCAACCAACAAAAACATTGTGATGTTACAAAGCACATGCATGTGGGGGATTAGCTCAAATGGTAGAGCGCTCGCTTAGCATGCGAGAGGAAGCGGGACCGATGCCCGCATCCCCCAACATAGATTTAATTTCTTTTGGTTTGATATTTAGTCTCCTTTACACCAATCGAGGGGCAGAAGTAAAATGAAATGCCTGTGTGATGCACATAAACATCGAACTAAATTAAAATTAGCAACAAAAAAAAAACATTGTGATGTTACAAAGCACACGCATGTGGGGGATTAGCTCAAATGGTAGAGCGCTCGCTTAGCATGCAAGAGGTAGCGGGACCGATGCCCGCATCCTCCAACATAGATTTAATTCATTTTCGTGTGATATTTAGTCTCCTTTACACCAATCGAGGGGCAGAAGTAAAATTAAATGTGTGTTATGCACATAAACATCAAACAAAATTAAGATTAGCAACAAAAAAAAAAAATTGTGATGTTATAAATTACATGCATGTGGGGGATTAGCTCAAATGGTAGAGCGCTCGCTTCGCATGCGAGAGGTAGCGGGACCGATGCCCGCATCCTCCAACATAGATTTAATTTCTTTTGGTTTGATATTTAGTCTCCTTTACACCAATCGAGGGGCAGAAGTAAAATTAAATACGAGTGTATTGCACATAAACATCAAACAAAATTAAAATTAGCATAAAAAAAAACATTGTGATGTTACAAATCCACATGCATGTGGGGGATTAGCTCAAATGGTAGAGCGCTCGCTTAGCATGTGAGAGGTAGCGGGACCGATGCCCGCATCCTCCAACATAGATTTAATTTCTTTTGGTTTGATATTTAGTCTCCTTTACACCAATCGAGGGGCAGAAGTAAAATTAAATGCATGTGTTATGCACATAAACATCAAACAAAATTAAAATTAGCAGCAAAAAAAAAACAATTGTGATGTTACAAAGCACATGCCTGTGGGGGATTAGCTCAAGTGGTAGAGCGCTTGCTTAGCATGCGAGAGGTAGCGGCACCGATGCCCGCATTCTCCAGCATAGATTTAATTTCTTTTGGTTTGATATTTAGTCTCCTTTACACCAATCGAGGGGCAGAAATGAAATTAAATGACTGTGTTATGCACATAAACATCGAACAAAATAAAAATTGGCAACAAACAAAAACATTGTGATGTTACAAAGCACTTGCATGTGGGGGAATAGATCAAATGGTAGAGCGCTTGCTTAGCATGCGAGAGGTAGCGGGATCGATGCCCACATCCTCCAGTATAGATTTAACTCCTTTCGTTGTGATATTTAGTCTCCTTTACACCAACCGAGGGGCAGAAGTAAAATGAAATGCGTGTGTTATGCACATAAACATCGAACTAAATTAAATTTAGCAACAAAAAAAAAACAAATGTGATGTTATAAATCACATCCACGTGGGGGATTAGCTCAAATGGTAGAGCGCTCGCTTAGCATGCGAGAGGTAGCGGGACCGATGCCTGCGTCCTCCAACATAGATTTAATTTCGTTTGGTTTGATATTTAGTCTCCTTTACACCAATCGAGGGGCAGAAGTAAAATTAAATGCGTGTGTTACGCACATAAACATCAAACAAAATTAAAATTAGCAGCAAAAAAAAAACATTGTGATGTTACAAAGCACATGCATGTGGGGGTTTAGCTCAAATGGTAGAGCGCTCGCTTAGCATGCGAGAGGTAGCGGGACCGATGCCCGCATCCTCCAACATAGATTTGATTTCTTTTGGTTTGATATTTAGTCTCCTTTACACCAATCGAGGGGCAGAAGTAAAATTAAATACGAGTGTTATGCACATAAACATCAAACAAAATTAAAATTAGCATAAAAAAAACATTGTGATGTTTCAAAGCACATGCATGTGGGGGATTAGCTCAAATGGTAGAGCGCTCGCTTCGCATGCGAGAGGTAGCGGGACCGATGCCTGCGTCCTCCAACATAGATTTAATTTCGTTTGGTTTGATATTTAGTCTCCTTTACACCAATCGAGGGGCAGAAGTAAAATTAAATGCGTGTGTTACGCACATAAACATAGAACTAAATTAAAATTAGCATAAAAAAAAACATTGTGATGTTACAAATCCACATGCATGTGGGGGATTAGCTCAAATGGTAGAGCGCTCGCTTCGCATGCGAGAGGTAGCGGGACTGATGCCCGCATTCTCCAGCATAGATTCCATTTCTTTTGGTTTGATATTTAGTCTCCTTTACACCAATCGAGGTGCAGAAGTAAAATTAAATACGAGTGTTATGCACATAAACATCAAACGAAATTAAAATTAGCAGCAAAAAAAAAACAATTGTGATGTTAAAAAGCACATGCATGTGGGGGATTAGCTCAAGTGGTAGAGCGCTCGCTTAGCATGTGAGAGGTAGCGGGACCGATGCCCGCATCCTCCAACATAGATTTAATTTCTTTTGGTTTGATATTTAGTCTCCTTTACACCAATCGAGGGGCAGAAGTAAAATTAAATGCGTGTGTTACGCACAAAAACATCAAACAAAATTAAAATTAGCATAAAAAAAAACATTGTGATGTTACAAAGGACAAACACGTGGGGGATTAGCTCAAATGGTAGAGCGCTCGCTTAGCATGCGAGAGGTAGCGGGACCGATGCCCGCATTCTCCAGCATAGATTTAACTCCTTTCGTTGTGATATTTAGTCTCCTTTACACCAATCGAGGGGCAGAAGTAAAATTAAATACGAGTGTTATGCAGATGAACGTCGAACAAAATTAAAATTAGCAACAAACAAAAACATTGTGATGTTACAAATCCACATGCATGTGGGGGATTAGCTCAAATGGTAGAGCGCTCGCTTAGCATGTGAGAGGTAGCGGGACCGATGCCCGCATCCTTCAACATAGATTTAATTTCTTTTGGTTTGATATTTAGTCTCCTTTACACCAATCGAGGTGCAGAAGTAAAATTAAATGCGTGTGTTACGCACATAAACATAGAACTAAATTAAAATTAGCAACAAACAAAAACATTGTGATGTTACAAAGCACTTGCATGTGGGGGATTAGCTCAAGTGGTAGAGCGCTTGCTTAGCATGCGAGAGGTAGCGGCACCGATGCCCGCATTCTCCAGCATAGATTTAATTTCTTTTGGTTTGATATTTAGTCTCCTTTACACCAATCGAGGGGCAGAAATGAAATTAAATGACTGTGTTATGCACATAAACATCGAACAAAATAAAAATTGGCAACAAACAAAAACATTGTGATGTTACAAAGCACTTGCATGTGGGGGATTAGCTCAAATGGTAGAGCGCTTGCTTAGCATGCGAGAGGTAGCGGGATCGATGCCCACATCCTCCAGTATAGATTTAACTCCTTTCGTTGTGATATTTAGTCTCCTTTACACCAACCGAGGGGCAGAAGTAAAATGAAATGCGTGTGTTATGCACATAAACATCGAACTAAATTAAATTTAGCAACAAAAAAAAAACAAATGTGATGTTATAAATCACATCCACGTGGGGGATTAGCTCAAATGGTAGAGCGCTCGCTTAGCATGCGAGAGGTAGCGGGACCGATGCCTGCGTCCTCCAACATAGATTTAATTTCGTTTGGTTTGATATTTAGTCTCCTTTACACCAATCGAGGGGCAGAAGTAAAATTAAATGCGTGTGTTACGCACATAAACATCAAACAAAATTAAAATTAGCAGCAAAAAAAAAACATTGTGATGTTACAAAGCACATGCATGTGGGGGTTTAGCTCAAATGGTAGAGCGCTCGCTTAGCATGCGAGAGGTAGCGGGACCGATGCCCGCATCCTCCAACATAGATTTGATTTCTTTTGGTTTGATATTTAGTCTCCTTTACACCAATCGAGGGGCAGAAGTAAAATTAAATACGAGTGTTATGCACATAAACATCAAACAAAATTAAAATTAGCAGCAAAAAAAAAACATTGTGATGTTACAAAGCACATGCATGTGGGGGATTAGCTCAAATGGTAGAGCGCTCGCTTAGCATGCGAGAGGTAGCGGGACCGATGCCCGCATCCTCCAACATAGATTTGATTTCTTTTGGTTTGATATTTAGTCTCCTTTACACCAATCGAGGGGCAGAAGTAAAATTAAATACGAGTGTTATGCACATAAACATCAAACAAAATTAAAATTAGCATAAAAAAAACATTGTGATGTTTCAAAGGACAAACACGTGGGGGATTAGCTCAAATGGTAGAGCGCTCGCTTAGCATGCGAGAGGTAGCGGGACCGATGCCCACATCCTCCAGCATAGATTTAACTCCTTTCGTTGTGATATTTAGTTTCCTTTACACCAATCGAGGGGCAGAAGTGAAATGAAATGCGTGTTATGCACATAAACATTGAACTAAATTAAAATTAGCAACAAAATAAAAACATTGTGATGTTACAAAGCACACGTTGGGGGATTAGCTCAAATGATAGAGCGCACGCTTAGCATGCAATAGGTAGCGTGACCGATGCCTGCATCCTCCAACCTAGATTTAATTCCTTTTCATGTGATATTTAGTCAACCAATCAAGGGGCAGAAGTAAAATGAAATGCGTGTGTTATGCACGTAAACATCGAACAAAATTAAAATTAGCAACAAACAAAAACATTGTGATGTTACAAAGCACATGCATGTGGGGGATTAGCTCAAATGGTAGAGCGCCCGCTTAGCATGCGCGAGGTAGAGGGACCGATGCCTGCATTCTCCATCATATATTTAATTTCTTTTGGTGTTATATTTAGTCTCCTTTACACCAATCGAGGGGCAGAAATGAAATTAAATGCCTGTGTTATGCACATAAACATCGAACAAAATAAAAATTGGCAACAAAAAAAAACATTGTGATGTTACAAAGCACATGCATGTGGGGGATTAGCTCAAATGGTAGAGCGCTCGCTTAGCATGCGAGAGGTAGCGGGACCGATGCCCGCATCCTCCAACATAGATTTAATTTCTTTTGGTTTGATATTTAGTCTCCTTTACACCAATCGAGGGGCAGAAGTAAAATGAAATGCGTGTCTTATGCACATAAACATCGAACTAAATTAAAATTAGCAACAAAAAAAAAACATTGTGACGTTACAAAGGACAAACACGTGGGGGATTAGCTCAAATGGTAGAGCGCTCGCTTAGCATGCGAGAGGTAGCGGGACCGATTCCCGCATCCTCCAGCATAGATTTAATTTCTTTTGGTGTGATATTTAGTCTCCTTTACAGCAATCGAGGGGCAGAAGTAAAATTAAATGCATGTGATATGCACATAAACGTTGAACAAAATTAAAATTAGCAACAAAAAAAAAACAGTTGTGATGTTATAAATCACATGTATGTGGGGAATAGCTCAAATGGTAGAGCGCTCGGTTAGCATGCGAGAGGTAGCGGGACCGATGCCCGCATCCTCCAGCATAGATTTATAGATTCAACTCCTTTCGTTGTGATATTTAGTTTCCTTTACACCAATCGAGGGGCAGAAGTAAAATGAAATGCGTGTGTTATGCACATAAACATCGAACAAAATTAAAATTAGCAACAAAAAAAAAACAATTGTGATGTTACAAAGCACATGCATGTGGGGGATTAGCTCAAATGGTAGAGCGCTCGCTTAGCATGCGAGAGGTAGCGGGACCGATGCCCGCATCCTCCAACATAGATTTAATTTCTTTTGGTTTGATATTCAGTCTCCTTTACACCAATCGAGGGGCAGAAATGAAATTAAATGACTGTGTTATGCACATAAACATCGAACAAAATAAAAATTGGCAACAAACAAAAACATTGTGATGTTACAAAGCACATGCATGTGGGGGATTAGCTCAAATGGTAGAGCGCACGCTTAGCATGCAAGAGGTAGCGTGACCGATGCCAGCATCCTCCAACATAGATTTAATTCCTTTTCGTGTGATATTTAGTCTCCTTTACACCAATCGAGGGGCAGAAGTAAAATTAAATGTGTGTTATGCACATAAACATCAAACAAAATTAAGATTAGCAACAAAAAAAAACCAATTGTGATGTTATAAATTACATGCATGTGGGGGATTAGCTCAAATGGTAGAGCGCTCGCTTAGCATGCGAGAGGTAGCGGGACCGATGCCCGCATCCTCCAACATAGATTTAATTTCTTTTGGTTTGATATTTAGTCTCCTTTACACCAATCGAGGGGCAGAAGTAAAATTAAATGCGTGTGTTACGCACATAAACATAGAACTAAATTAAAATTAGCATAAAAAAAAACATTGTGATGTTACAAATCCACATGCATGTGGGGGATTAGCTCAAATGGTAGAGCGCTCGCTTCGCATGCGAGAGGTAGCGGGACTGATGCCCGCATCCTCCAGCATAGATTCCATTTCTTTTGGTTTGATATTTAGTCTCCTTCACACCAATCGAGGTGCAGAAGTAAAATTAAATACGAGTGTTATGCACATAAACATCAAACGAAATTAAAATTAGCAGCAAAAAAAAAACAATTGTGATGTTAAAAAGCACATGCATGTGGGGGATTAGCTCAAGTGGTAGAGCGCTCGCTTAGCATGCGAGAGGTAGCGGGACCGATGCCCGCATCCTCCAACATAGATTTAATTTCTTTTGGTTTGATATTTAGTCTCCTTTACACCAATCGAGGGGCAGAAGTAAAATTAAATGCGTGTGTTACGCACAAAAACATCAAACAAAATTAAAATTAGCATAAAAAAAAACATTGTGATGTTACAAAGGACAAACACGTGGGGGATTAGCTCAAATGGTAGAGCGCTCGCTTAGCATGCGAGAGGTAGCGGGACCGATGCCCGCATTCTCCAGCATAGATTTAACTCCTTTCGTTGTGATATTTAGTCTCCTTTACACCAATCGAGGGGCAGAAATGAAATTAAATGACTGTGTTATGCACATAAACATCGAACAAAATAAAAATTGGCAACAAACAAAAACATTGTGATGTTACAACTCCACATGCATGTGGGGGATTAGCTCAAATGGTAGAGCGCTTGCTTAGCATGCGAGAGGTAGCGGGACCGATGCCCGCATTCTCCAGCATAGATTTAATTTCTTTTGGTTTGATATTTAGTCTCCTTTACACCAATCGAGGGGCAGAAATGAAATTAAATGACTGTGTTATGCACATAAACATCGAACAAAATAAAAATTGGCAACAAACAAAAACATTGTGATGTTACAAAGCACACGCATGTGGGGGATTAGCTCAAATGGTAGAGCGCTTGCTTAGCATGCGAGAGGAAGCGGGATCGATGCCCGCATCCTCCAACATAGATTTAATTCCTTTTGGTTTGATATTTAGTCTCCTTTACACCAATCGAGGGGCAGAAGTAAAATTAAATGCGTGTGTTATGCACATAAACATCAAACAAAATTAAGATTAGCAACAAAAAAAAACCAATTGTGATGTTATAAATTACATGCATGTGGGGGATTAGCTCAAATGGTAGAGCGCTCGCTTAGCATGCGAGAGGTAGTGGGACCGATGCCCGCATCCTCCAACATAGATTTAATTTCTTTTGGTTTGATATTTAGTCTCCTTTACACCAATCGAGGGGCAGAAGTAAAATTAAATGCGTGTGTTACGCACAAAAACATCAAACAAAATTAAAATTAGCATAAAAAAAAACATCGTGATGTTACAAAGAACAAACACGTGGGGGATTAGCTCAAATGGTAGAGCGCTCGCTTAGCATGCGAGAGGTAGCGGGACCGATGCCCGCATTCTCCAGCATAGATTTAACTCCTTTCGTTGTGATATTTAGTCTCCTTTACACCAATCGAGGGGCAGAAGTAAAATTAAATGCGTGTGTTATGCAGATGAACGTCGAACAAAATTAAAATTGGCAACAAACAAAAACATTGTGATGTTACAAAGCACATGCATGTGGGGGATTAGCTCAAATGGTAGAGCGCTTGCTTAGCATGCGAGAGGAAGCGGGATCGATGCCCACATCCTCCAGGATAGATTTAACTCCTTTCGTTGTGATATTTAGTCTCCTTTACACCAATCGAGGGGCAGAAGTAAAATGAAATGCGTGTGTTATGCACATAAACATCAAACAAAATTAAAATTAGCAGCAAAAAAAAAACAATTGTGATGTTACAAAGCACATGCATGTGGGGGATTAGCTCAAGTGGTAGCGCGCTCGCTTAGCATGCGAGAGGTAGCGGGACCGATGCCCGCATCCTCCAACATAGATTTAATTTCTTTTGGTTTGATATTTAGTCTCCTTTACACCAATTGAGGGGCAGAAGTAAAATTAAATGCGTGTGTTACGCACATAAACATAGAACTAAATTAAAATTAGCATAAAAAAAAACATTGTGATGTTACAAAGCACACGCATGTGGGGGATTAGCTCAAATGGTAGAGCGCACGCTTAGCATGCAAGAGGTAGCGTGACCGATGCCCGCATCCTCCAACATAGATTTAATTCCTTTTCGTGTGATATTTAGTCTCCTTTACACCAATCGAGGGGCAGAAGTAAAATTAAATGTGTGTTATGCACATAAACATCAAACAAAATTAAGATTAGCAACAAAAAAAAACCAATTGTGATGTTATAAATTACATGCATGTGGGGGATTAGCTCAAATGGTAGAGCGCTCGCTTAGCATGCGAGAGGTAGTGGGACCGATGCCCGCATCCTCCAACATAGATTTAATTTCTTTTGGTTTGATATTTAGTCTCCTTTACACCAATCGAGGGGCAGAAGTAAAATTAAATGCGTGTGTTACGCACATAAACATAGAACTAAATTAAAATTAGCATAAAAAAAAACATTGTGATGTTACAAATCCACATGCATGTTGGGGATTAGCTCAAGTGGTAGCGCGCTAGCTTCGCATGCGAGAGGTAGCGGGACCGATGCCCGCATCCTCCAGCATAGATTCCATTTCTTTTGGTTTGATATTTAGTCTCCTTTACACCAATCGAGGGGCAGAAGTAAAATTAAATACGAGTGTATTGCACATAAACATCAAACAAAATTAAAATTAGCATAAAAAAAAACATTGTGATGTTACAAAGCACATGCATGTGGGGGATTAGCTCAAATGGTAGAGCGCTCGCTTAGCATGCGAGAGGTAGCGGGACCGATGCCCGCATCCTCCAGCATAGATTTAATTTCTTTTGGTTTGATATTTAGTCTCCTTTACACCAATCGAGGGGCAGAAGTAAAATTAAATACGAGTGTTATGCAGATGAACGTCGAACAAAATTAAAATTAGCAACAAACAAAAACATTGTGATGTTACAAATCCACATGCATGTGGGGGATTAGCTCAAATGGTAGAGCGCTCGCTTAGCATGTGAGAGGTAGCGGGACCGATGCCCGCATCCTCCAACATAGATTTAATTCCTTTTCGTGTGATATTTAGTCTCCTTTACACCAATCGAGGGGCAGAAGTAAAATTAAATGCATGTGTTATGCACATAAACATCAAACAAAATTAAAATTAGCAGCAAAAAAAAAACAATTGTGATGTTACAAAGCACATGCATGTGGGGGATTAGCTCAAGTGGTAGCGCGCTCGCTTAGCATGCGAGAGGTAGCGGGACCGATGCCCGCATCCTTCAACATAGATTTAATTTCTTTTGGTTTGATATTTAGTCTCCTTTACACCAATCGAGGGGCAGAAGTAAAATTAAATGCGTGTGTTACGCACATAAACATAGAACTAAATTAAAATTAGCATAAAAAAAAACAATTGTGATGTTACAAAGCACATGCATGTGGGGGATTAGCTCAAATGGTAGAGCGCTCGCTTCGCAAGTGAGAGGTAGCGGGACCGATGCCCGCATCCTCCAACATAGATTTAATTTCTTTTGGTTTGATATTTAGTCTCCTTTACACCAATCGAGGGGCAGAAGTAAAATTAAATGCGTGTGTTACGCACATAAACATCAAACAAAATTAAAATTAGCATAAAAAAAAACATTGTGATGTTACAAAGGACAAACACGTGGGGGATTAGCTCAAATGGTAGAGCGCTCGCTTAGCATGCGAGAGGTAGCGGGACCGATGCCCGCATTCTCCAGCATAGATTTAACTCCTTTCGTTGTGATATTTAGTCTCCTTTACACCAATCGAGGGGCAGAAGTAAAATTAAATGCGTGTGTTATGCAGATGAACGTCGAACAAAATTAAAATTAGCAACAAACAAAAACATTGTGATGTTACAACTCCACATGCATGTGGGGGATTAGCTCAAGTGGTAGAGCGCTTGCTTAGCATGCGAGAGGTAGCGGCACCGATGCCCGCATTCTCCAGCATAGATTTAATTTCTTTTGGTTTGATATTTAGTCTCCTTTACACCAATCGAGGGGCAGAAATGAAATTAAATGACTGTGTTATGCACATAAACGTCGAACAAAATAAAAATTGGCAACAAACAAAAACATTGTGATGTTACAAAGCACTTGCATGTGGGGGATTAGCTCAAATGGTAGAGTGCTCGCTTAGCATGCGAGAGGTAGCGGGATCGATGCCCACATCCTCCAGTATAGATTTAACTCCTTTCGTTGTGATATTTAGTTTCCTTTACACCAATCGAGGGGCAGAAGTAAAATGAAATGCGTGTGTTATGCACATAAACATCGAACTAAATTAAATTTAGCAACAAAAAAAAAACAAATGTGATGTTATAAATCACATCCACGTGGGGGATTAGCTCAAATGGTAGAGCGCTCGCTTAGCATGCGAGAGGTAGCGGGACCGATGCCTGCGTCCTCCAACATAGATTTAATTTCGTTTGGTTTGATATTTAGTCTCCTTTACACCAATCGAGGGGCAGAACCCAGATAGCAGAACAACATTGAATCATCGTTGAATCAACATTAAAGCATCAACCAAGTTGTCATTGAATCAATGTTGAAATTTCAATGTTAAATGTTGATTTTTCATCAGGTTTGCACCTTGAAATAATGTTATTTCAATGATGAAAAATAGATCAAGATGGACATAAAATCAATGTTTGTTCAACGTAAATTCAATCACTTATTTTACATTGAATCAACATTGAAGCAATTATAGTTTAGTCTTGCTTTATGAACAGCAAGATTCTATGACAGTAAATCATGTCCGTTTTGATTTATTTCTTTAAATCAGAGACCATGTAGGGCTGAAAAGCTTTTTTTTTTTTTTTTTTTAAACAAAAAGTCAGTAACTCAACATCCTTCAGTTTACATGTAAACATATTTATTTATTTATGCTCCATACCCATTTAAACAGGAAGTAACATCACAATTACAATAAAACAACTATATAATAAAACACACTACAACTTACATACAAATTATTATAAACTGGATGACAAAATGACTTTTTAGAAGAGAACTATTAGAAGAGATTGTTAATTCTGAATTCATAAAACAGAATCTAACTGCCAAGAGAAGAGACTGGAAAACCAGAATATAAAAATGGCAGCCTGCCTCAGCAAAATTCAGTCCAATGCAAATAGAAACAACCAAGTCAGAAACACAACAGATGACTGAAACATTATTCGCAAGTTGAAATGTATTTACTCAGCAAAACAGATAATAAGACATAAGTCTGAACTTATGGTTTTCCACCACGAGCAATTCCCCCTAGCCGTTCTGGGGCATAACGAAGCCATTTCTGAACTGTTGAAGCAAAGAAACTCTGTGGCCTCCTTTTCTTCAGCTTTCAGCTGTTGTTGTTGTAGTGCATCTAAAGAATGAAAAACAAACAAAAGGTTAGAACTATACAATGCTCTAAAAACTTGGAGTGGTAGTTGTTTATGAATGACAGAAGGTGGGTCCTAAATTTTTGGAAATGTGACTTTTACAAATGCACAGATATACAACATATGTTTTGAAATGTCCTACAATCTTCCATAGATACAATGCACACATTAGATTTTTTTAATATACAGGTCCTTCTCAAAAAATTAGCATATTGTGATAAAGTTCATTATTTTCTGTAATGTACTGATAAACATTAGACTTTCATATATTTTAGATTCATTACACACAACTGAAGTAGTTCAAGCCTTTTATTGTTTTAATGTTGATGATTGTGGCATACAGCTCATGAAAACCCAAAATCCCTATCTCAAAAAATTAGCATATTTCATCCGACCAATAAAAGAAAAGTGTTTTTAATACAAAAAAAAGTTAACCTTCAAATAATTATGTTCAGTTCTGCACTCAATACTTGGTTGGGAATCCTTTTGCAGATTCTTGTGTCTCTCAACTTTCTCTTCACAATATCCCACAGATTCTCTATGGGGTTCAGGTCAGGAGAGTTGGCAGGCCAATTGAGCACAGTAATACCATGGTCAGTAAACCATTTACCAGTGGTTTTGGCACTGTGAGCAGGTGCCAGGTCGTGCTGAAAAATGAAATCTTCATCTCCATAAAGCTTTTCAGCAGATGGAAGCATGAAGTGCTCCAAAATCTCCTGATAGCTAGCTGCATTGACCCTGCCCTTGATAAAACACAGTGGACCAACACCAGCAGCTGACATGGCACCCCAGACCATCACTGACTGTGGGTAATTGACACTGGACTTCAGGCATTTTGGCATTTCCCTCTCCCCAGTCTTCCTCCAGACTCTGGCACCTTGATTTCCGAATGACCTGCAAAATTTGCAACCTGTAGCCCATTTCCTGCACACGCCTGTACACGGTGGCTCTGGATGTTTCTACTCCAGACTCAGTCCACTGCTTCCGCAGGTCCCCCAAGGTCTGGAATCGGTCCTTCTCCACAATCTTCCTCAGGGCCCGGTCACCTCTTCTCGTTGTGCAGCGTTTTCTGCCACACTTTTTCCTTCCCACAGACTTCCCACTGAGGTGCCTTGATACAGCACTCTGGGAACAGCCTATTCGTTCAGAAATGTCTTTCTGTGTCTTACCCTCTTGCTTGAGGGTGTCAATGATGGCCTTCTGGACAGCAGTCAGGTCGGCAGTCTTACCCATGATTGCGGTTTTGAGTAATGAACCAGGCTGGGAGTTTTTAAAAGCCTCAGGAATCTTTTGCAGGTGTTTAGAGTTAATTCAGATGATTAGGTTAATAGCTCGAGATAGGGATTTTGGGTTTTCATGAGCTGTATGCCACAATCATCAATATTAAAACAATAAAAGGCTTGAACTACTTCAGTTGTGTGTAATGAATCTAAAATATATGAAAGTCTAATGTTTATCAATACATTACAGAAAATAATGAACTTTATCACAATATGCAAATTTTTTTAGAAGGACCTGTATGTGTTATTTCACAATCTGCAAATGTTGTCCTACAATGTACATATTCAATGCTATGAAAACAAATATACTTAATGTAACAATGTAGTCTGTTATGTGCAAAAAAAAAAAAAAAAAAAAAAAAAAAAAACCTGTGGGACCAAAAAAATAAATAAATAAAAAAATCAATCCGTGGCGATGGTTTACAATTTGTCCCCCGCACTCAAATACTTAAACTGTTCCCTCAGTTTAACAAATCGTGGCCACGGATTAACAAACTGTATGCACAAATTTCCAATCTGTACGCTCAGATACCGTACTGTTTGCATATTTATTCTTAACGTGAAGACTTATTTTGGTGATTTTATTATAAGCTTTTTACCCAGAGTTAGATGCATGCTGCACTGTTAATGTTATTATTAAATAACGCCTATTATTACATTGCATTTAGTTTGAGAGCAAAGTAATGACAACATAAACTGTACATTATTTGTTTTGTATTGCTTTTTACCTTCTCCTCAAACTCACACTGCATGATTTTCAAAGTCATCGGATCACCATTGTTTTCACACTGTACTATCTGTGTTAGCATTTAGTTGCTGCTGTGTTCACACTGCACAATGAATTGGCGACAGGAGATTACACACTGCATGACTTTACAATAGGATGAATCGCCAACAACTCTGTCTGGTGTGCAAGCTACAGCCAAACGCACACAAGAAGTGATAAGGAAACAGCCCAAGATCATGCTGACATTGTGGTCTATAATTCCTCCCCGAACAAACAATAATTAAAAAAAGATGATGTCCTTGTTTAAGATCCCATATGGTCAAAACTGAAATTTCATGGCTTTTTTCATGGTAACTGAGGTCTAGGGGCTATGTAACTACCATATAAGTTTCAAAACAGTCAATCCACAGTAGAATGCACACAGCCTGCGCAAAGTAGCTCTGCCTTTTCACGAGCTGCTGTGACGTCCAATCTACTCAGTCACCGCTTTCAGTCACCATCAACCACCATCCCACCCTTCTTTTGCCAAAACATCACGTCCATGCCATTGCTGAACAACAATAACATGAAAACAGTCGAAAAAACGCTGTTCAGTCGATAGATGTCGAAACTACATCATTACACAGGCTTCCGAACAACATTAATATAAAAGACCATTGGCACGTCAGCTTCAGCATCTTTCACACAGCCATTCCATTAAACTTTAAAAATTTACATTAAAAATTTTATTTAATTAATAGAAGTTAATTGATAAAGAAAATCTATTTATGACATGATTTTTGACAGCATTATGATTATTTATTAAAACTTCAGACAACAACAATTAGTGCCACGAGGTTATTTGCAACACTATATGTTCTACAAAATAGAGGACTACACACCTTACAACGCAATATAATGTGGCTTTAGAAGAGGAAAGGTAGGATTAAGAAGTGAGCAAGTGATGAATTAGTATTATAGGTACCAAGCAGATACAGTAACAATAATGGGTGCCCTACCTTATGCAGTCTCCATTGATGGCTAATAAACATTGATACAAGTAGGCTATGGTTAAAGTGGTGAACTTATAAAGTCTGAAATGTTTTGTTTTCCCTTCTCAACGCATTATGCATTCACTCACCAATAATGGCTACCTTTTTAATTTGGTCAAGTCTCCAAGTCGAAGGTGCCCAGCAGCAGATTCCGTACCATGGCAGTAGCAGAGGTGGCAAGGCGGGCTGCTCTCCACACTTCTGCCTGGCAAAACACCCCAGAGCCCTTTATAACTTCAATCTGAAAAATTATTTCACATCACAATATTAATTTATTGGCAACTTTTAGAAACTTTTCATGTTTCATACTGATTCTCATGTTTAGCTTCCCAATAGTTAATAGGATTTTATGTATAAATGCAGATTAATGATAAAGATACATGCAGGGTAAAACTGCAACAGGAACAGTACAAAATAAAAACTGAAAAAAGGACGGACATTCAGAGTAAAACAGTGCAAGATAAAAAAAAACCTGTACAAAACATACATGCAGGGTAAGCATTGGTGGAAGCAATGTCCAAGCAGTGTAGAGAAATATTTCTGTACGACTTCATTGTTTTGTGCTGTGTAGTATAGTATTGTAATAGCTGATCAGAGTGATCAACTCCCCATGTGCTGGTTGTACGCAGTCACAGGAAATGTCTTTGTAGTCCATGTACCTTGTAATTTCACCCTCATCTTCACCGCGTCTACTGTAAAGCAGAATGGATGGTAGAACAGGTAGATACTTCTCGTGTGTCCATCCACTTCACAAATACAAGAGGTCCATCTGAACGGAGCTTGCGTGTCCTGATGTGAGGGGCTGGTGAAGGCAAGGGTGATGCAGACACATTCCTAAAAACAAATAAATAAAAAAAATGTTAGCCTATACTGTTCAGAGTAAATGGATGTGCAATTAATATGGATGCACAATATATACAGTACAGAGATGACCAAAAATGTATCCACACTTCAACATGAAAAATATACACCTCTCTTCTGTAGGTCACATGACAGCATCAATGATGGTGATAGATAATACTACACACTGCTGACATAATTCAATTTGAGTTTTAAAAAACACCATCCACTGGACATTACACACATATTGAACACATTCTAAACAATTACATCTTATCAGGTATTTGTAAATACACGCTAAACAAAAGGGATTATATACATTTACACCAAAGAAATATTCATAAGCATCACTTAGCTACATAAGGCAGTATTTTAGCCACCTGGAACTTGCTTGTTTGTGCTAAATAACATTACTGATAGCAGTGTTATAAGCTAACCAAAATGGAGCCAAATACACATTAGCAACCATAATCTAAAGCTATCCAAAACAAGGTGAATATAAACATCTGTAAACTCCATAAGGCATTAGCTTAGCCACCGGGAAATATCATGTTTGTGCTACATGAGGCAGCATGCTAGCATGATTTACCTAAACTATATAAATGACATTGAAAGCCAACATGTCACACAAGCTGACAAGAGCTAGCTGTAGTGAGGAAAATATTTACTAATATTAGTTTAATATTATCAGAATAAGAGTTATATAAGACTTAATAACTTACCCAGTGTAGCATGGGTCTATTCTCTGTTCAAAATGCTCCTGTTCGTCGTCGGAGTCACACAGTCTTCTTCTGAGGTAAATGTAAACTTTCCAGAACATTCTGAAGAGTTTCCTCGGATGTGTAAGCGCGTGCTATCTTCCAAAACGTGTAGAAAACTCACTGAATTGGAGTATTTTCAAACCTGTCTCTCTGTGTTCGTTTTTCATGCCGGTGTCCGGGGGCGTGGTCTAGTATGTAAATTACCCGGACTGATTTCCGTGTGATTGGCGTGTGGGCGTGTCCTGCCTCGGGTCATTAGCATATAAGTGTGACAGAAATTCTGTGCCTCTCCTTGGTTTATATAGATTACATAAACTGAGAATATTTGTTTTCAATGTGACTTGCATCATTTAAAAGTAGACACTTTAAGCTTTATATAGATATATTTCTCATTTAAGTTAATTTTAGTGACGTGTTTCAAAAAAGATTTTCATGGAGACTGAGGTTTCATATATGTGCATATATCCTCATATACTGCATGTGGCCAATTAGGATTAGTTTTTTGCATTTTTTTTGTTAGTTCTTAGTTATTGCCTTGATAATAGAAAATATGAGCTAGGCATCATGTATGACAGTTGCCAAAGTGAGATATGAGCTAAAATGACCAGATCCTGCCATAGGAGACGTATCTTGTATGTACATATACAGTAGGGCTTATATGTGGATATAAAGAAGCAATACAGGAGACCTATATGGCCTGTATATGCACCTCAATGTTGCCTACATACGCATATATGCAGCATATATATTATCATATGTATGCATATATACTGCATATAGGTTTCATATATGCGCATATATCCTCATATTTACATTTAGGCATTTGGCAGACGCTCTTATCCAGAGCGACTTACATTTTTATCTCATTATACATCTGAGCAGTTGAGGGTTAAGGGCCTTGCTCAAGGGCCCAACAGTGGCAACTTGGTGGTTGTGGGGTTTGAACCTGGGATCTTCCGAACAATAGTCCAATGCCTTAACCACTGAGCTACCCCTGGCCCCATATAGGTGAGGTTATATGCGCATATATACTGCATATAGGTT
Source organism: Channallabes apus (assembly GCA_030522415.1). Taxonomy (NCBI): domain Eukaryota; kingdom Metazoa; phylum Chordata; class Actinopteri; order Siluriformes; family Clariidae; genus Channallabes; species Channallabes apus. The sequence continues at coordinate 14,176,781 of CM060107.1, forward strand.
TCATATATGCGCATATGTCCTCATATAGGTTCTTTCCATGTGGGGCACGCACACTGCTCTGGGTCAGACACAGACAACGGGAAACAGGAACTAAGCTCTCAAACAAATGCTTCCCAACAGAATACTGTAGGTCGCATTGCCAAAATTCTTTCACCGTGAGTGGCAGGAACTTCCAGACTACAACATATTGAATTCTCATGCCTGTAGAGTGTATTATAATGACGTGGCGACAGTGTAAAAACACCCTCCGATGTTAAATGCGAGCCGAAAATTGAGTACTTTTGAACGGCAAACAGGAATTAAGCTCTCAAGTGAGTAAACTAGACAGCAAGGTAAATACACAAAACTTACCGTCAAATTTTTTTTCCCCTCAATAACTATATACAGTGTATATATATATATATATATATATATATATATATATATATATATATATATATTTTTTTTTTTTTTTAAGCACCATGGCAAATCTCTCGTAGTCAATTTTTTAACCTGTTTTAAACACATACACACATGCATACACATTTTTATAAAAATGCACTTAGTTAATTTAATTTGCCTTACAGTACATTGTTGAATGAGGATGGGTTCCAAAACCAAAAATCAACATTGATTCAATGTTTGTCTTTTCAACACAGAAAAACATTGAATTATCAACATTGATTCAACATTATTTAGCATTGAAAAATCAACCTCAACCAAAATGATGATTCTGATGAAATTTCAACATTGAATCAATGTCACCTTGCTATCTGGGAAGTAAAATGAAATGCGTGTGTGATGCACATAAACATCGAACTAAATTAAAATTAGCAACAAAAAAAAACATTGTAATGTTACAAAGCACACGCATGTGGGGGATTAGCTCAAATGGTAGAGCACTCGCTTAGCATGCGAGAGGTAGCGGGACCGATGCCCGCATTCTCCATCATATATTTAATTTCTTTTGGTGTTATATTTAGTCTCCTTTACACCAATCGAGGGGCAGAAATGAAATTAAATGCCTGTGTTATGCACATAAACATCGAACAAAATAAAAATTAGCAACAAAAAAAAAACTATTGTGATGTTATAAAGCACATGCATGTGGGGGATTAGCTCAAATGGTAGAGCGCTCGCTTAGCATGCGAGAGGTAGCGGGACCGATGCCTGCATCCTCCAGCATAGATTTAATTTCTTTTGGTGTGATATTTAGTCTCCTTTACACCAATCGAGGGGCAGAAGTAAAATGAAATGCGTGTCTTATGCACATAAACATCGAACTAAATTAAAATTAGCAACAAAAAAAAAACATTGTGACGTTACAAAGGACAAACACGTGGGGGATTAGCTCAAATGGTAGAACGCTCGCTTAGCATGCGAGAGGTAGCGGGACCGATGCCCACATCCTCCAGCATAGATTTAATTTCTTTTGGTTTGATATTTAGTCTCCTTTACACCAATCGAGGGGCAGAAGTAAAATGAAATGCGTGTGTTATGCAGATGAACATCGAACAAAATTAAAATTAGCAACAAAGAAAAACATTGTGATGTTACAAATCCACATGCATGTGGGGGATTAGCTCAAGTGGTAGAGCGCTCGCTTAGCATGCGAGAGGTAGCGGGACCGATGCCCGCATCCTCCAACATAGATTTAATTTCTTTTGGTGTTATATTTATTCTCCTTTACACCAATCGAGGGGCAGAAGTAAAATTAAATGTCTGTGTTATGTACATGAATACGAAACAAAATAAAAAGTCGCGAAAAAAATGTCATAATGTAACAAATCACATGCGTGTGGGGGATTAGCTCAAATGGTAGAGCGCTCGCTTAGCATGCGGAAGTTAGCGGGACAGATGCCTGCAACCTCCAGCATAGATTTAATTTCTTTTGGTTTGATATTTAGTCTCCTTTACACCAATCGAGGTGCAGAAGTAAAATTAAATGCGTGTGTTACGCACATAAACATCGAACTAAATTAAAATTAGCAACAAAAAAAAAACATTGTGATGTTACAAAGCACACGCATGTGGGGGATTAGCTCAAATGGTAGAGCGCTCGCTTAGCATGCGAGAGGTAGCGGGATCGATGCCCGCATCCTCCAGCATAGATTTGATTTCTTTTGGTTTGATATTTAGTCTCCTTTACACCAATCGAGGTGCAGAAGTAAAATTAAATACGAGTGTTATGCACATAAACATCAAACAAAATTAAAATTAGCATAAAAAAAAACATTGTGATGTTACAAAGGACAAACACGTGGGGGATTAGCTCAAATGGTAGAGCGCTCGCTTAGCATGCGAGAGGTAGCGGGATCGATGCCCACATTCTCCAGCATAGATTTAACTCCTTTCGTTGTGATATTTAGTCTCCTTTACACCAATCGAGGAGCAGAAGTAAAATGAAATGCGTGTCTTATGCACATAAACATCGAACTAAATTAAAATTAGCAACAAAAAAAAAAACAAATGTGATGTTACAAAGCACATGCAAGTGGCGGATTAGCTCAAATGGTAGAGCGCTCGCTTAGCATGCGAGAGGTAGCGGGACCGATGCCCGCATCCTCCAACATAGATTTAATTTCGTTTGGTTTGATATTTAGTCTCCTTTACACCAATCGAGGGGCAGAAATGAAATTAAATGCCTGTGTTATGCACATAAACATCGAACAAAATAAAAATTAGCAACAAAAAAAAAACTATTGTGATGTTATAAAGCACATGCATGTGGGGGATTAGCTCAAATGGTAGAGCGCTCGCTTAGCATGCGAGAGGTAGCGGGACCGATGCCCGCATCCTCCAGCATAGATTTAATTTCTTTTGGTGTGATATTTAGTCTCCTTTACACCAATCGAGGGGGAGAAGTAAAATGAAATGCGTGTCTTATGCACATAAATATCGAACTAAATTAAAATTAGCAACAAAAAAAAAACATTGTGACGTTACAAAGGACAAACACGTGGGGGATTAGCTCAAATGGTAGAGCGCTCGCTTAGCATGCGAGAGGTAGCGGGACCGATGCCCGCATTCTCCAGCATAGATTTATAGATTCAACTCCTTTCGTTGTGATATTTAGTTTCCTTTACACCAATCGAGGGGCAGAAGTAAAATGAAATGCGTGTGTTATGCACATAAACATCGAACAAAATTAAAATTAGCAACAAAAAAAAAAACATTGTGATGTTACAAAGCACATGCATGTGGGGGATTAGCTCAAATGGTAGAGCGCTCGCTTTGCATGCGAGAGGTAGCGGGACCGATGCCCGCATTCTCCAGCATAGATTTATAGATTCAACTCCTTTCGTTGTGATATTTAGTTTCCTTTACACCAATCGAGGGGCAGAAGTAAAATGATATGCGTGTGTTATGCACATAAACATCGAACAAAATTAAAATTAGCAACAAAAAAAAAACATTGTGATGTTACAAATCACATGCATGTGGGGGATTAGCTCAAATGGTAGAGTGCTTGGTTAGCATGCGAGAGGTCGCGAGACCGATGCCCGCATCCTCCAGCATAGATTTAATTCCTTTTCGTGTGATATTTAGTCAACCAATCGAGGGGCAGAATTAATATTAAATGCCTGTCCTATGTACATAAATGTGAAACAAAATTCAAATTAGCAACAAAAAAAAAATATTGTAATGTTACAAAGCACATGCATGTGGGGGATTAGCTCAAGTGGTAGAGCGCTCGCTTAGCATGCGAGAGGTAGCGGGACCGATGCCCGCATCTTCCAGCATAGATTTAATTTCTTTTGGTTTGATATTTAGTCTCCTTTACACCAATCGAGTGGCAGAAGTAAAATGAAATGCGTGTGTTATGCACATAAACATCAAATTAAATTAAAATTAGCAACAAAAAAAACAATTGTGATGTTACAAAGCACATGCATGTGGGGGATTAGCTCAAGTGGTAGAGCGCTCGCTTAGCATGCGAGAGGTAGCGGGACCGATGCCCGCATCCTCCAACATAGATTTAATTTCTTTTGGTGTTATATTTATTCTCCTTTACACCAATCGAGGGGCAGAAGTAAAATTAAATGTCTGTGTTATGTACATGAATACGAAACAAAATAAAAAGTCGCGAAAAAAATGTCATAATGTAACAAATCACATGCGTGTTGGGGATTGCCTCAAATGGTAGAGCGCTCGCTTAGCATGCGGAAGTTAGCGGGACAGATGCCTGCAACCTCCAGCATAGATTTAATTGCTTTTGGTGTGATATTTAGTCTCCTTTACATGGATCGAGGGGCAGAAGTTAAATTCAATGCGTGTCCTATTTTCATAAATTCATTCATTCATTCATTTTCTATACCGCTTAATCCTGTGTTCAGGGTCCCGGGGGACCTGGAGCCTATCCCAGGAGACTTCGGGCACTAGGCGGGGTACACCCTGGACAGGGTGCCAATCCATCGCAGGGCACACACACATACACACACTCACACACCCAATCACACACTACGGGCAATTTAGGAACGCCAATTAGCCTAACCTGCATATCTTTGGACTGTAGGAGGAAACCCACCAAGCACGGGGAGAACATGCAAACTCCATGCACACAGAGACGGAAATCGAGCTGACCGGGGAATCGAACCCAGACCCTGGAGGTGCAAGGCGACAGTGCTAACCACTACACCTATTTACATAAATATTAAACTAAATTAAAATTCTCCAAAAAAACCCATCATGATATAATAGATGTTAATCATTGTGATGTTACAGAACACATGCATGTGGGGGTTTAGCTCAAATGTTAGAGCGCTCGCTTAGCAGGTAGTGGATCGATGACTGGATCCTCCAGCATAGATTTATCTTCTTTTGATGTGATATTTAGTCTCCTTTACACCAATCGAGGGGCAGAAATAAAGTTAAACCCATGTCCTACGTTTGTAAATAAACATCAAACAAAATTTAAATTCTCAAAAAAAAAAACATCATGATGTAATCAAACCCATGAATGTTGGGATTAGCTCAAATGGTAGAGCGCTCGCTTAGCATGCGAGAGGTAGCGGGATCAATATGACACATTTTCTCAAAAATATAGTGCCAGAAATAACAGAACCCCTGTTGAAAATAATAAATTCTTCACTCACCAATCGGTATGTTCCAAAATCTATTAAATTAACAGTTATTAAAGCGATAATTAAGAAGGCTGACCTCGACCCCTGTAAGCTGTTCAATTCCAGGCTGATATCAAACCTCCCTTAATCTCTAAGGTTCTGGGCCCAGTTTCTCGAAAGCTTCTTATCTCTAAGTAGTACTTAAGTTGTACCTTAACCTCTCTCTTAATGTTATGGTGCATTTCCCAAAACGTTCCTACTCTAAGTATCTCTTAGGTAAGTCACACGTTCGTAAGGTTGGTCTGGACCAACCTTAACTCACTCTTAGCGTAGTTTCAGCTCGAGATGCTAGTCGCCTCCACTGTGCAGCAGTCTTTATAAATCAGCAGCGTATGGAAGCACATTATGGCACGTTATCAAAGTCGTATTAATTATGGAATATACTGTATGCGTGTTTAAGAATGTTATTTTATTTGACATCAGAACCAATATAGTGACTTTTGATTAGCCTATTTCATAATGTGACTAACATTAAAATTGGCAATTTTAAGGTGGCGAACTATTTGGCAGCGATACAGCGTGTTGTTTTGCTAAATTGAAGATGGCGCCATTCGCGGAGCCGTGTGGTTCATGTAAATTTTTCCTTTAGGCAAAACTTCAGCCCTTTTCATATTTTGCCTGAGGTGGCCATTTAAAAAAAAAAAAGTTTCGCCTTCCAAGGCAACAGATTATGGAGCTTCTTGACCTGCTCAGACCTGCGCTTGCCAGACCAACGAGCTGCTGGACATCAGGACGTGGAGCGTAAATACGATGGTATTTACGCTCCACGTCCTGATGTCCAGCAGCTTGCTGCTTTTTGTTTAAAATTAGCCATCATTCATGACTGGATGGACTTTTATAGGTGAGATAGGGGTATTAGGCAACGTGAGCCGCCTCGAGTGACCGCCCGACGTTTCGCGAAGATCTGCAAGGTACTTTAGTCCAAGTACTGGAGAAACAGATGTGTCTTGAGTCATTTAAAGATAGTCAAAGTCTCTGCTGTACGGACATCTAGAGGAAGTTCGTTCCACCACCTAGGTGCCAGAACAGAAAAGAGCCCGGATGAATGCCGCCCTCGATCCCTGAGAGATGGTGGGATGAGGCGGGCAGTGCTGGAGGATCGGAGGGAACGTGGTGCAGTTCGTGGTATGATTAGAGCAGAGAGGTAAGTGGGTGCCGGGCCATTTTTAGCTTTGTAGGCAAGCATCAGCGTTTTGAATTTGATGCGGGCAGCTACAGGAAGCCAGTGCAGGGAGCGGAGGAGTGGGGTGATGTGGGAGAACTTTGGAAGGTTAAAAACGAGACGTGTTTCACATTGTTTCTGATGCTGGTGAAGAGTGTTGTCAGCTGTTTGTCAAGATTGTATGTATGATCGCTGATTGTATTAGCGACAGTTTGTTGAGTTAATTTATATATCATGCTATATAATGCTATTTATCATGCTATCGATAAGTTAACCCATGTCGAATGAAAAATCGATTCCTGCGCAACCGATGTCAACTAATTCAAGACCTTCACCGTAGACAGCGCCTTGTAACGTCGGACGTATGAGGCAGCGACTTAAGAAGACCCCTAAGGGACAGTTCGAGAAACACACTTAGAAAGGTAATCACTTTACTTAAGACATATTATGAGGCGCCGTATAGGGCTTAAATCATACTTCACTCATGCACACACATATGAAACTCTTGCATACACATATACAGTATGAAACACTCACACATACATATATACTAACTATAACTCCTAGTATACTAATACTAACTGCTCAAACAACTACATATGAAATGCGCACACACACACACACACACACACACACACACACACATACATACTCTCCGCGCACACACATACATACTTTCCGAACACACATCATACATACTTTCCGCGTACACACACACATACATACTTTCCGCGCACGCACACACATACAAACTCTTCACGCACATTCACCTATGAGATTCTCAGTGTAACCGGAAGGATTTCAAGTGTAACCGGAAGGCAAATCAGTTTAAAAGGATGTCATTTCAATGTAGACGGACTTTTCGCTTCATTCTTCTTTTCATTCCTCATTCTCCCTTCTTCCTGAATGGTAGTACTGGTTTGTAAACAGCCTGCTGTTGGACAGTTTAGAAGACAGAGTAGGACAGTATAACGATCATCACTGCTCAATCACATGGCGTATTCAGAACTGTCCACATAACGTCTGAATATTGCAGCGGCAGAAAACGCAGGTGATGATTTGCAAAAAGCACGGAATCTGTGGCTAATATGTCGGATCCTACAACAGAAACAATTACTGTTTTGTGAAATGTTTTTCCTCGCCTTCGCTAATATGAACAATAACTAACTCAAGGGAATCCCACGGGAAATTCAAACATCGTTCCGACCCTCCATATCACCCACTTTTGTGGTGATAAATAAATCACTCATTGTTTTCTAAACTGTCCATTAACGGTCTATTTAAGAAACGCTACTAATCAGGGAGAATGAAGTTCATATACAGTACATTGAAATTACTTCTCCCTACACCCTACTCCCTGCGCAGGAAATGTCTAATAAGGGAACTTCACTCTACAAAATTCCACCATTCAGAACACCATGCAACGTCACTTCCTCCTTGCGTTACCATGGTAACACAAGCACCTCGGATACCTGTCGCTGCTGCTGTCGAAATGTGGAAATTTCACGCTACGGACATTAAATATAGAATATTTATTGAAACAAAAACTGATACCATTAAAAAATATATAACATATTGAAACGTTTATAACTTACAAATAAATTATTCGATTAAGTTACATGATGTACGGAGATGTATTTATTTATTTTTACAGATTACTAGCCTATATAATACAAATGGTTTCTTAATTAAATTAAAATGTAAATTATTGTGTCCTATTTATATGATGTCCTCTGTAATAATTATAATAAAAATATTAATTATTTTCCGAGTTAAATTTACTAGGTAATACTTCGTTACCTTACTTAAGTAGAAATTTTGGGTATCTATACTTTACTGAGTAATTATTTTTCAGCCGACTTTTTACTTCTACTCCTTACATTTTCACGCAATTATCTGTACTTTCTACTCCTTACATTTTAAAAATAGCCTCGTTACTCCTATTTCATTTCAGCTTGTCATTCAAAAAACAAACAAAAACAAAAAAAACATCCGGATGGAGCGAATTTGATTGTGGTTGGATGATGTAATGTTTGCATGTAGTTCTGTTCCAAGTTTTCTGTTCAGCATCCTGACTCTGACGTAAGCACGTCGACACCCTGTTGGTTGATACGCGATCCATCGCACCTGCACATGACGTCACGTCAAGGACGTTTGAATGAAATAGCATTTTCGATAAGGTTGTGATAAGTAGACAAAGCTGTCCGTAATAGAGACTCAAGATTCGAGTGAAATGTCACAACCAAGCACCAGCGAGGAAAGGAACAGCACCAGGAAGGTAACAGGATTGATATATACTGTACACACACACACACACACACACATATATATATATATATATATATATATATATATATATTTTTTTTTTTTTATGAATCACTTGGATTAATCATTCATTCTGACAGCACTAATGTTTATTGTAGACAACCATACTAGGGTAATTGTTACTCAGCCTGTCCTGGCTACACTAATTTTCTTGTATGTTGCCCTCACATATTCCTGCAGCTAAGCTTGAATGTACATTTACATTCCAATAAAAGTTACTGATGTCATGCCTCTGAAGTTTGACTTTTTGCACCATTAAAATACTTATAGGCAACTAGTTATTGTTATCTTCTTCTCCATAAAACATGTTAGTGCTCAGTAGTACACATACATGGTTCTTTAATGTATTTGCATTTTAGTAAAATGCATTCTTTTTCAATTGCCGTATACAGTATCCCGAATCACTGTGGCCGTTAAAAAATACAACAAAAAAAACAACACATTTTTCTTTTCTTTTTTATGATGTGTTAGTGCAGTATATAGGCCCGTGGCACAGCCTAAGCTTTTATCCATAATGCTTATTTTCCCCCTCACGTTATTTTTACGTTTATACTTTAAGTAGTTTTGAAACCAGTACTTTTACACTTTTACCTGAGTAAAAAGCTTGAGTTGATACTGCAACTTCTAAAGAAGTCTTTTTAAACCCTAGTATCTACTGTATACTTCTACTCAAGTAATGAATGTGAATACTTTTGACACCACTGCTTATAGGAAATTATCCATTCCCTTTTCCGCTAAACTGAAGATCTGGTGTTCACTCGTTCGCTACACCGCTAGAGTTCACTTTTGCCTCTTTTCCACTGCATAGTACGGCACGACATGGTTCAGTTCAACTCACTTCAGTTCGGCGCAGTTTGGCTCGGTTTGTGCTTCCACTGCAGTTTACGCTTTAGAGTACTCACGTGTCGTTATAGTTGCGGCGCCTCTACTGCAGTGACATCATCGTAAACGTGCCACAAACAAACACACAACAATGGAGCATATCGACGGCATGGTGTTCTTCATTCTCGGCATGTGGATGTTTTTAACAGAGAGACGAAGGAGTTTGTTTCAAAAGAGGCTGATGGCAGCCAAAGAAAATTTTTGGTTAATACAAAAAGGTGCGTCCGATCCTTCTCTGGCTGTTCTAAATATAGCGGTTCTGTTGTGTCTCGTGTCGCAAGTTCGGTGACGCAGTAATGACGATTTTCTCTGGCCAATCAGTGACCAGCGGAGTTTACACATCACGTTTTGGTAACGGTTCGGCGCGCTTGGAACCTCGGCTGAGGTGGTACTAAAAAAAGGACCAGGTACTACGTATGTACTGTTCCCAGTGGAAAACCCCCCAAAACTGAGTTGAACTGAACCGTGTCGTGCCGTACTATGCAGTGGAAAAGCGCCATTTGTGCGCGTGCATGGAAAGTATGTACAATGTGTGTGTGTGTGTGTGTGTGTGTGTGCGGAAAGTATGTATGTGTGTGCGCGCAAAGTATGTATGTGTGTGTGTGTGTGCGCATTTCATATGAAGTTGATTGAGTAGTTAGTAGTATATGTGTGGGTGGGTGTTTCATATATGTGTATGCAAATATGTGTGTGCATGAGTGAAGTTTGATTTAAGCCCTATACGGCGCCTCATAATATATCTTAAGAGTCTTCTTAGCACACGAAGAGTGTGCGTTATCGAGAAACCGGGCCCTGGAAAAAATAAAACAAAGAGAGAACTCACATGAACACAAGTATTCACAGTCTTTGCTCAATACTTTGTCGATGCACCTTTGGCAGCAATTACAGCCTTAAGTCTTTTTGAATAGCATTTCCAATCAACTGACTTTACCACAGGTGGACTCCAATTAAGCTGCAGAAGCATCTCAAGGATGATTAGGGGAAACAGGAGCTTCATGGCAAAGGCTGTGAATACTTATGTACATGTGCTTTCTCAATTTTTTTCTCATGTTTTCATTATGGGGTGTTGTGTGTAGAATTCTGAGGGGAAAAATTAATTAAATCCATTTTAGAATAAGGCTGCGACATTGTGGAAAAAGTAATGCGCTGTGAATACTTTCCAGATGCACTGTAAAGGAATAGTAAGTAGAATAATAAGCTATAAAGGAAAAATGAGTAGTATAAGAGAATAATGAGTATGATAAAGGAATTATGAAGAGTATAAGAGAATAACGACTATAACAAAGAAGTAATGGGTAGTATAAGGGAATATATTCCCACATTCAATCAGGGTCGTTTCTAGGATTTTCAGTTAAGGGGGGCTCAGTATCAGTACTCAAATGAGACTTCTTGATCACACACGCTGTTTACCGTATAAACCTTTTTCTATGTACAGGTACAATCAGAAAAACGTAACCAGAAAACAGCATATAACTTTAAGCTTACATTAATTAGCAATATAAGGAAGACGTCTTGTCCTGCTCCTTGGCTATCTGATGTACTACGCAACAACAGGAGAGAATTAAGAACTGCAGAGAGTCTCTTACCAGACTCTTCTCTCCAAATTCTCATGTGATGTGACTTCTGCCAAAACTACCTTCTACAGAGAAAATCTGGAAGCCTCTGCACATAATCATGGCAAACTCCACAACATCTTCTCCTCACTACTCAACCCACCGACTCCTCCTGCCCCTTCCATTCTGACTGCTGACGATTTTGCCACATTCTACGATGGGAAAATTGCAGCAATCCGCCAGTCCTTCGCTCCCAACCAACCTCCTACAGCAGAACCTCAGGACCTTCCCTTCCCTCCCTTAGCAGAATTCTTCAACCTGTCATCTGATGAGATTCAGCAGATCATCTCATCATCTAACCCCACCACCTGTTCATTAGACCCAATCCCTTCCACAGTGCTCCAGGCCATCTCATGAGACGTCCTTCCCTTCACCACAACCATCATCACCATTCCATATCATCTGGTCATGTTCCTGCTGCTTTTAAGAAGATAAGGGTTATTCCAATCCTCAAGATGGACCCATCAGAAGTTAACAACTATCGCCCGGTATCACTTCTCTCTTTTATTTCCAAAATTCTTGAAAGGACTGTTTATAACCAAATGTCTCTTTATCTCTTACAGAACAAGCTTAATGATCCCAACCAATCTGGATTCAAAGTGGCATATTCCACAGAGACTGCCCTTATGTCAGTCACCGAGAAGCACCATGCTGCTACAGTAGATCTGCTAAATTGTCATCTGTCCTCATCCTCCTGGGCCTGTCAGCTGCATTTGACACGGTCTGCATTTGACAAGATTCTATTATCTATTCTTACAAGCCTTGGAATTTGTGGAACAGAGTGGCAATGGTTTGCTTCTTACATAGAAGATAGGTCATATGAGGTAACATGGAGGGGAGCTACATCTGCCCCACGTAGACTCTCTAATGGGGTCCCGCAGGGCTCAGTACTTGGTCCTCTTCTGTTCTCCCTCTATACCAGGCCTCTTAGTAAGGTCATATCATCACATGGATTTTCATACCATTGTTATGCAGATGACACGCCAAAAAAAAAAAAAAACCTTCTTCCCAGTTGTGTTTGACTAATGGCACTTAGTTATTAACCTAGTTAACCCAGTGTAAGTATGTATCCAGTGATGGAAACTTTAAAGCACTCTTTGTAAGTCGCTCTGGATAAGATATGTAAATGTAAATATAAACAACACACCTATGAGGCTGGACAATGGAATAAACTGTGTGGGTACCAATAATGTCAAACTTCTTCTTTGTCTTTCGGCTGTTCCCTTTCAGGGGTTGCCACAGCGAATCATCTGCCTCCATCTAACCCTATCCTCTGCATCCTCTTCTCTCACACCAACTAACTTCATGTCCTCTCTCACTGCATCCATAAATCTCCTCTTTGGTCTTCCTCTAGACCTCCTGCCTGGCAGTTCCAACCTCAGCATCCTTCTACCAATATATTCACAATCTCTCCTCTGAACATGTCCAAACCACCTCAATCTGGCCTCTCTGACTTTATCTCCAAAACATCTCACATGGGTTGTCCCTCTGATGAACTGATTCTTGATCCTATCCATCCTTGTCACTCCCAAAGAGAACCTCAACATCTTCAGCTCTGCTACCTCTAGCTCTGCCTCCTGTCTTTTCTTCAGTGCCACTGTCTCTAAGCCGTAGAGCATTGCTGGTCTCACCACTGTCCTGTACACCTTTCCTTTCATTCTCGCTGATACTCTTTTATCGCACAACACACCTGACACTTTTCTCCACCCATTCCAACCTGCCTGTACTCGTCTCTTCACCTCCTTTGAACACTCTCCATTGCTCTCGACAGTTGACCCTAAGTACTTAAAATCCTGCACCTTCTTTACCTCTGCTCCCTGTAGCCTCACTGTTCCTCTTGGGTCCCTCTCATTCACACACATGTATTCCGTCTTGCTGCGGCTAACCTTCATTCCTCTGCTTTCCAGAGCGTACCTCCACCTCTCCAAATTTTCTTCCACCTGTTCCCTGCTCTCGCTACAAAGCACAATGTCATCTGCAAACATCATAGACCATGGAGACTCCTGTCTAACTTCATCTGTCATCCTGTCCATCACTAAAGCAAACAAAAAGGGGCTTAGAGCCGATCCTTGATGCAGACCCACCTCCACCTTGAACTCTTCTGTCACACCTACAGCACATCTCACCACTGTCTTACAACTCTCATACATGTCCTGCACCACTCTAACATACTTCTCTGCCACTCCAGACTTCCTCATACAACACCACAGCTCCTCTCTCGGCACCCTGTCGTACGCTTTCTCTAAATCTACAAAGACACAATGCAACTCTTTATTACCTTCTCTGTACTTCTCCATCAGTATCCTCAAAGAAAATACTGCAGCTGATGTACTCTTTCTAGGCATAAAACCATATTGCTGCTCACAAATTCTCACCTCTGCCCTTAACCTAGCTTCCACTACTCTTTCCCACAGCTTCATTGTATGGCTCATTAGCTTTATGCCTCTGTAATTGCCACAGCTCTGCACATCTCCCTTGTTCTTAAAAATCAGCGCCAATACAATGTCAAACATTTATCTGTTAATTCTTTGACAATACTGCTGCTTTTTGTTGGAAACTGGCAGACATAAAAAAAAAAAATGTGAAAAATAGTTTCTGATGACTTCAATCAATGTTGGGAACACAGTGTTAATGTGCCTGAGAGGCTGCCTTTTCAGAGAACTGTACTATACATTTGAACAGAGAACTGTAGATGGAGTAGGTCTCCAAATGAGCAGCAGGTAAGAATAGAACATCTTTTTTTTTCATGTGACTTGAAAAACCTTCCATCTACAGTTAAATATAAATATTAAAACTTTGATCATCAAGTTATCTAGTTTAATTTAGTGTTTTAGCTACATAAATAAGACAGTAGGTCCTCTATTCAACCCCTTAAAATTTCATAACTACTAGGCTATTTATTCAAATTCATTAATATAGACAAACATTGTTTTAATGTAATTAAACAAAGCATCTTTTTTAATATCATTTCCCCCTATTCATTTAAAAAAGTTACTTTTTCTAAATCAAAGTGAAAAAAACAACCCTGCTCTAAAGCTAATAAATGTACATTACGATTTGGGAAATTATTTAATACAATACAATATTTATTACAAAAAAAAAGATTTTTCTATCTCTGTAAATCACACCGCTATGCATTTAAACCAGCGCACTGCATCCTGTCTGTCACTATTTTCAATCATTTATGTGCATAACTCTGGTAGTTGCCATATGCACTGTGCACTGTTTTACAGTATATAGACAGTAGTGATGGGTCGTTCGTGAATGAATCTTTTTGACTTAATCTTTAACATGACTCAGATGAATGTGATTCGTTCATTTTCCATTGGGCCGCGTCTTCGCAAAGCATCGCAAAACCTCCGTATGTTATATACAGGAAACAGAATTGAACGATTCTCAGCAATGACTCTTCTACTCCGAGTGGTTCGTTCTTTTGACACGTGACTCCCATAGACGCTATGCAGTGCAATAGATTCAAAAGAATGAACGACTCAGATTGGAAGATAAAAGAGGTGAGCTGTTCATTCTGTTTATTATAATATGTCTTTAGTGGCATTGTAATATTTTCATATCTGGAACTATAGCCAAAATTAGTGTATGTAGACGTATTGGGGGTATTTTTTTTTTATTGAAAATGCAACATTTGAATTTACTTCTAATCAAAATAACGAAATGAACGAAATGACTCAAAAAAGATTTGTTCATTTTGATGAATGAGAATTAAAGAACCGAGTCACTAAAATGACTTGAACTTCCCAACACTAATAGACAGTTAGGTTTTCCAATTAAAACAGCAACGGCTAGTAATGGGTTGTTCATGAACGATTCGTTCTTTTTGAACAAATCTTTAACATGACTCAGATGAACGAGTCTTCTCGGAGAGTGATTCGTTCATTTTCTATTGGGCGTGCATGCGCAAAGCATCGGTGTAGTGGTTAGCACTGTCGCCTTGCACCTCCAGGGTCCGGGTTCGATTCCCGGCCAGGCTCGATTCCCGTCTCTGTGTGCAAGGAGTTTGCATGTTCTCCCCGTGCTTGGTGGGTTTCCTCCCACAGTCCAAAGACATGCAGATTAGGCTAATTGGCGTTCCCAAATTGACCATAGTGTGTGTGTGCGCTCTGCGATGGATTGGCACGCTGTCCAGGCTGTACCCTGCCTCGTGCCCTGAGTCTCCTGGGATAGGCTCCAGGTCCCAGTGACCCTAAATACAGGATAAAGTGGTATAGAAGATGAATGAATGAATGAGTATTGAATGATTCTCAGCAATACGTTTTCAAGTCTCGAGCCGTTCGTTCCTTTAACACGTGACTCCCATAGACGCTATGCAGTGCAGTACACGGGAAACAGTATTGAATGATTGGGCTAGTGGGTCTTCGAGTCTCGAGTCGTTCGTTCTTTTGACACGTGACTCCCATAGACGCTATGCGGTGCAATAGATTCAAAAGAATGAACGACTCAGAGAAGATATAAGCGGTGAGCTGCACATTCTGTTGTGATAATTATCGATAATGAAATTTGTTGTCAACGAATGCCGTTATCGATTAGTTGGGCTGCTCACGTTACTGAGGAAAAAGCGCGCGGCCCCAAGAGTCCTTTACATTAAACAGCTTATCGGGCGTTAAAATCGAGTGGTTTTCTGCCGTTCGTAGTGTCCGGTGAGCATGGATGAAGCGCCGAGTGTTTTCTACACATGTGGGAGCCCCTACCGACGGGGAGGAATTGGCCACGACTAAACAAAAAAAAAAGGAGTCAATGAGTGTGTTCACACGGGCTTTGGTGACGTGCGTTTGTCCGGCTGCGCGGTTATACGGCGTAAAAAGAAAAAAATGTTGCATGCAGTTTTTTCTTGCCGTTCAAATCCCGACGAACGCAAGGAAAACACTTCTAGTTCGTTTTCTTCACGTTAATTTCATGCTTCGGAGGACCGGATATATCCCATCATCCTACACGCTATACACAGGGAAATGCGGAAAAAAGGCAAAATAAAGAGTCACTCAGTAGCCGGGTTTTTTTTCCTCTCCCTACGTCACCGTATTACGAGAATGTTTAAAACAATAAGATTAATGTCTAGTGTAGCAAAATGGTCTATCTATATATCTATCTCTCTCTATTCTTTTTTTTTATTATTATTATTGAGACAACAAAAAAAGGATAAAATACACGAGAGGATCGAAATAATGTATAAACCGAAGTCTAGAAGTCTATTATTCTTCTTAAGTTTAATTAATTTAAGAGAAGTTAAAATTGAGCTCATTATTAATAACTGAATGTCAGTGTATTTTTTAAACTATATATACTGTCAAAAATGTTTATTTACATAAAATAAGGTTTAAATGTCAAAATTAAAGATCATTAAACTCTATATGTGGCTTTCGCATTTTTTAAAGTTTACTTTTATACATAAATAATACCCTGATTTATGGTTTGATATAGTTAAGCAAAACATCAAATTAAAGCGTTCAGTTTTATCCGATTAATCGAAAAGAGAGAAGAAGAAGAAGAAAAAAAATCGCCCAACTAATCGATTATCAAAATATAAAAATTGCAGCCCTAATTGTAATATTTTCATAACTGGAACTATAGCCAAAAGTTGTGTATGTAGACGTATTGGGGGTATTTTTATTGAAAACACAACATTTTAATTTATTTCTGATCAAAAGAACGAAATGACGAAAAAAAAAAGATTCGTTCATGATGATGAACGAGATTCAAAGAACCGAGTCACTAAAATGATTCGAACTTCCCATCACTTTAGCAACAGCATTATTGATGTATAAAGTAGACGGTAGGGTCGTAGAGTCTGTATTAAAGGCTTCATGTTCACTGGAGGAAACAGCTGGTGTGATGAGGGTGAACACAGCGAAGATTTAACTGATTAATCCCTCATGACATTTTGTAAACTGTATTTATGAGAAAGGACTGCACTGATGCAGATATAACAATTTATCGAGAAACACACACCGTGACTTAATCCTCCCTCTGTGACGACGAATTGAAGACCCGCTGAAAGACGGGGCGGAGCCGAAGTCTGCCGACACTTTCACATGAAATTTAAAGGGGACGATGGTGGGGGACCAGCAATTTGTGTGAAGTTTATGGAGCATTTTAATGGGGATGAATGAGTACAAATGTTAAGTAGAGGGGGTAGTAAAGCCCCCCTAAAAAAAAAAAACGTATTTATGTAATTTATTTAAAAGTATCTCACACCCTACTCCATTTTTTATGTCAACCATTTTTTTGTCATGCTTTCTGTCTTGTCATTTGTATTTTTTGTTCTGGAAGCTCTGTTACTAAAAACGAATTCCTTGTACGTGCAAGACACTTGGCAATAAAACTCTTTCTGATTCTGATTCTAAAAATGGCGTAGCGACGCCCATGCATTCAATTAATACTTGTGTGTGCGCGCGCGTGCGTGCGTGTAGGTGGCCGCTAGATGGCGACATTGGCCGATTTATAAAAACACACCAGCCCTCAGTCTCCCCCAAAAAAACAAAATAAAAAATCGGAAACGTACACAGGAACCTGAAATTGTATAAATGTTAGTCATAACCGAGTTTACACGCTCAACACGTGTGTAATATACAGGGAGTGGATCAAATTGACCCTAGTTATTTATTCATCTTCTTACAACTGTTTGACTAACGGGGGATTAGCTCAAATGGTAGAGCGCTCGCTTAGCATGCGAGAGGTAGCGGGATCGATGCCCGCATCCTCCAAAGTAACGTTTTCTTTCTCAAACACCCTTTGAAATATGATTTCTTCAAAACAAACCCACAGCAGCTGCAGCGCACACACACATACACACACATACCAACTCACACCTACACAGTTAGACAATCTTAATGGCGTGGTTTTGGAAATAAAATGACTGAAGTGAAAGCACAAGAAAAATAAGTAAGTGATTAAAAACGGTAGTAAAACACTTCATCATTTAAAGAAACAAACACAGGTCCTTCTCAAAAAATTAGCATATTGTGATAAAGTTCATTATTTTCTGTAATGTACTGATAAACATTAGACTTTCATATATTTTAGCTTCATTACACACAAACTGAAGTAGTTCAAGCCTTTTATTGTTTTAATATTGATGATTGTGGCATACAGCTCATGAAAACCCAAAATCCCTATCTCAAAAAATTAGCATATCATGAAAAGGTTCTCTAAACGAGCTATTAACCTAATCATCTGAATCAACTAATTAACTCTAAACACCTGCAAAAGATTCCTGAGGCTTTTAAAAACTCCCAGCCTGGTTCATTACTCAAAACCGCAATCATGGGTAAGACTGCCGACCTGACTGCTGTCCAGAAGGCCATCATTGACACCCTCAAGCAAGAGGGTAAGGCACAGAAAGACATTTCTGAACGAATAGGCTGTTCCCAGAGTGCTGTATCAAGGCACCTCAGTGGGAAGTCTGTGGGAAGGAAAAAGTGTGGCAGAAAACGCTGTACAACGAGAAGAGGTGACCGGGCCCTGAGGAAGATTGTGGAGAAGGACCGATTCCAGACCTTGGGGGACCTGCGGAAGCAGTGGACTGAGTCTGGAGTAGAAACATCCAGAGCCACCGTGTACAGGCGTGTGCAGGAAATGGGCTACAGGTTGCAAATTTTGCATGTCATTCGGAAATCAAGGTGCCAGAGTCTGGAGGAAGACTGGGGAGAGGGAAATGCCAAAATGCCTGAAATCCAGTGTCAAGTACCCACAGTCAGTGATGGTCTGGGGTGCCATGTCAGCTGCTGGTGTTGGTCCACTGTGTTTTATCAAGGGCAGGGTCAATGCAGCTAGCTATCAGGAGATTTTGGAGCACTTCATGCTTCCATCTGCTGAAAAGCTTTATGGAGATGAAGATTTCATTTTTCAGCACGACCTGGCACCTGCTCACAGTGCCAAAACCACTGGTAAATGGTTTACTGACCATGGTATTACTGTGCTCAATTGGCACTTAACTAATAATTAGACACATAAGTGAATAGAAAGGCGGCAATCAATAAACTAACGAACGCACAACTGCAAACCTACCAAGACATGGCCATCCACCTAAACTGACAGACCCGGCAAATGAGAACATTAATCAGAGAAGCATCCATGGTAACTCTGAAGGAACTGCAGAGATCCACAGCTCATAGTGCACTCCACATGTCTGGCCTTTATGGAAAAGTGGCAAGAAGAAAACCATTGTTGAAAGAAAGTCATAACAAATTCCACACGCAGGTGAACTTGGGGTGGCACGGTGGTGTAGTGGTTAGCACTGTCATCTTGCACCTCTGGGGTGCGGGTTTGATTCATGGCCAGGCTTGATTCCTGTCTCTGTGTGCATGGAGTTTGCATGTTTGTTGCATGTTTCCCCGTGCTTGGTGAGTTTCCTTATGGTACTCTGGTTTCCTCCCACAGTCCAAAGATATTCAGGGTAGGCTAATTGGCGTTGGTGCTCATGGTGTGTGTGTGTGTGCCCTGTGATGGATTGGCACCCTGCCTCGTGCCCTAAGCCTCCCGGGATAGGCTCCAGGCCCCCTGCGACCCTGAATACAGGATAATGCGGTATAGAAGATGAGTGAGTGAGTGACAGGTGGACTCTAGTGACTAATTCGAATTCTGAAGGCATTTGGTTCCATTGGATTTTAGTTAGGAGTATCAGGGTAAAGGGGACTGAATACAAACGCACTCCATTCTTTTCAGATTTTTATTTGTAAAAAAAAAAAAATTGAAAACCATTCATTATTTTCCTTCCACTTCACAATTATGTGACCCAATAAAAATACATGTAATGTGACAAAATGTTGAAAAGTCCAAGGGATATGAATACTTTTGCATGGCACTGTAGAGGCATAAATATAATTGCAATAATTGAAACTACAACAGCAGCAATAGCAACGAAACCCTCTATAATAAACTCTTGGAATCAGAATTTCCATAATAAAGAACATTCAGTCTGAACACCACATCAATTAGCATCTTTCTCTCTCTATCTGTCTCTCTCCCTCTCTGTTGGACTGTTAGACGGAGACCATCTGCTGAAATGTAATCACATGACTGTTGCGGTGTGGTAAATGTTAGCATTGTGTTGTGTATTATTATTGCAAACAACCATAAAGCTGTAATGCATCAATTAAACAGAAAACCCATAAACTGCATGAAATGTAACGAAGTAACGTGTTTGTTTATAGAAACGCAGAATAAGGAGATACTCAAATTAATTTCTATAGTGATAGACCGAGAGGTGAAATGACAGGGAAGTGATATCACAACACAGGAAAATCTATTCATCTTCAACTGTTCTGTGTACATTGTCGACTTTGCCGGATCCAGATGTGATGCATGATGGGCAGAGCATGTGAACTCAGCATGTGTGGGGTCACAAATGATCCTCACTATTCGCTTGGCCAAGACACATTCAGACTTGTTTTAATTAAAATGAATGTTGAATTTTTTTCCCGCTGTCCTGACACACTGCACTAATTTAGTTCCACAAAAAAGAGGCATCTTATCATTTATAATTATTTACTTTTATGTTAAACTTACCTTTTGAGTTGTGCTAGACTAGAAACTACCTTAAATTTCGAGACACAGCACATGACGAGACGGCCAAAATATATATATATAAATCAGTGTTTGACTGATAATGGTATTTATAGTTAGTAACCTAGTAACCAGTGTAAGGATCCATCCAATGATGGAAGCTTCAAAGCACTTCTGTAAGTTCTGGATAAGACTGTCTGCCAAATGCCTGAATGTAAATGTAAATGACGACAGTTGTGGGGAAAAAAAAAACTCCCCTTATTTCTCTCTATAATTCCCTGCTACATTAATGCATTAATGCACTTATTCCAGCGTTTCACGCCAGACTGATGATTTCTTTCACAATTTGGTGACGAAGTTACAATGTTAAAGATTTCCTCTTGTTATAAATCCAACATTTTAAATGATGTAGTTTTATTATGTCTGTTTGGAGTCCTTTACCCCCAAAAGCGTTTGGGAACCCCCCGCATCAACTTTATACAAATGAGAAGCAATGAGAAATAAAGTGATTTGCTGACTGCAGACATGACTGAGTGGCGACCGAACGCTTTTCTTTCCACCTGCTGTGAAACATTTTCCATGTTTATTGGTTCCATATATTGTTCACAGCTCCTGAACCAGCAGGCCATAATCACTGTGCTCTACAAGCTTCAAGTGTTTGACTTGCCTTAAATAGATTGTAAAGTGAAAACATTCTTAGGCTCATTCTCAGACTGTAGTCCAGAGGTCTACAAATAAAATCTCTAAATGTTCAACCGCATAGAATTCATTACTTCCTAAAACGTCTGGATAAAACAACAGACACGAGTGAGTAACGGTTCCAATTTAATGCTTAGACATAATTAATTAACTGCGTATTTAATTAGAAGATTGTTTTCATTACAAAAGAAAACTCTGAATGAGGTAGAACAACTTGATCATTAGTTTCAAACCTGTATGGTTGGTTTCAAAGTGACAGTTCCTGGTACCTGGGCTCGAACAAGATACCATTTGAATTCATATGATTCTACCACTACAATAAGATTTTATTTATTGTCCTCAGACTGATACGTGATCAACTTTGGTTAAAGTCTTTGATAGGTCTGTTTTTACATTGTTAAGCTATTTACACATCAGTGTGCAAAATATGATTTAAAAAAAACCTCTGTACAAGGGACACCTTGGATGTGGTGCCAAAACACCCCAATCGTACAACATGGGCAGTTTGGAAATGCCAATCAGCTTATATGGATGTCTTTGGACTGTAGAAGGAATCCAGGGAATCTGGAGGAAACCCAATCAAGCCCAGTGAGAACATGCGAACTCCACACATAAACCAGAGGCAAAATTCGAACCCACACCCCAGAGGTGCAAGGCAGCCGTGCTGTCTGTTTGAAACAAGTTGTGATTGATACGTGATTGGAGCAAAATGACAAACTGTCCCTTTAACTACAGCATCAGTCCTGACAGATTGTGCTTTTATACTTTTTGAACTCAGCGCTTTGGAAAGCATGGACACGGTCCGTTTCCGTTACACCCCTGAAATCTGCCACACGCCCACGCAGGCCTCCATGCTCCTGCACCGGTTCCTCATTTTAATAAACTTGGTCCATAAATATGGAACCCTGCGGCAGCTACAGCAGCTGCGTTCAGTCGAATCGATCCTTTTGGTTCATTTAATTGATCGCCTCATCTTATTCGGTGTAGCGAAGAAAGTGCCCGAGGCGCACAGGCAGAAGCAGGCAGCAGGTTTTCAGGATGGCAGCAATTCTCAGGCACAGGTTGCCAGATTGAACTGACTGTTTCAATCCAAAATGTTGTCATGCAGTAGTGAGTCTGTTAAGAATGAGTGCTGTAGATTTTATAGTACTTTACTGGCAACCTGGGTGGGCAAATGTAAAACATATCATACAAGTAGCATTCTGTAATATTTTCTATAGTATATAATGATATAATGTTGTATTGTAAAACTATATAATTTGAATTATTTGGTAAATTGTGTCACAGTATGCTTTTCTAAAAGCCCATGATATTGTAAATTATTTCTCTTAAAAAGATTATTTGAAAATGTACAAAAACGTAACAAAATGACATTTTAAAACTTTTTTATATGAAGTATGAAAATATATTTTTTTGTAGATATAAAATCATTGAACAGGGTGTGTTAATATAACACCATTACATTGATTCCAGATTCAGATTCAGACATGGCATCATCTGATAGCAACAATCAGCAACAAAAATGCTGGAATGGATATTAAAGTAAAAAAAAATGGATTGATTCTTATAATATTTAAACATTATTATATTTATTATATTTCCAAAGTTTAGCATTTTTCTCTTTGTATTATATACCAATCTCTAAAAGTTCTGGATTTGTGCAAGTCATATTTTTTTACATTTGTCAGTTAAAAAAAAACATAATTCTTCAAACTATTTTGCAGACGGTTATTAATATCAGCTAATACTTTTCAGTTTAATTATCAGAATGTCTATGACTCATATTGTGTATTTTAAAAATGACGGCCTTTGAGCGTCAGAATGTTATTTATTAAATCCCTGAAAAAAAATAATCATCATTAATGTCCTAAAACGAATTAATTAAACCCCAGAAATGATGCGACATTTGTGAAGTGTAAGCTTGTTATACAGATTGTCAATGTTTAAACCATAGATGTTTGCTAACCACACACAGATAGCTAATTTAGTAAAGTTCCATGAAAGAAGCAGCATATGTTTCGATTTCTGACAGAATGTAAAGTCTGAATTGTCACATCGTCTAATAATACACTCAGCTTCACTGCAGTATTCAGTGCACAGACAGTAGCTCATGCCAGACTATAGACTAATACTGTATACTAATTTGATAAAATTTCTGAGAAGACTGTTTACGTAACAAAAACTATTTCAATGTAGTACAATGACACAACCATCAGTTTCAAACCAGCACCAATGATCCGGCTTCTGATCTAACTTTGCTAAGTTAGCTTGGGTGCTAATACTATATGTCTACATCCTAGTAAAGAAAGCTAGTTGGAAATTTATATACTAACATTTGTAAGTATACTTATTCACAAAGTAAGTATTTGCAAATCATAAGTAGTGCTGATTATTGTCCTCATTATTATTATTATTATTTATTTATTTGTATTGAGAAAAGAGTTTTAAACTCGAATCTCATGTTTTGATTTTACTGCACAGCTCTTGAAAAATTATGTCACTCAAGAAATATTTTTTTAACGCTTCAATTAATAGCTTCCCATATGGCACACTAGTAAAGTGTGTGATTTAGAGATTGTGTCCTAATCCAGCTGATGCTTCCATTGTTTCCATTAATCACCAACAATGCAAAAAGTAAAATGTTAGAAGTTATTTCTAAAGATGTTTACACCATTCAAATATTTTACTGTGTTAAGAGTATCATCACTGTACTGTGCTTGACGTAAATGCCAATCGGTTTTGCAACTTAATGGAGGAGAAATTACATCACAAGTCCCGGTTTGACTCGAACACCCCTCGTAGTTCTGAGCAGTTGAGCATCCTATTATAGTAGTCATATTATAACAACTGTAAATGTCCTAGAATCCCGAAGAGCGGACGTAGTACTAAGTTTGTGGTTGAAACAGTTATAGACTGATGTAGTTGTACAACTAGACATAAAAGAGATTTTTTTTACTGAAATCCCCCATAATAACCAGCTGTGTGACATCATTAAAATGAAACTGCCCAGAAACAGGAGGCTGATTGGATGTGAGCGAATTATGCTATTTTTAAAACTACATTTTTAACCATTTGAATTTGTTCCTTAGTAATGATGCCATAACCTTGTAGAAATAAGTTTTAGCAGTTGTTAGCAGTCCTTGTTAGCAATCATCAAGTCAATTGAGTGGATTAAAAAAAATGACATCATGATTTAAAAAAAATACCCCCCATCCCCTCCCCCCCACACACACACACATATTTTACCTCAATGTCATTAACGGGGCCAAAATGTATCTTTTTACCGAGTACAAATCAGACCTGTATAGTGACCACAAATAATCAACAAAAAAAGAATCACAATTATATCTAAAGCCTCTAGTTATTTCTTTTCCCGGCCCAGTGGAACAGAAACTCATTTGGGAGGGAAACCACCCAATCTGGCATCGTGTCCCCCACAGCTGAAGTGGCCTTTGAAGTGAAGGGTCTGGTTCTGTGTGAGAGCTCTGGATGCAGCTGGACTTGAATCGCTGAAGCGTAGCAGACGTTGCACTGGGAAACCTCTGAGAATTAGCGGGAGAGGGGGAGCGAGGGATGTGTGAGAAAGAGAAGTGTGTGAGGGAGAGTGACAGATGAAGAAATGGGATATCGAAGAACAGCTCCAAGACACACACGTGAGCAGCACGAGGATGTTTTCTGAAACTAGGCAGCATTCGATTTGTTATTGACCCATTTTTATGTGCTTCTATTAAGTGGGACCTACAGAGATACATCTCTCTCTCTCTCTCTCTCTCTCTCACACACACACACACACACACACACACACACACACACACACACACACACACACACACACACACAGCTACAAGAGGAGGAGGAGGGACAGAAACAAGCTGAAATTACGTTGTTTATTACAGTTGCGTAATTAATATGGGCATCATGCCATTACAGTAATGCATCTACTCATTCCTCCTCTTCCTCTCCCTCTCTCTCTCCCTCTCTCTCTCACCCACAGAGTCCATTAACCACAGAGACCTGAAATACGCGGGCTGATGGCCTCCCTCTGGCTCTGGCCACTACACTTCATCTCACTCCATCTTGCCTCACTCATTCTCTCTCTATCTTTCGGTCCCCCATTTCTTATCGCACCAATTTTCTCTTATGCTTTAACCCCAGCTTGCGTTTAGCCGAGGTCATGTGTGGATTTAAAAGAAATTAAAAACTCTCCATTCCACTACAGTCTATCTGTTTCCACAATTTCTGCCCTATGTACAGTATGCATGTATAGCTGACACTGTGTGTGCATGTGTGCGTGTGTGTCCTCTGTGTCAAAGTTTGTTTATATTCCTGGTTGAAATCAGGCCATGAATTATCATAGCCTCATTTGGTTGATTAGGGCAAGATCCACCTGAACCCCAGTAACCCCCCCCCCCCTCAAACACACATGCCGTCTTTAATAATCGTGCCATAAGAACGTGCTTTGTTTTATCTGTTTCATCAGTCTGTATAAAACATAATATAGATTTTCTCTACTTTTTTCATTCGTAATGTAGCCAAAATTTATATAGGAGGGAGTATCAAAAAGTTCCAGGATCAGCTCTGTTTTTTTTCTCAGACGCTTTAAAACCTGGCCGGAGAATTCACTATTGATGGTCTGGCCCCTGTGGAGGAATTTTGATTCTTGAAAAAGTCGATGAGCATGTACTTGGTGGAGCTGCGTACCTGCCTCGCCTTTTTGAGTCGTGGAGATGATGGGCTCTGTGGGATGGGACTGTTGCTTCGTCTCAGGACACCCACTGGTAATGATCTTTTACTGACTTACAGTATGAAGGTCAGTAATTCCTTGTGACTGCGTGTCCCACCTTATGTTGCCATCTGTTGGCATGTAACAAAACTTGTCTCTAAACTTTTAAATATGACCCCCCAAACAACCCCCAACCCCCCCCCCCCAATCCCCCTGTATACCACTCTAACTAGTTAGCTAGTCAAAAACTGTTAAAAACATATAATTGTCCTGTTAAAAATGACATTTCAGCTGATTAGCTGGTCATGATTTTTACTGATAAAGTTTTCACCGGATGAGGAGGGGGAAAAGACACAAAACTCGTAGTTCAACCATGGTAAGAAGTAAAGTAAATGAGAATTAACTTTTTTTTTTTTTTTTTTTAATATCAATAGGAATTTTTTTTTTTTATGTGTAAGATCACTTTCTGAAGGTGCATGTTAATAATGACAGGAGGCTTTGTTTTACTCTTCTGTTTCAAAGACCATTTCACAACATATCACATCAAACCAGGACTTTTAATTATGCAGAATCACTAGTACTAGTGTTTCACAGTTTTCATAGTTTTCTCAGTCCACAGCAGCCATGACCAGACTGCCTGCTTCAAGGCTGAAACACTGGCTTCCCAGGAACTCCTTTAATGGTCCAAACATGTGGAAATGACTTGGAGAAAGGTCAGGATGTGGCAATAAGTTCCTGTAAGTTCCATGCAAGTGGTGTTGGTGAATGATTGTGTGCACAGTTCCCATAGACAGAAAGTTGGCAGCCACAAATCCACAATCCATAAAATTTCAAGGATCAGGCATCTTGTATATATTGTTCATCCACTGTAAATTTATCATTATAGTCACTTGCAATCTGTATACTATGATCATATAATATCCTGTACATTATGTTGATATCTATTTGCAAATTCCTGCCTACAGTTAATAGCAACCTGTACATACGGTTCATCCATTGTAAATTTATAAGTATAGTTACTAGTAATCTGTATATTATGCTCACATAATATCTTTCTTTAATAGTTACCCATAGCTTCTCCCTGCACATATCCCTTTTTAAACGTATACCTTTATCCTGCACTCTCTACTAATTGCACTTCTGGTTAGACCTAAACTGCATTCCGTTGCCTTGTACTTGTACATGTGTAATGACAATAAAGTTGAATCTAATCTAATCTAATTCCACTTGCTGAATGTTCATGGGAATGAGCTCTGAGCTTACTCATTCATGGATGTATGGTCTTTTTGCACAATTCAAAAGTTTAACTGCGGATAAGAGTCTCATGGCTGTACTGTGATTGAAGTCTTTTATAAATGTTTATGTTACGAGATTTCTTTTTATCAGAAATTGGCTGGAAGGCTTATGAGGTTTGGCTTATTCTGGAACCCAAAGCAGAGAAACCCAAAAGGGCGAGACAACAGTGTTATCTCGAATGTTAAACTCGAAAAAATCATCTCCGAATCGTCAAGTATGTGATCATTGGGAACGGACTCACATACATATGAACTGGGTTTTTTTGTTTTGTTTGTTGATGTGATGGGTAATATTTCAGTGTAATTTAATCAAAATAGAAATGCTCCCATGGATATCTATTTTCAGCAAATGTGCTGTTGAGAGAAGTGTGTTTACGTCTTAGCGGTGTGTACGATTAAATGGTGGGGTAAGATTTCATGGAACGTGTCAGCCAAAGCAACAATTAAGAGAAGAAGAACAACCAATTGTCATAACATTGCAAACTTTTTTGGTGTAAAAAATGGCTGACTTGAAAGTTTTTGTGGGTGAGCTGAGTCCAGTGAGTTTTCTTACTGAAAAAGCTTCATTATGAGCTGTAGACAGATATATGTTTCTGGATCTTGTGGTTTGTCATGTAGTAAGTTTTATAGCTTTATACAGTAGTTTGCTGCCTGGCTGGGAATAATAAGGAATGTACTTGTAATCTCAAGCTGGTGACTTTATGTCCATTGTCCAAAGTACACCTCCAGGCATTTTCTTTGCCTCCAGGTGCATCTGAAAAAATATAATGAAAATGTTTTTTTTTTCTTTTTTCGAAATTTAATTTAAAAAGTGAAGCTTTCACATGTTCCAAGTTTATTACATGGAAAGTGAAATATTTCAAGGCTTTAATTTCAATGATTATGACTTACAGCTCATGAAAATAAAAAATCTTGTATCTCAAAATATTAGAATATTGTAATAATTACAAAACGATGTACAATACATAGATTCTGAAAAAATTAAATGTTAATGTATGCACTCAATACTTGGTCAGGGCTCCTTTAGCATAAATAACTTATTGCATTATTTCTGCATGACATGGAGACGATCAACTGGTGGCACTGCTAAGACTTTAATGAAGACCAGGTTGCTTTGATAACAGCCTTCAGCTCATCTCTATTGTTGGGTCAGGTGTTTCTCATGTTCCACATCAATAGGCATAGATTCACTATAGGCTTCAGGTTAGATGAGTTGCTTGGTCATTCAAGCATAGTAATATCATGGTCAACATGCCAGTTAATGTTAATCTTGGCACTGTGAGCAGGTATTATGTCCTACTGGAAAAGGAAATCAGCATCTCTTTAAGGCTTATAGCAGATGGAAGCAGGTGTTCAAAATCTCTTGGTAGGTAGCTGTGTTCACTTTGGATTTGATGAGACACAGCAGATGACATTGCACACCAAATCATCTTGAACTCTGGAAACTTCCTACTGGACTTCAAACAGCTTGGATTCTGTGCATCTCCATTCTTCCTCCAGGCTCTGGGACCTTGATTTTAAAATGAAATGGAAAATTTTATTTCATCTGAAAAGAAGACCAGTTTGGACCACTGAGCACTGGTCAAGTTATTTGTCTCCTTATCCCACACATCTGATGGTGTTTCTGGATCAAGGATTGTCTTGATATAGAGAATGAAACAGTTGTAGCCCATTTACTGGAACTTTCTGTGTGTGGTGGCTCTTAAAGCACTGACTCCTGCCTCACGCCACTCCTTGTGAAGTTCTTCCAAGTTCTTGAATCGGCTTTGCTTGACACTATCAGTAAAGCTGAGGTCATTCTTGATGCTAGTGCACCTTTTCCTACCACACTTTTCCCTTCAGGTTAATTTTTCATTGATATTCCTTGACACAGCACTCTGTGCTGAATGATGACCTCCTGTGGTTTACACTCCTTGTGGAGGGTGTCAATCATCAACTGTCAAGTAATCAGTCTTCCCCATGATTGTACTGCACTAGACCGAGAGATACACTGTATCTTTACTCTATAAATAGTCATGTGTTTCGATTACTGGATTTAGAATTTTCATGAGCTGTAAGCTGTAATCAAATTAAAACAAAAGAAAAAGTTTGAAATATTTTACTCCATATGTAATGAATCTAGAACATATGAGTTTCCCTTTTTCAATTCAATTATGAAAACCTTTTCACAATATTCAGTGTTTGGGATGTACTGCATGTCATTTGACCTGAAAACAGTGTTCAGAAAGCATATGTTGCAAACATTTGTATGAGATGCATCATAATTATGGGATGAAAGCCACCCCAATGTCGTAAGTACAACTTGGGAGCTTGTATTTTTCTAAGATCTCTCAATTTCTAAAGTCATAGCAGCCACCAATATGAATGTAACACCTACAGGACGTTTAATTGCTAATTTTTGCATGTTAAAATAAACGTCTTGTTGTTAATCATACAAAATTACTAAACATAAAAAAGACATTTCTCACTTTTGACCATTTTTGACCACTTTTTACAGCCGCTGCATCATGATTATGGCCGCTTATGTGTAAAGCTCTGAGGCATCAAAACAATCAACAAAGGGAATATAAACTATTTCTACAGCTCAAGGCCAATTAGTTCCAACCTTGTCAAGTTTTTTTCATTAATTCATTTTTTTAAAGGCCCCGCTGGGGCGGCCAATCACCACGTGTCCAAATGAATCAGGACTGTGACTTAGCACTGCACTGACTCAACCCCAGCGTGTGAAATCGTTTCTATTGCTGATGATTAGATCACGGGTGCTGTGTTCGCTCCTGGAGCTCCTTCGCCCTGCTGAGATCCTGCTAATCAAGTGTGTAGGAGCATCAGAATATTAGAGTCAGGTGTGTTCAGTCAGAGCACGTTACAACTGTCAAGGATAGAAAAAAACCCAAAAGAAACAAGCAATGCTGAAACGGATGAAAAATCTCAACTCAGTCGTGAAACATTATTCGAGGGACATACAGAAAAAACATGCATATGTTCTACAGTAATGAGTAATATACTTGCATAATATAAAGGACAATATTCTCTACCAGCTGGTTTATTTTTACCACACCAGCTAGAGGATTGAGTTAAAGATCTATTCAATTCTAACATCAAGCAAATGGATGTATCCATAAACTCACTTTTGCACAATTTAAACAATGGATTGACTTGAAACAATTTATGTACGCATAGATACGTTATAGAGAATTACATTAGTACTGTATCTACATCCAGCCAGCATAGTGCAAAATTCAAAGTTGTATTAACACCAGTGGTCGAGGAACACCTATATATTGGACATATTTGCCAGCTAATAAAGCCATAGCTAATGCATCAGTTTCAAAATCAAAGGGATTGTTATAATTTAGTATGTTATTGTCAGGCTATAAACTACTGGCATTATAACAACACGAGTGAAACTAGTATAATGTTTCACAAGTAAGGAAAACATTTGTAAATTTTGGTCATTAGTGAAAAGAAACCCAAGTAGATACTGTAGCTGTCACCAGTTAGTTTTTACTTTTTAATTTTGCACTATGCAATATTTCAGATTCCCAAACAAGAATAAATTCCCAGAAACACATGCAGATTGGGTGAGAAATACCAGGGGAGGGGGTATTCCTCCGAAGCACACAATCCTCTGCAGCTGTGATTTTATTATAGCTTTCAGGATTAAGATATTGTCTTTAGCTTCTTTAAATAATCTATTTTGTTTCTCACACTAAGTGTGATATAATTTCTAGCCTAAGGAACTTCACCCAGAATGACACAATTAAAAATAAAAGCAGCTAAAGAGTCCTACATGGTTACTTGATGGAAATCTGCATGATATGATGTTTAACTGCACTAAACCAATGCTGCGTTTAAATCCTGTCTGCGTGATCTAGGATTGGCTCATCTGTGAGGATTTAAGCAATTACAGATGAGATCAAATTCTTATAACCTGATGTCATAACACAGAAATTTGGTATTTGTGAGTTAAATCTCATCTACTAATGAGGTTTCTCACCTGCCATGCAGAAGGCCGGGTTTGATTCCCACCCAACCCCACACAATGGATGCGGTGCCAGTCCCAAGCACGGATAAAATGGGTGAGTTGCATCAGGAAGGTCATCTGGCATAAGACGTTTTTGTTTGATCGGACGGTCAGAACCACTGTGGACAGGAGCAGCCAAAAGATCAACAACAACTTCATCTACTAATGCTTGAGAGAGTCCAGTGCACTTTGAAACATATTTGATGTTGACTATAATTCCTTACCTTGCCATACTGTCACATTATACAACAAATAAATGCCTTACCTGACTGGCAGAGAAAAGTTAGTGCACATTAACCACTGTTAACCAAACACCACTTGTATATTGAGTTCTTGCCATATCCACCATGCAGTTCTGACTAAGCCATTAAAGGAGTTCCTGGGAGGCTAAAGTTTCTGAGGTCGAACTGTTCATGGCTCCGGTGTACTTAGAAAACGTTCTACCTTGATCATATTCAAGCACTAATGAAACACTGGGATACGTGCATTAGTGTATCAAGGTATTAAATAGAAATTATAGTTGTTGTTTTTTTTATTTTAAGTTCTGAACAATGAAAAAAAGTCCCAGTTTAACTTGAACGCCCTTCTTATATCATCCATTGTGGAACTAAAAAAGGTCTTGTCTATTGTCATTTGAGCCGTTACTCTTTTTCTAATGGTGTGTTTTATTTGTGCAGAAAATTCTGTCGGCTAACACCAACATGTGCAATTGCAAAAAATAATTATGTTCATTTTTCACAACAACTACATATAAACAAGCAATTTATCTAATGTCGAAAAGAAAAAAAGTTTTGTTTTGTGTGCATTGCAGACATTTTATATTCTTTCTATATAACTTCTGAGATGGAAACCAGCATCATGACAACATTCATTATGTATGTTTCAATCCAAATGTCGCACATATTGTAAGCAAATTTCCCAAAACTCAGTGAGTCATTGTGTTGTTTCATCCACTATTGCTATGATGAATAATCTGCAGGGAAGCATCAAGATGGTGTAATCAAAAGCGCACCAGCCAAACAAACACTCTCCATCTTGGAGAGACTGGAACACACACACACACACACTCACTAGCTCATTTATTAAAAAAGGAAAAAAAAATCAGTTTCCATCTGTTTATAATGATGTGGACCCAGAGGCAGTTGGATGCAAGTGCAAAGGCTTTTAATTGGAGATTTTCCAAATCTCATACAGTAATCTGTCGTGGAGGTCAA
The DNA here is from genome assembly GCA_030522415.1 of Channallabes apus. Lineage (NCBI taxonomy): Eukaryota > Metazoa > Chordata > Actinopteri > Siluriformes > Clariidae > Channallabes > Channallabes apus. The sequence continues at coordinate 14,209,336 of CM060107.1, forward strand.
AACATTGGCAGAAATGAGTGAAACAGGTAAAGCTATATTTTCAAGGTCAGGACATGTGCAACAACAGTGGCAGTTGTAGCCCAGGATATTTAAGAGTTCAAATCCCACAGCCAAAATGATGCTGTTAGGTTTTTGAGCAAAACCTTAAAAAAAAAAAAAAATCTTAACTCTCAAATGGATTACATCAGTGTGACTGCTGTACTGAGCTCCAGTACCCGAATCATGGTAAATAATTGTCCTGCGGTGCTCTATTTCATCTAACAGATGCTCTCCTCAATAACTGTAGTAATTTCAAAGTGGCCCATATGGTGTGTTTACCTGACAGAATTGCAACTCATTGTATACTGAGATGTATATAGAGTGTATTCCCACCCAGTGTTTCCAGGATGAGTTCCAAATCCACCATGACCCTGACTATGATTAGATGCTTACTGAAGATGAGGGATACAGAAGATGAGATACAGTACAGAAATCAGACATTGGACACTATGTCTTTGATTGGATATTGAGAATACAATTCTAATATTACTGGTGAATCAAGAAGCAGAAACCATACAATAAGGAAATAATAAAAGCAATTTGTCAGTTTTTCGGGGTCGCCATGGCGAACAATCCAATCCGTACACAACTTGGCACAGGCTTAATGCTGGATGCCCTTCCTGATATAACCCTCTATCCGGGCATACAACCAACACCTCATCCAGTGGCTGGGGTACAGTATGAGCACTAGGTCAGAATTCAACCAATAATTGGTGATATTAAAAGCAAGCATTCATTCATTCATTCATTCATTTTCTATACCGCTTAATCCTGTATTAGGGTCGCGGGGGACCTGGAGCCTATCCCAGGAGACTTCGGGCACTAGGCGGGGTACACCCTGGACAGGGTGCCAATCCATCGCAGGGCACACACACATACACACACTCACACACCCAATCACACACTACGGGCAATTTGGGAACGCCAATTAGCCTAACCTGCATATCTTTGGACTGTGGGAGGAAACCGGAGTACCCGGAGGAAACCCACCAAGCACGGGGAGAACATGCAAACTCCATGCACACAGAGACGGGAATCGAGCCTGGCCGGGGAATCAAACCCAGACCCTGGAGGTGCAAGGCGACAGTGCTAACCACTACACCACCGCGCCGACTAAAAGCAAGCAATTGTATTAAATACACTACTATCTAAGAGTACCATTCAGTCTTGATTAGTGTACAGTACTTACAGTAAGTACATATTTCAAATATATAAACTTTACTTGAGTAGTTTTGTTAGAGGATACTTTTGACTTTAACTCCACTACATTGTGCAGCAGATATCCATACTTTTACTTAATTACATTTCTGTATGGTTTTGCATTACTCAACCACAGTGGGGTGTAATATTTCAATTCGATTAAATTTTATTTGTATAGCGCTTTTAACAATTGACATTGTCGCAAAGCCGCTTTACATAATCAGAAGAATTACTTAAGTTTGTATGAAATATGAATGTGGATGAATCAAAATGATAAGATTGTCCCTGATGAGCAAGCCAAGGACGACAGCAACAGCGGCAAGGAAAAACCCCTGAGATGGTAATAGGAAGAAATGTTGAGAGGAACCGGACTCAACAGGGAACCCATCCTCATTTGGGTGAAAATGGACAGTAGGAATTGATCTGCATCATTGTGTTAAAGTTAAAATGGAGTCCAGTTCGTTCTTGGAGGCTCAGGTAGACTATAAGAATCTCCAGTCCTGAACTATCAAGCAACTGCAGTCATGACTCCTTAGAGAACAGCTGTCTGCATTACCCGAGGACAGAACCATCTTTGTGGAAAAGTGGAGCCGTCCCCAGTCACGACATGCATCCCAGGAAGACCACACCATGCGACGAGATCTCCAGCCAGAAGCGGGACTCCAGGACGAGTCAGAAAGCTCCAGACGGCAGAGGGGGTCTGAATCACTGGCAGCTCAGGAGCAACAAACTCGACAGAGAGACAGGGAGAGGGAAAGAGAGAGAGGGAGAGAGAGAGATGGCAGTTACGTAGGTATGGTCACTGTCACACAATGTATGAAGTGAATGTATATTTAGTGCTGAGTGCAAGCAGTAATATTTGAAGTAGGAGCTTCGCCATCTGTTGGCTATTAGGCGTAATTGTGTGACTTTCCTTAGAGACACACCTAATAACACAACAGGTGTTTGAAATCAGAAGTGGAGCTGGTTGCAGAGAGTGATGGAAACAGCATGTTCACAATAGGGAAGAAGAGACAGAGAGAGTATTACTCAAGTAGACTTGTAAATGGAGTTCTACTTCTACTTTAACTTGCACTAGGGAATTTCTACGTTTGCTTAAGTACAGGATTTGGCCAATACTGGTGAGGAGTCATAAGCCTCTTTCACACAGTTGATTCAAGGCTCCATTGTTGCATCTTTGAGTTTTGTATGAATGGACCAGAGGCGGAATCAGGGGTCATTGTTGTTGCAACCTGAACCCAGGAGCTGTGGGTTCAGTGTGAAAGGGAAGAACCTCCCACTGTGGAACACATGATACATGACAATTTTGAGATGTGTAGTTTATGAGACACACTGTCGGGAGGTTTAAACAACAGTATACACTCTGATAACTTATATAGAGTAGATCAAATGCACCACACCTAATTAGTACTAAAGTCATAATAGATCAAAAACAATGATCTGAAAGATAAGCTGAGACAGTGACTAATCAGCATTGTCAATTATTTTTAATATTATTATCAAATTTAAAATGTCTCATGGTACAATTGTGCAATTGTCCATGGTGCACTAGGCTTCCTGGGATAGACAATCTTAAAAAAAAAATGTTTTAACAAATCTCACCCTTTGAATTAGGATTGATTAAAGGGATTTGGTCTTGTGTTTAACTGATTAGGGCAGAATAAGACTTAAAGGCAACATGAGTTTACATTTATGGCATTTGGCAGATGCTCTTCTTCAGAGTGACTTACATTTATCTCATTATATATCTTATTATACAGTACAGGGCAAAAGTTTGGACACACCTTCACTCATTCAATGTGTTTTCTTTATTTTCATGACCATTTACATTGGTAGATTAACACTGAAGGCATCAAAACTATGAATGAACACATGTGGAGTTATGTACTTAACTAAAAAAAGGTGAAATAACTGAAAACATGTTTTATATTCTAGTTTCTTCAAAATAGCCCCCCTTTGCTCTGATTACTGCTTTGCACACTCTTGGCATTCTCTCGATGAGCTTCAAGAGGTCATCACCTGAAATGGTTTCCAACAGTCTTGAAGGAGTTCCCAGAGGTGTTTAGCACTTGTTGGCCCCTTTGCCTTCACTCTGCGGTCCAGCTCACCCCAAACCATCTCGATTGGGTTCAGGTCCAGTGACTGTGGAGACCTTTTTTTGTTAAGTACATAACTCCACATGTGTTCATTCATAGTTGTGATGCCTTCAGTGAGAATCGACCAATGTAAATGGTCATGAAAATAAAGAAAAACCGATTAACAGATACACTAGATGAGGAGGTGTGTCCAAACTTTTGGCCTGTACTGTACAGTATATCTGAGTAATTGGGGGGGTTTAAGGGCCTTGCTTAAGGGCCCAACAATAGCAACTTGATGATACTGGGGTTTGAGCCAGCATTTGTCCAATAGTCCAATATTGTTACCACAGAATTGAGTGGAAAAGAGTAACGAATTAAGGAGATGGTGAGCTCAGAGCAGAGTGCTGCAACAAGCAAATGCACCTCAGCATAAAGTTCATTCTCTCTTGTTGTTTTGAAAGTAACAGTATGCATAATGTTTCTAACCCATATGTTTGCCCTGGGGTTAGGGTTAGGGCTTGGATTGGTGGATTGGCACCCTGCCTTGTACCCTAAGCCTCCTGGGACAGGCTCTAGGCCCCCTACAACCCTGAATACAAGATAAAGTGGTACAGATGATGAGTGAGTGAGTGATTGAGTGTGTTAAACGTCACGCCTCTTTAGAGCTCGGAACTCCGGCTCACTTCTTAAAAGCACACGTTCAGGCGGCTAATCATCAATTTTGAAATATTAAACACAATTGATGGAGGCATGTTAAGGGGGAGGGGTCTCCTTATTGCTTTTATGGCATGATTTGGAGGTAACAAGTGAGTTTTTACATCTATCTATCTATCTATCTATCTATCTATCTATCTATCTATCTATCTATCTATCTATCTATCTATCTATCTATCTATCTAAAGGAGTGTCTATTTAAAGCATGTATACACTGTCTGTTTTTCTGTAAAAATAAGAAATATGAAATATTACTTTAAAAATGTCAAGCATAGACCTTTTAATACCTTTTAAAAAAAAAACAAAATAGACTTTTATTCAAACCTACTGTATTATACATCCATGTAGGCACACACAAGCCACCCACAGAGACCAAACTGTTCCCCTTTACCCACCTACTTTCATTACCATGTGTGCTCTCCACATGCACACACACACACACACATTACAAAGTGCTAGTGGGTGATATTCAGCCATTATGAACGCATGGCTGACCGATGTCTCGCAGAGGTGACCTGCCGAGGTGTCACTTGGCACAGATAATGGAAGGGTCAGAGGTCAAGTGTGAGAAAGAGGTTGTGGGGAGGGGACAAGGCAGGCACTTTGGTAAATTACTTACTGTCCCAGGGGAGGGGACGGAACCCATACAGGGAGACGATGCTCAGACATGACATCATAGAATCCCCAGAAAATGACGAGAGGTACTGTAGGTGTCTGGAATGAGTCTGTGCATGTGTGTCTGAGTTCACATCGCCATGGTGATGACATCAACAAGAATGACACACAGGCAGGGTGTGATAAGTGAGTGGAGAGTGTGTTATTGCACACATAAATATACACAGAAACACTGCAGGGTGCGTTAATGATGATCCTGGTCCAGATGGGCTCATCACGCATAAAAATCTACACACACACACACACACACACACACACACACACACACACACAGGCTGACTCATATACCATAGACCCAGTGACGTTATCCTTGATTTTTCTGGGTGCTGTAAATTGTTGAGATGTTCAGTGCTCTATCACACACACTCACACACACACATACCAAGCATGAGAGAGAAAAGTGTAGTGGGAAGCAAAGACAAGAATCCTAATAAACATCAAACATGCAGCAGCTTTTGTTTCCCATTATTGCCTTACCCACTTTGCTTTTCACCTATTACTTCAGCTAACATTCTTCCACAAGGGGCAGTTTTTGTCAAAACCTCTATCCATTCTCTTATGTCATGTGATTTAGGAGATTTCCAACATCTCCGAATTACACTGTGGTCCCGATGCTGAATTACACTTAGTTTAAAACCATATATCTAATAAAATGTGGTTTCCCCCCCAATCTACAACCTCATATAAACTCTAAGAACACTGAAGTTCCTGTCGGTGTTTCCAATATAAATCTTTATCTAAAAGCCCCAGTCTATATAATACTGCCAGCAAAATCCCATAAAATCAATGACATAATTTATAGACTTGTTGAAAAATCTTTTTCACTGGGCTTTTTTGGGCTGTTTTCTGGTTCTTTAGATGTAATATTTTAGACAGCTATAGTATATGAATAAAGTTAATGCTAGTTATTCGAATTTTTCTATTTTTCACTTCGGAAGATTTACTGTGTTTCTATTTACTGTGTTTTCTAGCACTTTATAAAATCAGTGTAAACATATTGACTTTTTTATAACAATACATGCACTACTCTAGAACACTCACTCTCTCACTCATCGTCTATAAGCTTTATCCTACAGTATATACAGGGTCGCCTGGAGACGTACAGTAAGTCATGAGGTGGGGTACACCATGGGGAGGAGAACATGCAAACTCCATGCACACAAACCGCGAGGTGGGAATTGAACCCTGACCATAGAGGTACAAGGCAGACAGAGTTAACCACTAAGCCACCATGCCGACTTACTCTAGGGCGTTAATGCTTAAAAACATGTTGGGTGACAATAACCACAGTGTATTTGTTATTTTAAACTGTACATTTTTTATTGTTTTCAATGAAATGAAAATGCTAACAAAAATGATAGACTATTTGAGTGACAACTTAAATTCAATCATTACAGACTACTATTTGGTGTGCAATGTGTATTTGTGATTTTATTTTCAATCTCATGACCCGTAACATTTTGGAAACAAGTAAGTACAGGTTTCATTTGTGGGTTTTATTTGCACCTTTCTAGGAAGTAATACGTCATGATTTCATCCAATGAATCCAATAAGCAGGAAATGGCTACCCATCAAAAACTTTTACTATGATACTGTATGTACTATAGTTTAGCACTGTCGCCTTGCACCTCCAGGGTCTGGGTTCGATTCCCCGGCCAGGCTCGATTCCCGTCTCTGTGTGCCTGGAGTTTGCATGTTCTCCCTGTGCTTGGTGGGTTTCCTCCGGGTACTCCGGTTTCCTCCCACAGTCCAAAGATATGCAGGTTAGGCTAATTGGCGTTCCTAAATTGACCGTAGTGTGTGAGTGTGTGTATGTGTGTGTGCCCTGAGATGGATTGGCACCCTGTCCACGGTGTACCCCGCCTAGTGCCCGAAGTCTCTTGGGATAGGCTCCAGGTCCCCCGCGACCCTGAACACAGGATTAAGCGGTATAGAAAATGAATGAATGAATGTACCATAGTTTACTATGTTAGACTTTAGTACATATCATAATATACCATACTTCAGGCATTACTATAGTAGGCATCAAAGGACTTTATAGTAGATCACCTGGGCACTTTAGAGGGTACCGTGATACTATTATGATATCACCACTGTACTTCACCAGGTACTGTGGTAGTACTATGGTGTGTACAATAATACTATGGTGCTTAATGTGTACCACAGTGGCTATCAAAGTTCAGCCGGTACCCAATATGAAAATACATACAACTGGTATGGTATAGTACAGGTAGTGCCATATTTAATACTTGCTGAATTTTGGTACCCAGTATGTACCATGGTATTCACCAAAGTATTGTGGTACACAGCATAGCACTACCAACTGAAGTGCGAGAGTACCTGTCCTAGTACACTATAAAGTCCTATGGTGCTTACCATTGAAATATCTGAAGTATCATGGTAATACTATGATATATATATAGATGTATATAGTATTACCATACACTGAAGTGCCATAGTACCTACCCTAGCACTCCAAAGATTTCATACCATTTTAATATATGAATAATAATGTAATACTATGGTATATTTTGGTATGTATTGTAGTTACCACAGCATAATCTCTTATGGGTATGTATTTCATCAACATTAAATCCTTTTTGCAGCGTAACAGAGTTCACTCTTCTGGCAAGGCTTTCTATAACATTTTGGCCAGTCTGTCAGTGGGAATTCGTTCAGTTCATGTTTGTGAGGTCAGGCACGGATGCTGGACGAGACCTGATTCTCAATCGAGTCAGGGCTCTGTGAGGTCCTCCACACCAAAATCATCAAAACTCATTCGGACCTCCCCTTTGTGTACAGCAAGACAATGATCCTGAAACTTGATCCCCAAACTGTTGCCACAGAGTTACCCGTCACTAAAACAAAGGGGACAAAAAGCCAGCAGAACACCCTTAGAACATTATCCCTGCGCCATTGCAGGAGGTTGTATTTTTCATGGCTTTCACCAAACTCGGATCCATTCATCAGCAGAGGTGTCAAGTAACGAAGTACAAATACTTCGTTACCTTACTTAAGTAGAAATTTTGGGTATCTATACTTTACTGGAGTAATTATTTTTCAGCCGACTTTTTACTTCTACTCCTTACATTTTTAAGCAATTATCTGTACTTTCTACTCCTTACATTTTAAAAATAGCCTCGTTACTCTATTTTTATGATCAGAACGCGCAACGCTCCCTCCCCCAAATATCCCCCCCCCCCCCCCCCCCCCCCGTCGCATGAAAAGAATGCGCACAAGACTCCCCCCCCCCCCCGCATTATCAGAAAGCGAGACCTTAATGCTTTTGTCGCCCCTCACGGTACTTTTACTTTTTTACTTTAAGTAGTTTTGAAACCAGTACTTTTAAACTTTTACTTAAGTAAAAGGCTTGGGTTGATACTTCAACTTCTAAAGAAGTATTTTTGAACCCTAGTATCTATACTTCTACTCAAGTAATGAATGTGAATACTTTTGACACCACTGTTCATCAGACTTCCAGATAATGAAGCATGATTCGTTCTTCCAGAGAACACAATTCCACTGCTTCAGAGTCGAGTGGCGGTATGCTTCACACCGCTCCAGCCGACACTTCTCATTGCACATAGTGATCTCAGGTTTGTGTGCAGCTGGTCAGCCAAGGAAAGCCATTTCATGAAGCTCCAGACACACAGGTCTTGTGCTGATGTTGCTTCCAGAGGCAGTTTGGAGTGCGGTCATGAGTAATGCAGCAATGGATCGGTGATTTGACCATGTTACGCTTCAGCAAATTTGAGTTTACATGGCTTTATTGTTTCATGGCTAAGCTCTTGTTACTCACAGATGCCTCTATTTCACAGAAAAAGCACTTACAGCTGACTGGGCAACAATATCAGGGGAGAAATTTCACAAACCGGTTTGTGAAAAAGGTGGTCGCATATGAGAATTTAATGAATTCCTTGGGACACCCCATTCTACTAACAGTGTTTGTCCTTGCAAATTGTTTGTCTTAGTAGGGGTTTCATATAGTGTATATAGTGTATATACTGCAGCAAAAGCAGGTCCCATAGACTTTCCTGATGTCATCCCATTATCTCAGCAAATGGAACAAAGCCATTTCCTTCTCACAAGCACATCAATGCGAAATGTACAAAAGAGGATTGGGGACACTTTAAAAAAAAATATGAGGATGATCACCTGGGACATGTGATAAACTGTCACGTCTGTTCACTTCGAGAAATATGAACGAGTATAATGAAGAAATAAGGACCCCTTTATACTTCTGTGTTTTCCAGTGTGAGTAACAGCCAGTACAGCATCAAATCACTGCAGTATCCCTGCATACACAAAAAAAATTCAATAAAACATTTGAGAAAACTTGGGAGTGGCCAGCCTAACAGAATGACATCAAAAGCACAATGACAACGCATCCAGAAGCTCATAAAAGAACCCAGAACAACAGCTAAAGAACTGCAGGACTCACTTGCCTCAGTTAAGGTCAGTGGTCATGAATCAACATTAAGAAAGAGACTGGGGTTACAATAAGATCTTCAAGGGAGAAGTCACTGCCAACCAAGAACACAAAGGCTTGTCTTACATTTGTCAAAAACAATCTTGATTATCCCCAAGACATTTGGGCAAATATTCTGTGGACTGATGAGACAAAATGTGAACGTTTTGCAAGGTGTGTGAACATCATACCAACAGGAAAACATGGTGGTGGTAGCGTGATGTCTGGGGCTGCATTGCAGCTTAAGCACCTGGATGACTTGCCATAATTGATGGAACCATGAATCTTCTATTCTGTACCAAAATATCCTGAAGGAGAATGTCCAGGAATTAGGCGATCAGAGAGCTGCTGCTTGATCTCAAGCTCAAGCAGGACAATGATCCTATATACACCAGCAAGTCCACCTCTGAATGGGCTAAAAAAAAAAAAACTAAATTAAGTTTTTGGGGTGGCCTAGTCAAAGTCCAGACTTAAATCTAATTAAGCTCCTTAAACAGGCTGTTCAAGCCCTCCAATGTGGATGAATTAAAACAATTCTGCAAAGAAGAGTGGGCCAAAATTCCTCCACAGCAATGACTCATTGCCAGTTATCGTATACGCTTTACTGCAGTTGTTGCCGCCAAGGGAGTCACAACCAGTTATTCGGTTTTCGAGGGCTATTACTTTTTACATAGGGCCAGGTGTGCTGGAACAGTTTTCTACTGCAGTAAATGAAATCATTATTTAAAACTGCACATTGTATTTACTCGGGTTATCTTTGTGTAATAGTAAAATTTGTCAGATAATTTCAATCATTTGTGTGTTACAAGAATGCAACAAAAATTTTCAGAAAGAGGCAAATTATTTTTGTAAGTAGGGATGCTGCAGAGGTTTCAAGCTCTGTTGGCTGTTTTTTCACAGTGGTATACACTGGATAATAAAAAGGTCCTAATGTATTTAAGTAAGACTTCCTATCTCATGTCATCATCATCATCATCATCATTAATACTTTTTTAAAATTAATTTAATTCTTATTGATTTCAGTTAATTAAAGTGTTTCAGCTTTACATTTAGTTTTTATTAATAAAACTAACACACACACACACATTGATGAATTGAGAGCAGTTGAGATGTTTGGGGGATTTCTTTTGCATTTTTTTCCACAAGTGAAGAATTGAATACACTCATATTAGGAGAAACAAAAAAACACAGAAAAGCTAGAAGTCTGAAGCTGAGGGAACACTGCAGCCTGCAGCTTAATCTCGACTTGCACTTTCATCTCAGCCAGCCAATGCACTGGCACAAATCCCAGCATTGAGACGTGACCTCTGAGTGGTATGCACAGAGGGGCGTGACCTATGACCGTGTGGCCTTTAGTTGCACTGATCTTCTGGCTGATTGCAGTGAGGGCTGATCTGTGTCTGCGAGAAAGATGAATGGGATTCTGTTCTGCAATGAAAGGCTCTGGAGACTGAGACTTAACTCACTGATGATGTCATGATGACCCAAACTCCATGCAGCGAACAAGATTATTATTCACCAAAGGTGTTTCTAGTTCCGTAGTGTCTTGTTCCCTTTCTTCACCCCATTGTTCTGCCTTTACTGCTAATTCTCTGTCCTATTTTCTCTGCGAGTTAGAAGGGGGGGACAGAATGATGGCTGATTGGATTAGGGAGGGATGCATCTGTAATCGGAGGTATTATCTTTGTCGTTGTGTGCATTAGGGAGAGAGCATTAAGAGAGACAGGCACAGAGGGAGGTACAAAAGAACGGCTACTGTACGTGGTACCTGCTCTCCTGCTATCTGTCCCTCGCTGACTCCATCCCTTCCTCGTTCTGTCTGTGTGTCCTTCCCTTGGGACGGGAAAGAGCGAGCTGCAGATAGCACCCATTACTGTCAGCCTCGGCTCGCTCTAATTGGGCAAGATAGGAGCCTGTCGCCGCTGAGGGACGGCCCCGAGATTCAATTAGTCCTCCTGATACGTTCTTTTTTAAATTTTTAATGAGCAAGCCACACAGTGCATTAACTGTACATGGGAGTCGGACATGATATAGCAAAAAATGAAGTGTCACTAAAATCAGGGGGCGGGCATAAATGTCAATCTGTACGGGAAAGAAGCTAAGCAAGACTTGTGATGACGGCTCATAATTAAGGCTGCGCCAATGTGCATTCATCATCAACCCGACTGCGGACCCTACGGAGTGGAGCTTAGGCTGGAAATCCTTTCCTATAGCTACCGAGGATGGAAACTCCTGTGAACCCGCATAACTCGCTCCGTCTCCTTCTGTTTTTAATTAAGGCTGTTATTGTACTGATAATACCACTTGCTTCTCTGGAGCCCATAGCCACATTGGCCCTTTATGGAAACCTAGGATTAGCAACTAGAGAGACAGGAAAGGAGCACAGGGAGCATAAAGGAGAAGGACTTAAAGGAGGACTGAGTACTGTAAATACAAGAAAGACAAAAATCCTTTTTAAAGCATAGGTTCAGTATATAAAATGATATTTAGATACCACTGTGGGTTTTCTTAGGCTTTCTTCAAATGACCCACCTACTCCATAAGCCTGTAGTGGTTTTTTTATTGAACAAAGCATTATCCCTGTCTGTGCAGAATTAAAGGAAAATACAGTATTTTCGAGTGTAACCAACATACTGGACCATCTTCAGACTGGCTTTTAAAAAAAGTTCTCACCTCTTTCCCACATTTGTTTGTGTTACAACCTCAAACTAAAATGATCTGGTTATGGATCTGCATAAAAATAACCCATGATTTTAAAAGTTTAGGGGTCAAAATTTTAGAAAATGGTGGCATGGCGGCTTAATGGTTAGTACAGTAGCCTTGCACCTCAAGGGTCCGGGTTCGATTCCTTCCTTGGGGTCTGTGTGCATGGAATTTGCATGTTCTCCCTGTGCTTGGTGGGTTTCCTCCGGGTACACTGGTTTCCTCCCACAGTCCAAAGACATGCAGATTAGACTAACTGGCCGATCCCCAATACAGGGGAAGAGCAATTCATATGTCAAATAAGGAATAAAAGTGGAAAAATCCAAGGGGTGAGTGTGTCTTGGTGCGGGGCTATAGTTAGGGGGTGTTGTATTGGGGAAAAATTGGGCTGGCTACCCAGGGCCCCAATGGCAGGAGGGCCCTTTCGAGCCTGGAATGGAACGTTGAGCGATAGGGATCAAGTAAGGAATGACGCCAAATGAGACTCCTTACTGTATGTATGTGGCCCAGATGTCCGTGCTATGCCCCCCGGGGGGACGGGGTGGGAAGGGGGTGAAAACTTATGACTTATGCAACACACTGTACGTCTTTATCCACATCAAAATGGACCAAATATGTGTGAGGAGATAGAGTTAGATAGATACATACATAGATACATATATACTGTATTACAAGAGAGAGAGATTTTTGAGATCAGATTTTCCCACTGCTAAGGAAAAGAACTGAAAAAGCCAGTTAGCCAGATCATGGGGTTCATCATGGAACACAAACATCCTTGTGTGTTTTTGTGTGTTTCACTGTAGTGTAGAATGTTTTGGGTTTTTTTGGTATGATGACTTGAAGAATACAGAAGAATGTATCACCGTGGTGGACTTTCGGTTGAGGCTCTAAACAGCATGTTTTCGAACCTTTTCACTATCGCTGTTATTATTCAGCCTGGTTTAAACTCCGCATTTCACTGCCGTATACTCACCCAAATATTTATGTTGGTGTTGCATCTTTGGTCGACACACTACATCTGAAGTTACATGCGAACCACATGACAAACCACCTCATGAAACTGGCCCGAGCTCTTCCCCCTGGTCCGAATAATAGAGTGTAAGAAATCGAGGATCGGCATTGTTCTACACTTATTCTTTGTGTGTGTGTGTGTGTGTATGTGTACAGTATGTGTGTGTGTATGTGTGAATGATGAGTGTGTGTATGAAGTGTCATAATGCGGCTGATACTCAGGCTATTAACGTGCTGACACTTTGGGGTCAGGCTGACGGAGGTCTCGCGCTCAGTATGACAGAGTGGAACCTCTTTATTATCCACAATGTAATGGTCTCATCGCTGAGGGCTTTCTGGTCCCCCCTCTCTCTCTTTCCTTTCTTCTGAATGCCATGCCCCACTCCTTCTCCCTTTCTCCTCTTTCCCCGAGTTGCCTCCTGCCTATTATCCTACCATGAATCTGGACTATACCTTTCTCTCTCTTTTTCTCACTCCTTCTCTCACCGTGTCCTCATCCCTCATTCAGGTCTGGTTTTCTCATTTGTCTCTCTGTCCCAAATCCTCCTCAGTACCTCTTCATTACTCACTCTCTCCTCCATGCTTTCGTCCTCTCATCAACCCTTCATCCTTCACTACATTCCCCATCTCTCTCTCTCTCTTTTACTTGCTAATGTTGTTATTCCTCCTCAACACATATCAATTAATGTCTTCTTTTATGCTTTGTTGGTTTGGACCAACCCTTCCCTTTGATCACTTCTTTCTTTATGACTTTTTCCAGCTTTGAATCTAACTTACTCTGTCAGATTCTTTCTGTCACTCTGTCTATCTCTCCAAGAGCACGTCTGGCCATTGTTTCTACTGTGATGTTACATCATCTGATGCAAGTCAGGGCACATCGTTAGTGATGTAACCTGGTCTTCTTTTGGATCTCTCATAATCAGACCCAGAATGGCCAGCATGGCTTGATCAGGCTCAGACTGAACCCTAAGGTTAGTCATCACAGATATTTTGATCCTGAAGACTTGTTTTGCCACTTTGCATTGTTGTAGATGGACGTTCTGTAGAAATCCCACCAGGCCCTCACTCTGGTCTGGCCACATGCTTTAGGATTTGAAGATTCCAACCATTGTGTTTTAGATGCTGTCATACTTTGCTTCTGCATATAATAACTGCACTACACGTATACACGTACTCTAGTCAGTCAATCATATACCTTTCTTCCTCGAAGGATTTCCTTTGCAGTCTCCATTTCGCCCCTGTGTGTTGCTCACTCAAGCAACTGCTGATTACAATACAATACATTGATCCTCCAAAAGGCAATGGTGCTTGATTTCCTTGGCAGACCTTGCCATTTCATCAGATAGAACATGACACTACATTTTAGGCCTTATATACACCTTGGATGTCGATCATCTTGTCTGACAACCAGACAGATAACCTGTTTTTTGTTGTTGTTGTTGTTCTGATGGTCCTACCACTGGTTCACATCTTTCTACACCTTGCCAGTGTATTGGGCGGAACAGTGGTTTATTGGTCAGCACTGTTGCCTTGCACCTTCAGATTCCAGGTTTGATTCCCAGCTCGGGTCTGTGTGCCCCGTTCGTACCTGTTCTTCCCATGCCTAGTGGGTTTCCTCTGGGTATTCTGGTTTCCTCCCACACTCCAAAGACATGCAGATTAGATAATTGAAGAAGAAGAATATTCAATTATTGTCACATGTACTTTTTACAGCACAGCGAAATTTCTTCTTCGCATATCCCAATTAGGAAACTGGGGTCAGAGCGCAGGGTCAGCCAGCTTATAGCGCCCCTGGAGCAGATAGGGTTAAGGGCCTTGCTCAAGGGCTCAACAGTGGCAACTTGCCAATGCTGGGGTTCGAACCCCCGACCTTCCGATCAGTGACCCAGAAACCCACAGCCTTAACCGATTGAGCCACCACTGCCCTCATTGCCAAATTGGTGTTCCCAAATTGCTTGCAGATGAATTCGCACCCCATCCAGGCACCTCCGCTTCAAGTTTTCTGCCCCCCTGTGATCCTGTATACAGGATAAAGCAGTACGAGACGATAGGTGAGCTAGTTAGTGAGTGCTTGTGTATTGGGATCATTTAGTGTGTCAGGATGGTGTTGATCAACATCATTTCCTGGTCCACCTCCTGCATTACCTCTTGCAACTGGTAGATCAGCATTTCATCATGTAACACTAGTGGTGTCTGTAGTTCCTCTACTGTTTCTTTTTGCTGCTTTTTAATCCGGATGTTGTGGATTTTAATTGCTCTCTGGTTGTCTCCATGTATGCCTGCTCTTTTCCTCAGTACTCAATCTTTCAATAACCATTCTCATTATACTGGACGTTGACAGGCTCTTCTTCATTTTCCATTGACCTTACTTTCAGCACCGTGTCATCAGCTATTGTGATTAGTTGGCTTGGGATCATTTGATCCTTCTTCTTACAGACCTGCTGAACTGAAGGAACTCAGTTCCAGAAAGTCTTCCCCGTCCCAGAACCTCATCTATACTATCCTCACCTACTAGACGGAGTATTTTGAAGATTGCGGTACAGTATGTCCTTGCATTTCTTCCTTTGGTAAGTGAAACATTGAGGAGCGTTTATTTGAATCCTTAGAAACTCCATCGCTTCATTGTTCACTTACGTACTGTATGCTTACCTCCATGCTTCCTCCAGTCCTTAATCCTCCATTGAATCCACATGCCTCATCACCCCCTCTCTCTTCCGTACGTTTCTGTTCCCTGACCACATCCATTATTCCTTGTCCCTTTCCCTTTATACTTCATCCTTCTGATCATCTCTTTCTTTTTCTCCCGCTTCTTTTTCCAACCTCTTTTTTTTCCCCTTCTTTGATTTTTTTTATTCCTCCTCTCCACCTTTCCTCATCTAACTCTCCCTCCCACTTTTTCCAGTTTATTACATTCTTCGATTATCCACTCTGATCTTCCCCATTCAATACTTTCATTTCATGCTCTTCTCCCCTAATCTCTCACCCAATTTCCTCTCGTTTGCTAGTTGTCTTCCGTCTCAGTTCCTTAAAAAATACCCCCTTGTGTGTCTCTTCTTCTCTTTATTTTATTTATCTCTCCCTCTCTCAACTTGAAAACACAATTTTCAAGTTTGCACACTTCTTCATCGCCAAAGCTGGCTCGCTCTGGACGGCTTTCTCTTTTTTGGATTCCCAATCTGCTGATGGACCACACTGGAAACGTGTTTCTCACATAAAACATTTTTCAGCCACATCATGTACAGCTGGGGGAAAAAAATAGATGCTCTCTCTCTCTCTCTCTCTCTCTCATACACACGCACACATGCACTTACTTGGTCTCATTTTATCTCTGCTCCATCATTCTGTCATAGCATCCCTTAGTCACCTGAGAAGTCTATTTGCTAAAGCCAACAAGCATAAATTACCCCACGACGTTCCCACTCGCCTGCATGCAGACAGCACACTGACGAACTTACGCGCTCCAAACTTATCACCATCTGCAGCCGAGCCCTACACACAGCACACACCAAGCTCAGCTGTTTCTCTGAGGGAGTATGGGCAGGTTGTTCAGTGCGTGTGCGTGTGTGTGATGGTAAGAGAGACAAAGATGTGTGTGTTTGGGTTCCATTAATTGTATTCGGAAGCAGACATATTTGCTGCACCATGTGCCAGCATGCATATACAGAGAACGTCCATCTGTGTGTGGGAATTTATAAACCTGTGTGTGCGGTTCAGCATCGGTCTTGGTATATCGAGCAAACATTAGCGACATTAAACACACACACATAAACACATTTCAGCAAGGATGGCACAGATGGTTTCATTTTTCAAACCTGTTCAAAACGGATCACATGACACTAGGGAACGCATCAATAAACCAAGCGGCTACGCGTTCACACGCCAATCCCGTACCGATCCTTTCACTCTTGAGCCTGGGTCAGTGTGTGTGTGTGTGTGTGTGTGTTTTATAGATTTCTCAGTCAGTGCAGGTGCGGCTCTCCAGAGCCCATGGTGGCAGCGAGGCAGTGATGGATACACCACGCGGAGATATTCAGCGCAAAAGGCCATCGATCAAATTTTACAATAGCAACCAGCAGCTTACACAGTTTGGTGCTGTGAATGCTAGAAGAGCAATTCTACACAGTCTTTTTCATGTGTCAGTTTTTCAACACTTATCAGGGTCTGGGCTGCAACCATACGCACTCCATACATTTGGCAAATGCTAACATGATTTGAGAACAACTGTCTGACAAACCTTTGTCCGTTAAAAGCCTCAGTTATCCCTTAGGTGTCTTTTATGCTAACTTTTTTGAAATTTCATACATACAGTATATTTCTATAAAGACGGGACTACAGGATAGTCACATCTAAAATTCATTGCTTTTGTTTCCCTTTTGTCAGTTAGAGCACAATGATCTGAGAAATGGTTTACAGTACAACGGATCATTTTGTAGCAGGTTTATTATGAGGGGCATTCAAGTCAAACCGGCACTTGTGATGATATTTCTAATGAACGAAAGCGGGAAAACTGATTGACATTCATAAAAGACTTCAAGCACAGCACGGTGATGGGACTCTTAGCTGCAGTAAATCATTTGAATGGTTTAAACATTTTAAAAAAGGCCATACACAGAGGTGGAAAGTAACGAATGACATTTACTCGCGTTACTGTAATTGAGTAGCTTTTTTGTGTATTTCTACTTTTTTAAGTAGTTTTAAAAATCTGTAATTTTACTTTTACTTAAGTACGTTTTGTTTGAAGTATTGTAATTCGCTACATTTTAAATCATATTCGCTACTGAGTAAAAAATAAATGAATGAAAATGATAAAATAATAAAAATATTATGCTTTGTATAAATGCTCCGTTGCGCCGCGTGTGTGTATCATGTCCTGGTCGCGCGCCGCTCCAGACTCCACTCCAGGTTTTCTGACATCGGCATCTTCCTGACCTTCCACACGGTCGCTTCAGCCCTGAGAGTGACGTCATCGACTAGCGCGACCATACAGTATATAAACCGGAGAGAGACGCGGGAAAGATGAAAGAGGTTGTGATTTTGGCGTTTGATATTTGGTTGTGTATTCTGGTTTTGACTTTTTGCCTCCAATTGACTTTGATTATTGCTTTGTCCCTTTTTTTTGGTTGGTCTTTGTATATATTTGTAGATAATTTCATTGTTTTTGGTTTAGGGAGTCCGGGAAGGTACCTGTATTTTTGTTTGTGTGTTTTTTTTTTTTTTTTGCAGGTAATCTAGCTACTAAATATAAATACCATTTATTTATGTTTATTATTTTGGCCTGGGTCCATCCTCAATATGATCCTCCTCCTCCTGGTGTGTGTGTGTGTGTGTGTGTGTGTGTGTGTGTGTGTATACAAACATCATTATTTCATCAGTTAATGATTGGATCTAGTTCTTTCTGCCATATGCCACCATTTCCATACAGTTTAAAATAGAACCCTGAACCATTCTTTTGCTGTATGACCCTAGACTGGGACGTAACACCATATTTAAGTGACCACTTTGATTTTCAAGCACAAGAACGACAACAGCTTTATTATGCAAAGGTGTTCTAGTTTGAGATTTATTTCTGCTCATCTTTTTTGAACTATGCTAGAATGCCTCATCCCACCCCCGCTGTTAAAAAAACAAAAATAAAAAAGTAACTCGGTAACTTTTACTCTGAGTAAATTTTTTAATGAGCTACTTTTTACTTTTACTTGAGTAGATTTTTATAAGAGTAACTTTACTTGTACTTAAGTAAAATTTCACTGAAGTAACAGTACTTGTGCTTGAGTACAAAATTTTATTACTCTTTCCACCTCTGGCCATACATCATTCACCAAAACCAACAAAGTTATTGTCACATGCCCCGTACAGTCCTGACCTCGCTCCAAGCCATTTCCACATGTTTGGGCCATTAAAGGAGTTCCTGGGAGGCCAGTATTTCACTAGTGCTTGGATACTATTAAGGTAAAAAGTTTTCTAGCATGTTTTTTTTTTTTTTTGTGATCGGACTGCCTGATTCACATCTAATATGCTAGAAAAAATAAATTAGTGTATCTGGGCATCATATAGAGGAAGAAAGGAATTTCTCAAAAGCCAATTTTTTATTTTAGTTTTTATTTTAATGGAGTAAATTCCATTTAATTTCATTATATTTACAGATTTATGGGATAATATTGCAAATTCACAGCTCCAAGGTCCTCAATTAACTTTCTCTAGTTTTGTCCAAGAACAAACAGCTAGGTACTGTATACTGGTTATGCTAATTACCCCTTTTCATTGTGATTGACTGGCAGCATATTCAGACCCTGGACTCTAACTGAAGCTGAAAGACAAAATTATTACACTATATGGTCACCTTCCATTCTAGATTTTCTGTTATAATAACCTCCGTTCTTCTGGGAAGGCTTTCCACTAGATTTTAGAGAATGGCTGTGTGGTTTTGTGCTCATTCAGCTACAAGAGCGTTAGTGAGGTCAGGCACTGAAGTTGCGTGAGGAGGAGGTCTGGAGTACATTCGGTGTTCCAGTTCATTTCAGTGGCTGAGGTCAAGGATCTGTGCAGAACATGTGAATTCTTTCACTACAAACTTGTCAAACCAGGTCTTCATGAATCTCAAGTTTGGTAATTTGGACAACTTGGTTCCTCGTAGTGAATGGAATGTAATTGTAATGTTGCAGAAAACAAAGCCATTCTATACAACAGTTTTTGGGTAAGAACCACATACAGTACAATATAGGTGTGATGCTCAATTGTCCACATACTTTTGGCCCTAGAGTATGTATGTAACACACAGACATGATGGCGTGTCAAAATGCTGAGCCAAATGCTGCGAACATACACGCATCATGTACATCCGCTATATCAAAGAACATGAGCCATTAGCATGTTCTATAGAAAGCCAGAGTGACAAAGAGAGAGAGAGAGAGAGAGAGAGAAGCAAGTGAAATTTAACACAGTCTACCGAAAATATCAGAAAACATTAATGTCAGTTATTAGTACAGATCTATACTATATATTACAGTACAGTATGTCACTGTTTCTTTGTATTATTGCCCTTATCTTGGTTTACAGATCACATGATACAGTACTGTGTGTCTCACACTCTCACCCCGGGGGGAAAAAAGTCTGAAACAGTGCTTCTTCTGTCCTGTGGTCCTTACTTCCTTTCTCTTTTCAGGACGTTAAAAACACACACACACACACACACACACACACACACACACACACACACACACACACACACACACACACAATAATATCAATAATATAGACTTGTTTTTCCAGATTCAAATTTGTTGGTTCTTACATTCATAGTAGAAGCAACAAATTGATAGTTTTCTTTAAAAACCGCAAAGCTCAAGACGTGCCTTTATTGTCTCAACCATTAGTAGAGACAGAAATATTTAATGAACTTATTAAAAGCATGATATTTGAAACACAAAACATTCAAATCCTGCCATGCAACACGATGAATCTTTTATAGTAAAGTTGGACTCACTGGGAAAAAACAAGGAAATCATAGTTAAAAATGTAATAGAAACTAGATCTGCATTGCGTCCTTAGAAAATAAATTCTTAATTCGTTAAAAAAATTTTTTTTTTTAATGAAAAACACTTAATAGATTATTTCTTAGGGCTGCAGAATGGAAATGGAGAAATACCACTTGGCGTCACATGTTTGCATCTTTTGCTGATTTCTTTGCTCAGACCCAAACCTACTCCATGAGATGTGTATAGTGTAAATCATTCTGTTGTCGTTTGTATTGTAGTGTGTTTGAACATGCATTTTGGATGCTCTTTCATATAGGACATCTCCTGTGGTTCCTTCCTCTACAGCTCCTGTAACACAAAGACTTTTTGATGGATGGATGGATGGATGGATGGATGGATAGATAGATAGATAGATAGATAGATAGATAGATAGATAGATAGATAGATAGATAGATAGATAGATAGATAGATAGATAGATAGATAGATAGATAGATGGCAAAATGTATAAATGAATGGATGGCCATGGACTATAAGACTCTTGTGGATGGATGTTGGATAGAAAAGAAAAAAATGGATGGATGGATGGTTGGATGGATGGATGGGCGAAAATGGACAGACAGAATGCTTGGTAGATGATTGATAGATAGATAGATATATAGATAGATAGATGGCAAAATGGATAAATGAATATAGATGGCCATGGACTATAAGACTCTTGAGGATGGATGTTGGATAGAAAAGAAAAAATGGATGGATGGATGGATGGATGGGCGAAAATGGAAAAACAGAATGCTTGGTAGATAGATAGATAGATAGATAGATAGATAGATAGATACTTTACTGACCCTGTTGTTCAAAGTAGTTGAAGTATTCAGTTGGTTTTAACCTTGAAGGTTGCTGAGTTCGGAAACGTGTAAACTAGGACACAGCTTCTGAGTGTGTCCTGTCCTGCGCGTTTTAGTGCTGTCCCTGCTGCCAGCACACCCAAATCAATTAATCAGGTCATTACTGTACACTGTGCCTGGGTTGTAGACTCAATATCAACTCACTTGAGATTTCAGGGACAGGTGCAAAAATCTCTGAAACACCAAATTATCCCACACTTCATGTGCTTAAGCCTCTGGTTGTGTTTCAGTCAAGTTTGACTGATTTTCTGTTGATGTTGGGCGCTTACTCACATTTCACTCTGCAGTTCAACCACAATCAAACACACACATACACACACACACACACACACACACACACACAAAATACAAACCCTGCATGAAATCTATTTAGGTAGTCGTATCCTAGGCACATTGTGCAAAATTAATTTTTAGTTGTTTTTAGACATTTAGTTGGGTCTTCATTGTATGTGCAAGCAAAAAAAAAAACATGATTTTTTTTTTGTACTTTTCATGCCAATTAGATTTCCCCCCTTTAGTGACATCATATAAGAAAAGCCAGGCTCCAGCTTGTTGCTCTGTAGTTCATTTACATAAACACTGAAACAATGTGTTTGGAGTAGGAGTAAAAAAAAAAAAAAAAAAAAAAAAGGAGAGTGCACTAGATGTCAGGAATTTTGTATTCTTGGTTTAATTTTATAAGGGTCGTTCAAGTCAAACCAGGACTTTTACATGTGCAGAAAAACTGAGCACAGTTATGAGAGTAAAAACTCCCTTTATTTCTCATCCCAGGGTTTCACTAGTGCTTGGATACCATTGAGGTAGTAAGTTTTCTCAGTGTGCTGGTGATCAGACTGCCTATTTTACACCTGAAATTCTGGCCTCCCAGGAAGTCCTTTAATGGAGTTCTTATCACTTATCACATTCTGCACTGAACCACATTCCCTTTGATCTTCCATCACTTCCTCGACCCACCGTCTCTCAGGGATTGGGGTAGACATGCATCTAGTCTGTTTTCCGTTCTAGTGGTGGAACGAATATTATTTTTCTTTTGTATTTGGAATAAAAAGAAAAATTTCCAACCATGTTTGACTGATGGTACTTGAAGTATATCTAGATATAGTAAGTGTAGATCCACCTCCAGTGTACATGTATGGATAAATTAAATGATGGATCTTTCTGGCAGAGATCACTCTGGCAAAGAACATCTGCCAAATACGTAAATGTAAATGTAATGTTTAATGGCCCAAACATGTGGAGCATGGCTTGGAGTGGGGTCAGGAATCTACAGGGAATGGTGACAAGTTCTCCATTGATTTTCAAGGATTAGACGTTCTGCTCGCTGAATGTTCTGTGGGCGACCGGAGTGGACGCTGAGACGCCTCGGCCGGGATCAGCATTCACAGACATTCACTGCCTTGAATGCACCATTCACGAGACATTTCATCAGATGACTTGAACACCCCTCTTGTTTATACAAAGTATTTGATGATGCTAAATAGTGTTAATTTACTATTCTTAGTAATTTGATTTTCATACTTAGAGAAGAAAAATCAACCCTATTTCAGGCAAACATCATTTTGATTTTAGTCAGCTCAACAGCTCTTGAAAAATTACTTGGCTCAATATTTCTTTTCCCCAACACTTCATTTAACAGCTTCCCATATGGTGCAGTAGTAAAGTGTGTGATTTAGAGATTGTGTTTAAATCCCACTGATGCTTCCATGTTCTCTGCTTTGTCTCCATTTAAAAACATACACACACACACACACACAAAAATAATAAAAATCTTTTTTTTTGCCTCATTTTATTGTTCATAAGGAATTTTAAGAAAATTATATGTGATACCCGAGTAATACAGAAGAAAGGCCCGTCCCCTCCATATGTGACTACACGAGTCCCTGGACTTCAGACTTCAGATGTTAAGAAAAATCTGATTTAAACCTCAAGCTGTGGCTAAGAGTGTGAACTTCGCCATGAACTCCGGCCATGATTATAAATGTCTCGAGGTCTAAAGGGAGATCCACATCTTGTGTATGTTAGAGAAATGATTGGAGTCCAGAATGGCCTGAGTGACAGCAGTAAATTCCAGCTGGTCATGCCTCCGTGCATCTGCGGCTTGCTGGAGGAAAACGAGCGACTTGTATTTGAAACACGTCCCTGTTCCATTTCCACACCCGCTGGTAAAACAAGTAGGGGGGTAAAACTGTAGGATGAAAACAATGCCACCTAAGCTGATAACATGAGGATAGAATGGGTGCGTGTGCGCCCATGTGTGTGTGTGTGTGTGCGCGTGTGTGTGTGTGTCTGTAATTATCACTGGGTTCCAGGAGTGTGTCGATCATTGGGGTGCATTTTAAGAGGACAGAGTGGAATTTTGCTGTGTCTGTGTGTTTATGCCTGCAGTAGTGTGCCAACCATATGTTACCATTCTGTGGACACATCTGTCGCTGTCGCTTTTCCAGACTGAGTGTGTGTGTGTTTGGAAAATTATCTTGCATGTGTGTGTGTGTGTGTGTGTGTGTGTGTGTGTGTGTGTGTGTGTGTGTGTGTGTTTCCGTATGCATGTTGCTTGATGTCTATATACCTTGCTGGAAGCTATCTTGAAATTGAGGGTGCCAATAATAATGGAAATGACCATTGGAGAAGTACATGTGCATATATATATATATACTTATCCAATGGTCATTTCCATTATTATTGGCACCCTCAATTATATATACTGTGTATATATATATGTGTGTGTGTGTGTGTGTGTGTGTGTGTGTGTATATAAAAATGTTTGTGTGTGTGTGTGTGTGTGTATTAGCATTTACCTCCATACTCCATATGATTGTGTGTGTGTGTGTTTCCGTATATACCTTGCTGGAAGCTATCTTTAAATTGAGGGTGCCAATAATAATGGAAATGATCATTGGACAAGTACATGTGCATTTATGTGTGTGTGTGTGTATGTGTGTAAAAATGTTTGTGTAAGAATATCAGTGTGTGTGTGTTTTCATGTACGTCCATACTCCATATGATTGTGTGTGTGTGTGTGTCAGAGCGAGAGTGTTTTTTGAGCCCTACTCAGGCTCTATCGTTCATATCGGCGTCTCCCTCTGTCACCTGTTCATTTGTATGGCTCTGACAGTTCTCATTATTGCTTTGGCAGTAGCTCAGCTTGTAATGCCAATGCAGCATTTGAGCAGAGTTCGACCAGCAGTGAGTGTGTGTGTGTGTGTGTGTGTGTGTGCGTGTGTTCTAACTTCCTGCCTACAACTCACATCATCACCAAGACAATTACCGTCAGAGACCCTGCCCCCACAAACAAACAAACATGACAGGAAGTGGGACAATAATGATCTGCATACAGACACGGTGCACATGTATACAGCGTGGTGTCAGATATACAAAACAGTAGGAGAGTCAATTAACTAACGAGGAAGTAATTAAGGAAAACTCATTAGTCGATTCCACGCGAGCTGTCTGTCCGCTGTCACGGCAGCCCTGTAACATTCAAGCTTACAACCGGTGATGCATCTTAAGACTGTTTTATCTTGAACCATTCAGGAATTCACTGAAGCTGTAGAGAGAATAGTGACTACAGCTACTATTAGACAATTAGTAATTGGTAGGAGGTGAGGGTGTGTAACAATTGTCATTGTCGCAAAACAGCTTTACACAATCAAAAGAATTATTTACGTTTGTATGGAATGTGAATGTGTATGAATCAAAATGTTCAGATAGTCCCTGGTGAACAAGCCGAGGGCGACAGTGGCAAGGAAAAACTCCCTGAGATGGTAATAGGAAGAAACCTTGAGGGGAACCCATCCTCATCTGGGTGAAACAGGAATTTTTGGCGTACAAGCAAACTAAATGAGCCAAACCGGGTGTCGGCTAAGTTGCATGTACGTTTGGGAGCCGTTTAAAACTTGTTGGCATCAGTGGAAAGCCAAGCGAATCCAGTTTACATAATTTTTTGTGGATTTCTTTGCATTTTATGCAAGATTTAGTGAAGACATAGCATCATGGGTATGAGAAAGAAAAAGAGAGAACAGCCGATGCCAAGAGAAATGATAAATTGTGGTTTTACTTCATTTACATGTCTTTTCTAAATGTTTTGATTGTTAATTTTATATGCAAATATAAAATATTGTGGCGTGGGCGGGGCTGGCGACCGCCGGTTTTGGGCCAGAGTTCTGTTTTGTGTTCACCCTGGGTGGGACGTTTGTTTTAGGTTAGCGGCTTCGGCCAAGTTTAAGTATATGCATGTGTGCTTACTTGTAGTGATAAACTACTCCCAGTCATTACATTGGGTAGCCACCAAGCTCACTCGTCCTCCAAGATCCCTGCTAGGGTCGAAAAACGCTACAATATCATTGTAGTGTTGGAAATTGGTAATAATTTTGTCTGGCTTGAATAAATTATCCAACAAATAATTGATTACGGGAAATTCGCAATAGACAATTTTTCCTTAAGAACTCATCTCCGTGAACAGATTAAATTTGAGAAAAAAATTGAGAATTGCATCATGGTGACGGTCAGGGTCAAGGAAGAAAACTCAAGAGTCCAGTAAACTTTGAACCCAAAGGCAGATCATGGAAAACAACTGATTTATGGATGTAGAAAGAGGCTAAAGTTCAGAGACATGAAATTAAATGAAAAAATTATTCCGACACATGTATTTATTTATTTATTTATTTATTTTACCTAACACACTTTGAATAGGTGGCATGGTGGCTTATTGTTTACCCCTGTCGCCTTAGACCTCCAGGATGCATGTTCGGTTCCAATCCAAGGTCTGAGTGTGAATGTTCTCCTCGTGCTTGGTGGGTTTGCTCCGGGTCCGGTTTCCTTCCATAGTCCAAAGAAATGCAGATTCGGCTATTTGGTGTTTCCAAATTGCCTGTAGTGTGAGAATGTGCATGGGAGTGTGTGAATGTGAGTGTCCTTGTAAATAAAGCAGTATAGACAATGAGTGAGTGAGTGAGTGAGTGGCATACTCACTGTGCCTCGCACCTCCAGGATTGTGGGTTCGAAACTCGCCTCAGCTCTGTGTTCGTGGTGTTTGCACGTTTACTTGTGTTTCCACCAACAGTCCAAAGAGATATGGGGTAGGCTTATAGGCAAACTGCCCATATTAATGTGTGTGTGTGTGTGTGTGTGTACATCTGTAGGTTGTCAGAGGTTGGGGTCCTCAGCAATATACTGGAACTGGATAGCATCACCAAAGAATTTTTACATTATCATTACTTTACAACATGGGTGTTTTAGTAATGCAAAGCTGTTACATCATTGAGACATCTGTAATAAGAAGTAACTAGCTTTTTCCAGGATTGGGTTCAAATTAGCTCACAGCCTTTTTCATTGTAAAATTCTCTCTCTCTCTCTGATTTGTCTCGAGGAAAAGGCAAGTCACGCAATTATGCAAAATAGTCAGCAGATGGCAAAATACTACACACCACTGTGGTACCTGCACGTCATGCAGAAATGTAGTGAAGTAAAAGCACAGATATTTGCTGCACCTTTGAGTAAAGTAAAAGTAAAAAAGTATACAAATCTACTCAAATATAGTACAGATGTGTGAAATATGTACCTAAGTACAGTAACAAAGTTCCTGTACTCAGTTACACCTCTGATGATGATCCCTTGGACAGACTCAAAATTTTAAAACTCTTCATAAATGTCCAATGAGATTAATTTCTTTGTTGAGTCATTTCGGCTGTATGACAGTGTTGAATGACAATGTTGATTATTCTTCTTGCTTCTCTCCCAGCTGCTCCAATTAGGGGTAGCCACCGCAGATCATCCAATCTGTACATTTTGATTTTGGCACAGGTTTTAGGCCAGCTGCCCATCCTGACTTAACCCTCATATTTTTATTTATGCTTGGGACCGGCACTACCCAGGAGGCACACTAACACTGGATGACTGATGTAATATATTTGCAATGATGTTGAGATAACACTGAATGAATGACCCGAACACAACGTTGCAAATTCGATCTAAAATAACCATTTTTATGCATTTATGCCGATTAACATCCCACATTATCACAACATCCATGGACCTTTGGCAGGGTTTATAATTCTGATTGGAGATTGTGACAGACACGATAGCTTCCTGCACACAGCATGTGAATCTAATGTCATGCATCATTTAGTGTTTTAATGTTATCTCTTGTTTATCAAAATATCACCATGAGGTGCTTCCAAATTAATGTACTGTAATATGGGGTTTGTGATACTTGTTATGTACACTCATTTACGAGCATCAGCAGCAAATTCCTTAGCATTTAGTGCTCGCACTACAGTGATCATAGATCGAGTCAAGCTCAGGCCATAGAACATTTGTTATCATGTTGTCATGTAGTCATCACTTTTCTGATGTAATTTCATCAAAGTAATTCTAACTTACATAAAAAATTGCAGCGTAATCTCGAAGCTGTACAAATACGCAGAATGTTATCAGATAAACATCACCAAAACATTTTGCCAACAAAAAAATTCTTCCTGGAAAGAGTGCCCTGCAACAACACTGATTGGAACATTAACCTTGGCTAACCTAACTGATAATGATACAACAGTTAGTTCCGACTGAACAATATGAGTGGCGAGGAGCATTCCAAGAGTGGTGATAATGATAATGTCTTCTCATACCTGTTAATTAGTACACTAACTGTTGGTCACCAACATAGAAGAAAGTAGGTTGGTACAGTCCGCAGTACTGTGGAGAGAGTAGCTACATGCCAAAACCACAATCAAAACCAGTCACAGAACTTGATAATGTTTTATCATCTTAAATAATCTCTTCACCTTAATAATTGCTCGAATCACATCTGAACCATCTGTGCTCTTACTGTATATTTACAGCTACAAAGCTAACTAGCTTCTTAAACAAGGCTGAATTCCAAATCACTCTCCAACCCATGATCAAGGCTCTTATTTATTGTACAGGATAAGGGATTGTACACCCTACAGAGTGCACTAGCTTTCCATTTAACACTATTTGGGATTTAACCCCGGAACCTGGTATTCACAGTAACAAACTGTGAAACTGATTAAATAAAGAAACAAATCATTATCTGCCAATAATAAATGGTGTTTGCAGAACTGCTGCATAAAAGCAATATAACACCCAAGGCCGTGCTATATTTCTCATATAATACTCATGAGCAAATAGAAACATAATGCTTTCAGAGTCATTTCCAACAACTGCACATTTATTCATTAGTTAAGGGCTTTATCCTAGTCAGACTAGGAGTGGATCTGGAGCCTATCATAGACACACTGGTTATGAAGCGGGCAGTTCACCCTCTCAAAGCATCATGCCCACACACATTCATACATTTATTCACACCCAGGAGGGAATAGAAAAGATAGTTCACCTACTAACCTCAGCTCCGAGTTGAGCAAGGAATGATAGAGCTGTAACGTAATGACCCACTGCACCAGCGGTCCAAATACCACCTCTGCTTTCTCCATCTACAAACTACCTCTCTGCTATCTTAAGACAGTTGCAAACCTTGGAGGGTGAAGGCTAATGCACATTTCCTCCAAGGCACATACATCTTTTCAAATTGCTGCTCATGCTATGTTACAGAGCAAATGAATACATTAGGAGGAAAGCACTATCTACGCTCTTCCTGAGCTCACAGAGAACACTAGTAGTTAGTATCGCTTTGACTGACATGAGAGTGTCTTCAAAATCACGGTCTCCTCCTGCACTTTTGACATAATGTTCCCAAGCATGAACACAACAAAATATGCCCCAGCATGGAGCCCTGAGGTACCCTACAGGTTAATAGCTTATGAGGAAGAGAAAAAGTTGCCAAATCTAACTGGAAAAAAAACTTTCATTTTTAAGATAGTAAGGAAAACATCTTAAAACAGTTGCTTGGTTGGGCACACAACTTTGGAGATGGTTCAGGAGAACAGTTTAGGTGAATATGTCAAAGGATTGCCGAAGGTCTGATAGAACTGAAACGGCAGACTTTACAGAATCAGCAGTTAAAGGTAACTCATAGAGGAGGGCAGACTTTGTGCTGTGGGGCACTCTAAAACCTGACCAGCTTTAAAATGAAGTAAGTGAACAGGAACAGGGGGGGAAATCAGACAAGGAGATGTTTGAAATAGTTTTATTTATTAGGCATTATTTTGAAACCAAACATATTAAAGTACATAAAATTATATCATTCTTACCATGATCATCTTTAAAAAAATGCAAAGATTCTATAAGCAATTAGTTTTCTTAAAAGACATAACTGCTCTCATAATGCTTACTTTATGTAGAGTATGTATAGATTGTATAAATAAATACTCAGTAACCAGCCTTGATATGTGTAAATCCTAAAAATAATTAATTTACATTGTGCTCAATGCTATTTGTTTAAACAGGAGTCAGTAATGGTAAGATTAAGTGTTTCTCAGCTCTGTACATACCATTTTTTATTTGTTTAAAAAAAAATTCCATTTACAGTATGTCTTCAAATAGTGCTCTTTTTATATGTATCACATACTGTATGTGCTTGGATGAAGATATTTACATTTCCTACAACCCTTCTCTTCTCCTACACCTGGACATGCAGGGTGTTTGAAAAAGAGCAATCTGCAGTAGTCTGATTATTTTTACTAAATCTTATAATCACCATTTCAGAACGGTCTAATTATTGGCTTGCAGCTACAGTAACAAGACTTCTGAAATGACTGGAATTGGGCTAAGAACCACTGAACAACTTATTAAAACCTGGAAGGATAATGTTGAACTGTCAACTTTACGGGAAAAAAATTTAATCAGAAAAATTATTATTATTGCATGATAAAAAAAAAATAAATCAGCCTTTGAAATCACAGTTACATTTAACAGTGAAAGTTAGAGCATCAATACACACAAAATAAGTAGAACTCATTGGATTGGGACTAAATAGTTGTGCGGTTGAAAGGTTTCAATTTGCTAGGGAGCAAAAAAAAAAAAGGTCATGTGGTCTGGAGAGTTTAGATGACCAGGGCGATGGGCGTGTCAGGGTATGAAGGGAAGTGCATGAAGCGATGCACCCATCATGCATAGTGGCCACAGTACAAGCTTCTGGAGTGCGGTGTTACTGTATGATCTGGAATTGCTTCTGTTCCTTAGGTCTAGACTCAACAACGTTACGTGACAATAAAATGAAGTCAGCTGATGACCTGAATGTGCCGAATGATCAGGTTATCACATCTGTGGAGATTGTGTAAGACTGATTCTGGCTGCATAAGGAATCATTTTCCCATGTGAACCCATCATGACATAATGAAAATGGTTTAAACTTCCTGTAATCAGAACACAAACAAGGAAACATGTTGGTTATGTGATGATGATTCTGAATATATTGAATACGAATAATTGAGGAAAAGTCAATTATTTTTTGGATGCAAACGGGCAGGGAAAGGTTCAGATTACTTATAAATGGCTAATTAAAGTCTTAGATTGCAAGGTAACAGACTTATATTTCAATGGAGCCATAAAATAATACAAACGAATGTTGAAAAAAATAACACAAATTGCAAGTAAAATAAATACTTCAAATGCAACTTAAAATATCCTTCTGCTTTAGCAGTGGGAAGAAATAATCAAATGTTTAATAAGCTTCTTGATATAATTGTATTGTGCTTTCATACATCAACAAATATTACTTTTAAAATGCAGGTTTCCAGCATATTGTCCATGAGTGTATGATTATTATCTTTTGCAGTAAAACTATAAGATTTGCGTAATGTACAATTCACTTCATCATATCCGATTAAAATTAATCATGTACTTTGTGTTTTAAGCAAGCAAAGCTGCACTAACACACACATTACGCTTGGTTGTAAGGTAAATTGGTCGTAACTTTCTACAGACTGAGTCATTAAAAAATATAATAAATAATAAAATCTTTATATCCTCTCTAGCTGCATGTCCCGGCCTCGGCTGAGCGAACTCGAGCTCGATGGGACGAACTACAGGAAGAAGCTGCTGAAAAAGAGGAGTGAAGAACCGTGCATGTGTGTGTGTGAGTCTGTGAGCGAGAGAGAGAGAGAGTGTGTGTGTTAGAGGTAGCACTGGTGTGTTTAGGTTGTGTGTTAATCAGTGCAGGAGTTTATGAGTTGAGAGGTTTAAGATGGAGCCCGGGTGGAACTGTCGAGACCGATGATTTGTCCTCGTCTCGTCTGTCCGAGCCGCATGCAGCGCTTATTGATTATGATTAAGCCTTCATCTTTTCTGCTTATTATTAATATTGATTCAAGAACAAAAGAAGTGAGGAGACACCAGTGAACAGTTCGGATCAGAACCGTGTGTGTGTGTGTGTGTGAGAGAGAGAGAGAGTGAAATAAGTCATTACTGATCAATTCATTAAAAGTGAGATATTCAATGTTTTACACCTTATCTACACGACAGACGGTAATGAACAGTGAATTCTGTGCGTGTGTGTGTGTGTGTGTGTGTGGGTTCGTAAGTCATCTGCATCCGTGGCAGGGTTTCAGGAGGGAATAGCGCAGACTAGCATAACATGACCACTTTTCTCACACATTGCCCTCTTGGGACCCCCTGATCTCTTGCAGCCTGTCGGGCTTGTTTTATAACACACACACACACACACACACACACACACACACACTCGCAGATGACTATAGTGTATGTTTCTCTAGAGCTCGCTTTATCTTAGCAGCCAAATGTAAGTTAAGCAATTTGGCTATTATAAACAGCCCTGAGAGTATAACCACACACACATGAACACACATACAGTACACACACACACACACACTTTACCCATTCAGGGATGGGTAAAATTCACGACAAAATACTCCAACTGAAAGATTTCAAGGAATAAAGTACAGGATTTCTTTCTCAGGACATTACTTTTTACTTATCACAGGTCACAGGTCAGAGGTCAAGCAAGAAAAACAAGCATCGAGGACAAAGTATTGTTAAAGAGTGAATTTAAGCTAGAAGATTTTAATGATAAAGTGACCTCCACAATTATTGGCACCCCCAGTTAAGATGTGTTCTTAGGCTTGTCTAACCTTTAACTCAAGCGAATAAAAAAAAAAGACAAAATTTTTTTTATATAAAATCACCTGATTCACAATTATTGGCACCCCTGACAATTCTGAAAAAATAAATGTAATTGAAGATTTTTTTTTTTTTTTTTACTGTAGTTTTTAAAGTTGATCAGAGTATCTAGAAACTATTAATTAATAACTCCTAACTTCCTGTTTCCCTGTGGTATAAATATGATATGACACAGAGGCCTATTTCTCTTATCCACTCTTCAACATGGGAAAGGCAAGAGAACCCCCCCCCCCCCCCTTTAAATAAGACAAGTCAGCATATCTACAGTCAGAGGAATCATTAAGAAGTTGAAAACAACTGGAACAGTGACAAACTAGACTTAGACCCAAGTGCATTAACTGCATCAAAAAGAGGCATCTTGGGGTCACAAAGTCTCCATAACAACCATCAGATGCTACAGTATCTACATGCCCGCAAGATGTTTGGGTGGCATGCGAGGAAGAAGGCTTTTCTCACCTACAATCACAAACATAAACGTCTGGAGTTTGCCAAGCGGTTCTGGGACTTCGACTGGGACCGTGTGCTGTGGTGTGATGAGACCGGGATAAAGCGTTTTGGCAACAAACACTCTGGTGTAAAACAAAAGATGAGTATGCGGAAAAGCATCTCATGCCCACTATGAAGTATGGTGAAAGATCTGTGATGCTGTGAGCTGGTCCTTCTTCCAAAGGGAACCTTGTTAGGGTGCATGGCATCATGAAATACCAGGACATTTTAAATCAAAACCTGATGGCCTCTGTCTTTCAGCAGGATAATGACCCAACACATGTGGCAAAAATCTACACAGAAATGGTTCAGCAGACTCAAAACCAAGCTACTCACATGCCATCTCAGTCCCCAGACTTCAACCCAATTGAAAACCTATGGGTTGAGCTAAAGAGGAGAGTGCATAGGAGAGGACCCAGGACTCTAGAAAGAGGAATGTTCAATGATCCCTCTATCCCTATTCTCCAATCTTGTGAAATGTTATAGGAGGAGATTAAATGCTGTCTTGTTGGCAAAAGGGGGTTTTACAAAATTATTATCAGGGGTGCCAATAATTGTGGAGGGCGCTGTATGTTCAGAGATATTTCAATTTGGATCTTTTAATTGGCATTTTTCAGTGATTTCTAGAGATATAAAATTATCTTGACAACATTGTTTTGAAGGTCTTATGTGATTTTAATAAAACAACATTGAATAGGATCCCCGAGTGGCGCAGTGGTAAAGTGCTCTCCCTCGATTCAAGGGTGATCCTCTCGCAGCCGGGGGCCTGGAGAGAGCTGATTGGCCGAGCTCTCTCAGTAGGGTGCGGTGGGATGGGAGTCATTTAGTGCTTTCATATTAATTACGGCTCTACAGTCAGTCCTGGACGTCTGTGAGCTCATGCAAGTGGAAGGAGTGCGTTACGACATGGTCTGAAGGAAACCCGTGATAGTCTTCAGGCCTCCCTCACTGGTACAGTAGCCTTAATGTGGGCGGCCCCTAGTGACGGGGAGGAATTAGATACGAGTAAATTAGTATCTAGAAAAATCGGGAAGGAGTAGAGCGTCATGTGATATTGTCTACCATTGACTGACTGCTTCTCACATATGTACTCTTGTATACCAATGCTGAGCACTAAGACAAACAGCTTCTTATTATTATTAGTGTTTGGATTTTAAAAATCCATCTCTCACCTAAGGTGTAGTGGTTCGCACTGTGGCCTCGCACCTGTAGGGGTCAAGGGTTCGATTCCTGTCTGTCTGGTCTGTGCGCATGGATTGGGCATTTTCTCCACGTGCTTGTTTTCCTTTTGGTATTCCAGTTTCCCGTACAGTCAAAAAACAATCAGATTAAGCAGATCCTGTCTTGTAGTGTGTGAATGAGTGTGTAATTTGTTGTGTGTGTCCTGCAATAGATTGGCACCATGTCCAGGATGTACCCCGCCTTGTGCTTGTAGTTTCCTGGGATAGGATCCAGACTCCCTGTGACCCTGTACAGGATAAGAGGTATAGAAATGTATGAAAATGAATGAAGATCTCTCGTCTAGTGTTTAAAGTCTGTTTTCAATACCACAGGTGAGCACATACTTTTGAGAGTTTTTGATTCAACACACAGCTCAGGACAACCTCAGCGGAAAGCAGACATACTGTATCCGAGCAGGAACTTTTGCTTGTCAAAGTTACATTACGTACGACATTACTTGAGACGTTGTTGGTATTGCGTTTTCCTTTGAAAGTTAGAATTACTTTGATGAAATGCCATCGGATCAGCGGGGTAACATTGAATGAATGTCACTAACACAATGTTGCAAAACATTTTCAAAACAATGTTAATACCAAAGTGATGGCCTCAAACTTTAGTCGCTGCAGCGAGAGCAATGTATACTTACCGCTGGAGAACTGGGGGACATTTTGGAATCAAACCCATCTCCAGAGCCAAGGGGTTCGATTCCCGCCTCGGGTCTGTGTGCATGGAGTTTGCATGTTCTCCCTTTGCTTGGTGGGTTTCCTTCAGGTGCTCCGGTTTTCTACCTCAGCCCAAAGAGACATGCAGATTAGGCTAATTAATGTTTCCAAACTGCCCGTAGTGTGTGAATGAATGTGTGAGAGTGTGGTGTGTGCATGTGTGTGTGTGTGTGCCCTGCGATGGATTGGCACCGTGTCCAGGGTGTATCCCGCCTCGTATCCGTGGTTTCCTGGAATAGCATGCTCCAGGCTAGCATGATGCCACTGCTATGCTGAGTAGTCATCAGCATGGTACATGTATTTCATACACACTCACACAAAGGCATGCATATGCACAAACACACATGCACACACGCACACACTAGGGACATCAGACGAGAATGTCCTTGTACAAGGAAACAAGCTTCCGAATAGTTTCCCCCACCCTCTGTATTCAGCTTTATTGAGTTCATGTCTGTTTTTCTGTTAAAGCTGTAGTGCTGGATGATGATGAGTGTGTGAGGAGAAAGGATTTCAGGAGGTAAAACACAGAGGGAGAATGAAGTCTTTGTCTAACACACACACACACACACACACACACACACACACACACACACACGTAATGCTTGTGGTTGGGGAGCAGCCGAGTGGAGAAAGCTAATTACAAGCTCTAAATTTCAGCGCACTCAATTTCACACACACACACACACACACACACACACACACACACACACACACACACACACACACACACGCTCACTCACGCATGCACGAAATGATCTCAGGTGATGTCATCAGCAATCTCGGCTGTGTGTCTCCCTTTGGGAGGTAGGTATGGACAAATGTGTGTGAGTGTGCGAGAAATGAGGCTGGCGTCACACACACATAATACCGTAGGTACCTGTTTGACCTCCTGCAACTGAGAGAGAGATATAAAGAGAAAAAGCGATAGATTGAGAAACAAAGACAAAAATGGAGGCAACACATGGAAAGAAACAAAGAAATAGAAAGAACAAGACAGAGACAGACAGAGACAGACAGACAGATGGAAAATCTTCTTCTTTGTCTTTCGGCTGTTCCCTTTCAGGGGTCGCCACAGCGAATCATCTGCCTCCATCTAACCCTATCCTCTGCATCCTCTTCTCTCACACCAACTAACTTCATTTCCTCTCTCACTGCATCCATAAATCTCCTCTTTGGTCTTCCTCTAGACCTCCTGCCTGGCAGTTCCAACCTCAGCATCCTTCTACCGATATATTCACACTCTCTCCTCTGAACATGTCCAAACCACCTCAATCTGGCCTCTCTGACTTTATCTCCAAAACATCTAACATGGGTTGTCCCTCTGATGAACTCATTCTTGATCCTATCCATCCTTGTCACTCCCAAAGAGAACCTCAACATCTTCAGCTCTGCTACCTCCAACTCTGCCTCCTGTCTTTTCTTCAGTGCCACTGTCTCTAAGCCGTAGAGCATCGCTGGTCTCACCACTGTCCTGTACACCTTTCCTTTCATTCTCACTGATACTTCTTTGTCGCATAACACACCTGACACTTTTCTCCACCCATTCCAACCTGCTTGTACTCGTCTCTTCACCTCCTTTCCACACTCTCCGTTGCTCTGGACTGTTGACCCTAAGTACTTAAAGTCCTGCACCTTCTTTAACTCTGCTCCCTGTAGCCTTACCATTTCATTTAGGTTCCTCTCATTCACACACATGTAGAAGCCCAATTTCCACCAGCACCCTGTTGGTCAACAGCACCGGTGGCCGTTGTTGTTAACCCGGGCCACAACCGATCAGGTATGGAAGTCCTATCAATGATGGCAAATATTTTACGTCGGATGTCCTTCCTGCCACAACCCTCTGCATTTATCCAGACTTGGGACTGGCACAAGAAGACACTGGATTGTGCCCCCCTATGGTTGCATTAGACAGACAGAAGGAGAATAAGAGGTACAAAAAAAAGAGAGCCTGGCAGAAAGAGAAAGAGAGAGAAAGAGATCAAGACAGAAGAAGGAAAGTTAGATAGAAATACAACAAGATATAAAGTATATGTTTATTTCTCTCCTTTTTCTCTTTCCTTCTCTCTCAAAACAGACAAATAAAACAAATGAGAGGGATTTAAACAGAGAGAGAGAGAGAGAGAGAGAGAGAGAGAGATGATGGAGGAGAAAAGGAAACACTTTGCCTTAGCATTATATAGTAATGTCTGCCATGTTGTCATTATTATTTACTTTACAGAGGAACTAATGTAATCCAACTAGGTACTAGGTTCTGTGGAGGCCAATGTAGTGTTTATTCCCATTTGTACGATCTTGGTAGGACCTCCAGTCAACATTCACACAATACAGACAAATTTGGGAACGCCAATTAGCCTAACCTGCATGTCTTTGGACTGTGGGAGGAAACCGGAGTACCCAGAGGAAACCCACCAAGCACGGGGAGAACATGCAAACTCCATGCCCAAGGCGGGACTGGAACCTGGATCCTGGAGCTGCGGGGCTAAGCCACTAAGACATCAATAATGGTCATAATAATGATAATAATACTAAGTGTAACTGGTAACTGTTGCTTGATTGTTGGAGAGCCTGAGGGTGGGTGGAGAAAATGGCGGGGGAAAATCAATTACAATAAAAGGTCAAAACTGGGTATTTGTAATCGATATAAATTCAATTATCTTGTAAGTGTACTAGGAGTACCTAACACGGAACAGTAGGAGGAACTTGATATAGTGCAGGCCTCTGACTGGTCGAACATAATCATCGCCACTAGTAGGTTAGAACAGAATTCCTCCTATAGTGTCTAATGGGACTCTCGCTGTCTATGATGGAGAGCCCAGAATGTTGTGTTGTGTCCTCACGAGTGTGTGTTCCGAAGGATGAGATCTGGCCAGCTCTGGAAATACAAAACATGAAAGGTTAATAAGTCTCATAGTTTTTGTAAAAAAAATAAATAAAAAGACAATAAAACAAAATAACCGTACAACAGAGGCTCAAAAACTAGGGGTCTTGGCCCAAAGTGGGGTCACTTGATGGAAAGCAAGAGAGATCTTTTTAGAGCTGTTACAATCATGACCGGTCACACTAGAGTAGATCAGCAATAAAACACCTGCTACAGTAGCATTGTGTCTCAAATCACCTATCTTCAATCATCTTCAGTGACTCTCAGGACCTCTGGGATACACACTGGGTATGATGTTGTTCAATCCTAGGAATGCATACACACACACAATAACTCACACTCATTCGCACCTAGAAACTATTTATTATATCCAGGCCACATATTGGCATGCTTCAGCAAGGAGGGAGGAAACCAGAGAACCATGTGGAAACTCACATAATACAGAAACTGAGCTCAGGA
This sequence comes from Channallabes apus, assembly GCA_030522415.1. Classification (NCBI taxonomy): domain Eukaryota; kingdom Metazoa; phylum Chordata; class Actinopteri; order Siluriformes; family Clariidae; genus Channallabes; species Channallabes apus. The sequence goes on from CM060107.1 coordinate 14,247,423, forward strand.
TCGAAGTCTTCAGTGAGTCGATATAGACAAAAAAAACTTTTCCTGATTAAAAAAGCCAATTAAAATTTCCCTCTAATGTGACCTCATATAAGAAGAACCCCTCCCCCAGCTCAGTAGCTCATTTACATAAACACTAAAATAGTGTTCATGTGTGAGGAGTGAACGAAAGGGAGTTTGAGGTATGAAAAAATGCATTATGTCAAAGGTATTTCAGCTGGAGCATTAACAGATACAGTGCTGTAAAAAAAACAGTATCTGTTTTTTGTATCTGCCCCCCCCCCCCCCCACCTTGCCTATTTGTGATATGAGATCAGCAAACAAATTTTAATATTCCTTCTGTGTATCTGTTCACCACTGTGCCAAGTTTTCTCAAGTGCAACCTTAGAAATGGCTTGGTAACCCTTTCCAGACTGGTACATGTCAATTACAATTGATTTCTTGAATTTCTTTTAAGCTTTTAGCAAGATTTCTTGATTCAACAGGTCTGGCAGTAATCAGGCCTGGGTGTGACAAATGAAATTTAACTCAGCTTCCCAAAAATCACAGTTCATTTATGATTTAACAAGGGGAGCAATTACTTTTTCACATAGGGCCAGGTAGGTTTGGAAAGCCTTTTTTCCTTCAACAAATCAAATCATCATTTAAAAAACTGATTTTTGTATTTATCTTGATTTTGTCTTGTGTTTATCTTATTCATCTTCTATTTTGTCTTATGAAAATTTTTTGATAATCTCAATCATTTAAGTGTGTAAAAAAAGGCAAAAATAAAAAAATGGGAAAGGGGGCAAATACTTTACCATGACACTGTACAGTATGTGTTAATACTCCAGCTGAAATACCTTAGTAGCTCTGAGACCTGAGTTAAGCCGTTAAAGAAATAAAAATATGGGACCTTTAAAACAAAATAACCAGTGAGAGCCAATGGTCCTCTATTATTACCTCCTGAAACCCTCAACCGATTCCTTTGTCTTGCTAATGTCTATGTCTCACACAGTTTCATATTGATAGTGTACTGTATATTGAAATCAGCTCCAAGACATCTTTACACAGGATCTGTAACATTCCAAGAGGAATCCTGACGTGTTCCGTCATCGCAGTTAGTCACAGGAAATTGGACAGATAAAAAAAAAAAAGAAATCTCCAGCGGATATTAGCCATGGCACGTCATATAATCTCACACTCATTATGTTTGGATAATAATATAACTTCTTTATACTCGTGTGGCGCTGAATCACATTTTACTGATATTAATATTAAGGGCTCTTTATGATATTAGAGGAACTGTAATGTTCTCACTTTCCTTAACTGTAGCTGCTACTGTGCACTTTTCCTTCACACACAGAGAGAGAGAGAATGTACAGAAAAAAATAGAGTGGCAGAAAAAAATAAGGAGCAGAAGGACTGTTAGAAATAACAAAAGGAGCAAAGAGAGAAAAAAAATTAGTACATAGAGAGAGAGTGATTGAGAGAGGGGGTGAGTAAAAAAGAGACGAAAGAGGGATAGAAAGAGGACAGAGACAAAGACAGAGAAAAAGAAGAACAGGCAGAAAGAGAGAGAAATGAAAGAAGTGATAGAGAGAGAGAGCCCGAGGGCAAGAGACAGAGGGAGAAAAAAGAAAGGAAAAGGAGCTACAGTAAGTGACAGAGAGAGAGAGAGAGAGAGAGAGAGAGAGAGAAAGTAAGGACAGAAAGTTAATTAAAAGTGCGAAGAAAAAGTAGAAAGGATAGAGAAAGAGAGACAGAGGAGGCAGGGAGAGAGAAAAAGAAATGCGAAGGGGATGAAAGAGAAAAATGAAAGGAGAGAAAGCTGATGAAGAGGGCACAGAGAAAGAAAGACAAAAACAAAAGAAGAAGAAGGGGTAAGATAGAAATAAAGGAAAAGAAGCATAGAGATCGAGATAGAAGAGAAAAAAGAGCAGAGAGAGAAAGAATATGAACAAGAAAGTTAGAGAGAGAGAGAGAGAGAGAGAGAGAGAGAGCAATGGAATAATGGGGTAGAGAAAGATAAACTAATGGCAAGGGAGAGAGGGAGAGAGAGAGCGAAAAAGGAAAAGAAAAGGGTGAGAAGAAGAGAGAGGTATGTGTATGGCTACGAGGAAAATGAAAGGAGAGGACGTGAATTTAAAAGAAAGTGAATTTACAATGCGGAGAAAAAAAATGTAAAAGTAGAAGGGGCAGAGAAAGAGAACTAGAGGCAGGCAAAGAGAGAAAAAGAAAGGCGAGAAAAGGAAGAAGGGGATGAGAGAGGAAAATGAAAGGGGAGAAAGCAGATGAAGAGGGCAGAGAAAGAGAGAGACAAAAAGATAAAGAAGAAGGGACAGAGAAAGAAAAAGAAGAGCACAGAGAGACCGAATATGAACAAGAAGAAGAAAGAGAGAAAGAGAGAGAGAGAGAGACTGAGCAGGAGGAGGAGAAGAAGAGAGATGAACAGATAGAGCTGCTCTTAGCGGGATTGTTATGTTAGATTAATGTGCTGAATAAATAAAGTGGCCTCGTTCTTCTCTCTCTGTCTGACCGATGAGTGTTATCAATCTGTCCCTGCAGCCTAATGAAATAACCTCACTCTCATCATATTTCTGTCTCTCTCTCTCTCTCTCTCTCTCTCTCCTCACACACACACACACACACACACACACAGTACACCACAGTTCAAAATCAATTTGATTATGGTCTAAATATTGTGGTTCTCAGGGAGATGAGAGAGATGATATAGAGACATATGGCCCGAGAGACAAAAACTGTGTGTGTGTGTGTGTGTGTGTGTGTGTGTGTGTGTGTGTGTGTGTGTAATGTACTATGATCTTTTTGTGATAAAAATCTGAGATATGCCACAAGGGCCAAAAATCACAGATGGGAATACCACACACACACACACACACACTAGCTGGTGTGTAAAGTGTGTGGGGGAAGTGTTGAGCGTGAATTTAAGTTTATGAGGGAAATCTATTAGTGAGCAGAAGGGATAGGGTCCATCACAGGTCAAATGATGCATACACACACACACACACACACACACACACACACACACACACACACACACACACATGCATAGAGAGAGAGAATCCACTCCAGGCTTCTGAGATACAGGAAAGCACACACTAATGATCTAATGATCTCTGTCCGTCTAATTCTCATAAACAAGAATATCATTATGAGGAAGTGACTTCTTTCCCTTAAGAAGAACATCATTTACTGTAAAACTTCTTTCCAAATGAGTTTAACATCAACAGGATCTTTGAGGAAATAAATCGGAACAGTGCGCGGGTTCTTTGTTACAGCACAAAAATAAACCATTTTGAACCACTAAATGTCTTGGCAGTTTCGAGAGGAAGGACAAAATGTCTTCTTACATCATGTCTTGTAGATGCGTGTGGTATTATTTCCACCAGCATAAGCTTTTGCTTTCATCCATCTGTGTATCCAGTGATACATTTAACAGGCTGTATAGTAAAGCAGACGGCTTATAAAAACTGCCTGGTCTAAGGAAAAAAAACTAAAAGAACCGTCACTACAGTAACCTGTCCAACACATTAATAAAACCATGCTGAACGCATTGATTTGATGAAATCATGGTTTGTTTAATATAAGCACACAATCTTCAAAGTATGGGGATTATACAGCTGTTCTGCCATGAATCACTTGTTAGTGAGACTAATCAGGAAAAAAAATGCTTTGATTTGCTGGAGAGGAAAAAAACTGGAGAATGAAACGATGTAAAAAGGTCATGTGGTCTGAAGAGTGCGCAATGACCCTATTGCGTCGGGGTAAGAAGGGAAGTGCATGAAGCGATGCGCCCATCATGCCTAGTGGCTACTGTACAAGCCTGCCATAACACGAGGCAGTGTTATGATCTGCGGTTGCTTCAGTTGGTCAGGTCTAGGCTCATCAACGTTATGAGGCAATAAAATGTAGTCAGCTGACGACCTGAATGTACTGAATGACCAGGTTATCATATGTATGGAGTTTTCTTCCCTGATGGCACATTTTTATATATTAATTGGCCACCACATTGTGCGCTGTAATCAAAGATAACATCCACATAAAAAAATCTCAAACTTCCTCTATATAAATCCCCTACTACACTAATCCACTCATCCCAGTATTTCACTAGTGCTTAGATACAATCAAAGTATAAAGTTTTCTCAGTTTGCCAGAGCCATGAACAGACTGTCTGAAATCTGGCCTCCCAGGAACTCCTTTAATGGCCCAAACATGTGGAAATGGCTTGGAGTGATTTCAGGACTGTGCAGGGGATGTGACAATAACTCTCAGTGCAAATGGATTTACTGAATGAGTGTGTGTACAGACATGACTCCTTCAAGCTCAAATTGGACTGATCCTTATCCTGGGTATCGGATTGCCTTTATCTATCATTTTTATGGTTTAGAAACCTTTAACGGTTTCTAAGTACAGTATAGGTAAATATTACTAACACATATTAAAAATGACAAAATTACAACTTAATATTAACTAAATGGATCATTTTACACGGACAGCTCAAAATGTTCCTGGTGAATAACCTCTTAGGAATACGAACAGATTCCAGTGAAACGTATTGAGATTTGAATCAATGTCGTCACTGTGGCAGTAAAAACAGAAGGGTGAGGTGGTAGAGGAACAGGACACAACAGACAGCATATGAGCCATCTTTGCCTATAATTATATATAAATTTTTAATCTTTGCTTAATGTAATAGACAATGATCAGTCATTAATCACATTATGGAACTGTCTGAGACACACAACAGCATATAAATAAAGTGTGACATTTGTTCGTTACTCACCAGCTGATGTCATGTCCTCAGTTCTTTTTCTACTATATCAGAATTGTTGGATAATAACATATCAGAATTTCAGGATAATAAAACAATTTACACTGCAATGATGACTGATGTTTTACACCTTTGTCTTAGAAAATGCTTGTCTTGTTTTCATGGTTTCCTTAATCTATTTCCTTACTCTTTGCAGAATGTCTTGGATGACGCAGGCTGTGATATAGTTCGAATGGCAATAATGTGATGCCGAAGTGGTTGTGGGATTTTTTGGGGAAACTGCCGATTGATAATACTGTCCAAAACCAGGCAATGTGTCAAATCATTTCCCAACCATAAGCCTTGGGTTATAAAGCCATCTGAACATTCTGAGATCTTGCTTTGCTGCCTACAAAATGGGGCTCATTAATGGGAATTTTTAGGAACATTTAATATGGCTGTGTAATACAGCATGCACAGAGTGGTGAAGGAAGTAAAGTAAAGCAGCACTACAGGAGGAAGCTAGAGTCACAGTTCCTTGTCACGACCTGACACACTGGACACATTACAGTTCGAATAGCACCAAAATTGCTCCACTGACTATTCCTTCACACCCTTCCAACACTCAGACAAAAGGAAACTAGACACCGGGGAGGGCAAATATGTTTTAAAGCTCCTTGCTGCCTACAATTCAGCAATTAACGCTATAATTCCCTCTCTTATCTCCATCAAGCTGGAGGGCCTGGGACTTAGCCTGTCTTTGTGTCAGTGGATCTTTAACTCCCTAACTGGCAGACCACAAGTAGTATGCATGGGCAGACATGGCTCAACCTCTCTCACCCTCAGCACTGGAGCCCCCCAGGGTTGTGTCCTGAGCCCACTGCTATACTCAATGTACACTTAGGAGTGCTCTGCCGATTTTATCTCTACCGCCATCATAAAGTTTGCTGATGACACTGTTGCGGTTGAATTGATCATAGACGACAAAAAATAGCCATAGCTGGTTGATATTATAAGTCTGGAGAACTACCAGGAGAACAACATCATCTTGCTGGAACATCAGCAAGATAAAGAAGTGAGTATGGGCTTTGGCACAATGCAGGAGAGAAACTACCAACCCCTTATGATCAATGGCACCCTAGTGGAGATAGTGAACAGTTTCTACTACCCAGGTGTTCATATCATGCAGGACCTGTCATGCTCCTGTTACATCAACACAGTTGTGAAGAATGCCCATCAACATCTTTAGACATCTAAAGGACTTTAAACTTACCTGCAACTTACCAAGGAACTTTTACACCTGCACTATTGAGGGTGCCCTGATGGGTAGCGTCACAACCTTTAGACACACCATTATTAGAGATCAATATATTGAAAGTTCATTGATTCATTTACTCATTCATTTATCCTGGTGTTTTTGGTGGATAATGAGCCTATCCCATAAACACCAGGCAGGGATACAGTACACCAGTACTACCACAGTGAGAAGAACACCGGACAACCCAGAAAAAATGCATACAGACAGAAGCTCAAACTTACTGTAGAATTGAGCCCCATAACATTGAGTTTTGAAGAGACAAAGTCACAAGGATAAATAAATATCAAGAACTGGCGGCATCTTTGTCTCAGAATCAATTGAAACATCAACACCTTGTAGGGTTGCCATGAGCAAGAGACAAATTAAAGCACCAGAAGATTTCCTATTGTGCTTGGGATCTCCATAACGCACCAATATTTTGACTTATTGGAAGCAAGGCTCACCTGTGTGTTCGACTTAAGAGCCAGGTTGCATAAATTACAGCATATGACCAGATGGTGTTTAATGTTCTGGTGCTGTTTTGCTGCTGGTGGCCCTGTGAGTCTTGTGAAGATCAATGGCATTAATGAATTTATGAATTCTCAAAAGCACCAGGATAGTTTGCCCTCGAAACTGATTATCACTGCCAAGCCCTGTTTTGGCTGGAAATATATCTTTCAGCATAACAATAATCCAAACTAAATAAATATGTTTGTCTAAAAAAAAAAAAAAAAAAACCTTTCTTCTGACATGAGCAATATTGAGTGTTTGCTTTATTTTGTGTATATAGTCACACACTTACACACATTAAAGATATGATGATGTTCATAGATGGTGAAATTTTTCACCACCAACCTGATGAGTATTAAAGTAGAAAACAAACTGCTTCATGAAGTTTCTGCCAATAACCAGAGGGATGATACACTGCCAGTAACTGCCTTTCCTTCTGTGCTTACTGAACTTGATATTTATTTTTCTTTATATTTAGAAATAAGTAGAAAGCATACCATGATCATCTGCATATGCTGCTACAGACGGATAACTAACTGAAAGGCATAATAACCTACTATAAAGTAGCTTAGGGAGGTGTTAAGGCATAATGATCCACTAAAACAGCTTCAATGTACCCTGACATTAATTCTATGCATTAAATCTAAGGAATTGCACCTGTGAATAAACCTTTCTTCCAAAAGATAACCCTTTGGTTAGTGTTTTAAAGTTGAATGGAAATCCTGTATGGTCACATGTGATTATATAATGCATGAGGTAATACGCTGTCTGGCCAAAAAAAGCACACTCTAAGATTTCATGCTGCCAGAGCCACTCTTTCACAGTGTAGGTCCTGGAATACAGTATGCCTGTGCCATCAAGGCAGGAAGAACTCCATAACTTGGTTATTCAGTACATTCAGGTCATCAGCTGACTTTATTTTATTGACCCAAAATTTTGCTGAACCTAGACCTTACCGAGTAAAGCAACCTCAGATCATAACACTGCCTCCAAAGGGTGGTACAGTGGACACTATCAATGTTGGGCCACTTCCTCTTCCCTTGTTGACACGCCCATCATTCTGGAATAAGGTCAATCTGAATGTTTTTGACCACATGACTTTAAAATCCTTTATGCTCCCTAGAAAATTCAAGCCCTTTTTCATGATTAGTCTCACTAACAAGTGGGTTTCTTATGGCTACACAACTGTTTGAAGTTCCCTATGAAGTTCCCATCATATTGTGTGTGTTTGGAAATGCTCTTACTTTCACTTCTTTCACACTGGGACTAAACATAGCTCGTGTTTTTACTCTTGTGTTTAAGTGATCACCATTCATGGTTTTGTTCCGATCACATTTCTTCCACAAAACTTGATGGTTCAGCACTATCCTTCCTGGTTTTGATAATGTGTTAAATGGTTCTTAACCCAGTTCCAGTAAATTCGAGTTTCTTTAGTTGCTTGATGTAGCCCAATAATTTGACCCCTTTAAAATGGTGAGTTTGTCAGTGTATATCTATAAATTTAATAAAAGAAAGTCTCTTAGGAAATATGCCTTTAAGTAATATCTATCTATCTATCTATCTATCTATCTATCTATCTATCTATCTATCTATCTACAGTATCTATCAGTCTCACTGTCTGTCTGCCTGTATGTACTGTACATATGTATGTACAGTATACAGTATATGAATGTATGTACTGTATGTATATTTCTATGCTTTAAACATTTATATTCCAGTAGTTGGCACACCATTGTTTCTGCAAATACTTTCATATGGCACCTTGCTGTTCTCCCTGCTCTGTTTTTCTCCCCTAAAGTGCTCGCAGTGGAGTAGTAATGACTCATCTGTATGAAGCTGTCTGTGCCGCTGTAACAGCAGCAGTTTACCCAGC